>JANZLH020000066.1:473502-489199 GCA_026770325.2 Erythroxylum fimbriatum
TGATAAAATCAACCATTAAAAACAATTAAAAAATCTTTTCTAAATTTATCAAGATTTAAAAGTTCATAATTTTTAATTAAAAAGGCTTAGAAAATTTTTAAAAGAAGAAAAAAAAAAAGGTGTCTGGCCCCATGTGAGTATAAAACTCATGTTGGAATAAAGGGTATATTAGGTTTGTGCGTGAAAACAGAAGAGAGGAGTTGATGGGGTTCAATTCACGTCATTTGGGAAATGACGTGAATTGAATTTGTTAAGAAAGTGGGTTTTAAACCCACGGCAGAATTCAATCCATCCTCTTTTGTTGATTCCAAACAGATGAATTGAATTCAATCGTCCTCTTCCAAACAGCCCGTAAGGAAAAAAAATCAATTTAAAAGCAAAATTACCAAAGTACTTAAATTTCACGAATTAGAGATTAAATGATAGTGAGATTCTTTAATCAAAAGGCATAACTAGGCCTGTGTATAACGCCAAAGTTATTACCATCCACCAACTTGGTCTGCTTTCCTTTTCCTATCGTCGTCAGCTTCAAATGGAAAGCATCAAGGCCACTTAAAAAAGTGAATCCAAATTTGAAGAACTTGCAAGGCATAGAAATCAACAAAGTCTTGTAGATATTGAGGTCGGTTGTGGTCTGAAGACTTTTCTCTACTGGGCATTTGCCAACTCTATCCTAAGTCACTTGAGCTGTCAACAGATATACTGGGCCGAGCATGTGCCAAGTTGCTAGTTAGCTATGTATGTATGTCTTCTGCTAGATCTGCAAGTGGGTAGATTCGTTTGAAGATTGAAATCAAATCACTGCTATGGAGCTCCCTTCCTTGTTAGATGCGATACTTCAATTCAGAAGTCAACTTGACAAACAAATCTCATTGAAGACCATTAAGAGAGAATCATAACGAGACGGCTTACAGGACAATGGACCTCTTGTCGTAGCTTAAACTTAGAAAGAATTGCTTAAAAAATAAAAATGATATACTCGTACTCATTTGAAAGTGAGTCTATTCCACAGCTTGAATTCATTTTTACAGTGTTCTATGGCTCAAACATAGAGTTGTCGACTTCAACCTATGGTACACTTAAAAGTAGTCACGAGAATCTTTTGGTCTATATTTACAGAGGAAAAGGTCAAGGGCTTGATGATCAGTGTCCGTTGCAAGTCCTTCAAAAGAAAACAGCGTAAAGAAAATATTTAGCCACCAAAGGAATTGTCTTTCTCCTGTGTTCACCAATCGGGAGAGAGGAGAATACATCAAATCAAACGCAATCGAACTTGGGAAAGAAAAATGCAGCACTGCATAAATCCAACTTAGCGGTCACATGCACAACAAAATCCAACTGTATAAAGATAAGCAAAGGACAGAAGAAACATGCGAGTTCCATAGCGTTCAATAAATTCCGAGTCCTACCCAACAGTACTGGCTCCCTGCCCCAAAACAGACGAAAATCTGGTTAAAAAATTGCAATTTTACATAGTTTGAAGTATCAATAGATCAATGCAATGGTTCCAGTGCCAGTGTTCAAGAATTCTTTACTCCATTTCCAGAGCAAAAAACAAGAGAGCAAAGATAAAATTAAGAAGGTATTATTCGATTCCGATTGTCAAAAGCTGATGACAGAACTTGATTCTACTCCACCGAAGCTCTTCACCATCTCTGCCCTGTTCCTGGCCTGCAAAACATTTAGAAGCGTTCATTATAGGCATCAATCTAGGCATCTTGGAAAAGAAAATTGCATATGCAAGTGACATGATACAAAGTTATGGCCAGTTATGGCCAGTTAGGAGCATCCTTTTTTAGAAACCAAGTGACGACAACCAAACTACATTACACCCTAACGTTACATGCATCTCAAAATGGCAACTATCATACAAGAACCTGTAGCATCCACATGAAAGATGAACCAAGCACTCAACAAGCAGCTGGATCAGAAAAACCCGTTTCATCAACATCCTCTGTATTCATACGGGGGGTAAGACAATTTATGGTCAACTTATAACTGTTCTTGGTTTGCAACAGGAAACTGAATGCATATGAGCACAAAATAAAGAAAGCAACTACATAGCACACTCCTGCTAGAGTTCCAACACTGGATTCAACAGAAAAGTAATGCACAAGAAATGAGAGAGAGCGACTGTTAAGAAAGATTACATACCTGTCGAAGTCTCTGCCACCTAGAAATACTCTTCCCCTGCCACCTTGGTATGATCTTCTCTCATCACCAGGCCTTGACCAACTATCGTGCAGCCCACGTGATCTCGGCCTATCTGTGGACTCTATGCTTCTAGAATCATCAAATGATCCAGATCGTGAATGTGGTCTCTCAGGAAAAACTACAGACCTTCCTGCTCCCGAACCTGGCCTATCAACAGCTTTCTGCCCAAACCGCACCTTGTCATCCAGATCACGAATCAACTTTTCCAGTTCCCTTTCTTTATGAGATAACATTTCTGGTATACTAGGTTCTTCTACACCAGACTCTTGAAGATATCCCCTGTTTGTTGTTGTTGTAACTTCCTTCTGGAGCTCCTTTTTTAAAGTCTCTATTTCTTCTTTCAACGATCTTTCCTCATCCGTTTCAGGTCTGAAACAATTATCTATCAGATAGTACCAATTCAAGCAGTAGTGAAGCACAAGAGAACCCTATGTCAAACATGAATGTAGCAAGAAGGTGTAAAGTGAAAAGCAGTGGAAGACAGACAAGGAGCATGTGCACGATGGCAGTTACATATCTAATGCATAGTTTCTCATCTTTTTACTTTTCCACTTCTGGGGACCGGTTTTGAGTACATGAGTCAAAGCTTAGGGGCCAATATAATGAATCCAATTCATATCAGTACAAAGATCAATCTGCAATAGAGAACTGCATAAATACATTCTTAGGTTCAGAAGTATGTACATGGTATACTTACAAGTACGAATCACTACAATAACATCTACAATACTACGGGTCCAGATACAATTTGCTTTAAAAACAAACAGCAATAAATCTCTAAATCAATGAGCAGAAGCGTGATCACTTATTAATCAGGAGTTTTTACACTCAGTCTATTGGAACAATTTTGAATCAAATTCACCAGTTGTTTACAGTGAATACACTCTTAAACATGAAAACAATTCATTCACAAAAGTTATGATCCATAAGAAATTAGAACAAAAAGATGTATCAATTTTTTTTCTATGAAAGCAATGTTCGAATGATTTTTAAGCTTAGTGAACAATGATTAGTCAAACTATAATCAATGATATTCAAACAGAAAGAATTTCATGCATAAATTGGGATGACAATAGGCCATTTGGGGAAGGGAAAAAAAAAAGATAAACCCAGCAGATGTAGACAATTGATCCAATCTCAAAACAGTTTGGATGTCAGCCTCCTGTTCAGCCAACTTTAGTTTTAGTTTATCACAGCAACCAATTTCAAGCATACCTGAAATTCATTTCACTTCTTCAACCATTGAATTCTTTGTTAGAATCCAAAACCCCTAATAACAGACAATTTAGACATGGAAGACTTGATCACAGTCAATAAGATCACTATTTTCCTGTCTGTTGATCACAATACTCAATGGTGTTGTTTAACTGTTGTGAGGTACAGCTCCTGATGCCATTCCAATAAAGCACCAAGAATTATAAGTTCACCATTTCAATAGGATGCTCTATACATAAATGTCAATTTCAAGTCGTCAAATTTCAAGAATGATCAACATGGCCACCAACATACAAATGTTCTTCAGTAGCCACAGTCCAAATTCACTATAAGTTAGAACAAAGTTATGGCAGCTAGATTAACGGAGTTTATCCAATAGATCAAGATTCTAAATCATCACCACAAATCCAAATGCTATATATATTATCATCATTTTCACGTCAAAACATGGAATACAAGTCCTATACCAGCAAAAAGCATTGAGGTTAATGAAACCATCCACAGAAAAGAAGAAAACAGCTTGAGATATAAAAAGTTAAAAACTATTTAAAGCATCCATAAATCATAAAAAGATAATGGAAAATGTATGGACATTCTCAAAACATCATTTCCACAATACTACGCAATAATCTTACGAAATACGGACCTGTCAACCCCACGGTGCTCCAATTCAAGATCAATCTTCCGCCAATCTTTGCCTCTTTCTTGCAACAACACCTCCCTAGGCTTAGCATCCCCAAAAGGATTAACCTTTGGCCTCGGTTTTGCCCCCAAGCTCTCCAACCCCTGTTGCATGCCCTGTCCCTCGGACCTTGTGGATTGTGCACTCGAAGGCCTACTCGATTGTGCACTCGTCGGCCTACTTGATTGTGAACTAGTTTTCTTCGCATCCATTTCCATTTCCAACTTCTTCCAATCTAATCCTTTCTCTGCCAAAACCTCTTCTCTAGGCCTCGCTGCCCCAAACGGGTTTGGCCTATTTGCTTTCGCCAAATCATTCCCTCCAAAATCTCCTTTCGGCGGATCCAAGGACAATTTGGGTCTCTCGCGTTCTTGTTCACGAATTCCTCCCCTCGCCCACCGATCCTGTTCAGGCCCCGAATCACGAAAACCCGACCCGAACGAGGGAGATCGAGTAGGGATCGATTTCTTCCCAACTGCCCAATTATCAACGTCATCGGCCCTCGAACCGCCTCCAAGAGTCCCATAACGGGGTTGCCGGTTCGACTCGAACGATGGAATTGCCCTTTTCGCCACTGCCCAATTATCAACCTCATCAGCTCTCGAAGGTTGATCAAAATCAGAAACCCTAGGAGGCGGGCCCCTCCGCTCATCCTCAAACCCTCCGTACTGCCTCCGGCCGCCGCCCCATGAACCGTCCGAACCATCCCTCTCCCGCCCCCCGGGCGATGGACCGCTACGGTTATAATACGAGAAACCGCCCCCGAGCCGTCCGTACTGCATTTCCTCCAGAGACCTATCCTTGGGGCCAGTAGGAAGGCGGAGCATCTCCTCTTGGGTTAACCCCTTGGACTCAACCTGATGGAATTCGTTGAGAGTCATTTTCTTCTTCTTAGACTTGGCGCTCACCGCCTCCTTCAAGCTGGGAAAACTCTGGGATGACTCCGTCGACGGCCCTCTGGCCTCGGCAGCCTCCCGTTCCTCGGACTCCTCGCGCTCGGCCTCGGCGGCCCATGACCCGATTCCGCCCCACGGTTTGGACATTATTTGGTGAAATCCGAAAGAGCTCTCGAAGATCTGACAATTAAATTAAATATCAACAAGAAAAGAAAATGAAGAGATCTTTTTTATTTATTTCGGTTTTTGAGGTTTGCTTTAAATAGGTGAGAGAGGAGCGGGTGGGTGGGTAATTGAGCTTGGGCTCTGATTAGGGAGCCGGAGCTCCGATAACATGCGAAGAAGAAAAGGTGAGAAAAAGAGCGTACAACGGCTGTGCAATTTTCCGGTTTTTTTTGTCATATTTTCACTTTTATTTTTAAATATTTATGATCCAGAATTGGAAATTTAAATTTTAAAATTTCATCACGCGCTGGTTGTGACACTGTTTCGTTCTAGTGGGATCAAGTTGTAGGTGGTGGTTTGGTGTCACGTTCTAGCCTCACAGAATTTGAGATCTTGTAAATATGAATAGAGTGTCCACGCATCAAAAGCCCATATAACCACAGATGAGCCCACTTTTCGACGGTCAGGATTCTTCTGCACTTTTTTGACTTCTTGTTGCGCGTGGTGTCCGTTCATTTACCTTATTTTTAGGGCTTTCTTAAAATTACTAAACAAGCCTCAACCCCCAGGTTGTATCTGCTGTCGTTAAATCTAAGAAATTACACCACGCACGCTCTATGGCTTTTGCCAATTAAATATTATCTGTCCCCCCTGGAAAATCACATTCCACAACTCTTTTTAGCATCATTTTCCACATTTCCTTTTTCTTAGATGTGTCACTAAATTCGTGCTTTTAATAAGAAGTTTTTGAAAAATTGCATAAATCCAAATTTAACATTTTTAAGAATCAAGCATTCTAGGGTTTAGCTTGTCTCGCCTCTCTTTCTCTCTCTCTTCGAGTGCAAGTGTTGGTCTTGTCGTTCACGTGTAAAGTGAGTTTCTAGGTTTTGTTTCGACGCTGGTTTCTCTTAGGCTATCGATTTAGCTTCATGGATTCAGGGTTGCAAAGGTTCTCTATTCGGGAGAAAGAGGACAGCGAGTTCGTTGTTTCTCCAGAGGACGTTCAGAATACAACGGGTTTTACTGCGGTACTTAGGGACACACAAGGTAGGTTTGTGACTGCTATTTCAGGTTTTTTCCCTGCCCTGTTTGACCCAGTTATGGCAGAAATTATATCTATAAGGGAAGCTCTATCTTGGCTAAAAGATCAACAGCTTGACAAGGTAATTGTGGAGTCGAATTGCTTGGCAGCTATCCAATCAATTTTAGCTCATTCGCCAAATCGGTCTGAGATTGAATTTTTGATCCTTGATTGTTTATCATTCAAGCGACATTTCCTTCACTTGTCCTTTCAATAGACGTGTAGGATTGCCAATAAGACGGCTCATGCTTTTGCTAGGGTAGCCTTATTACATGCAAACCCACATCACTGGACTGATCGTCCTTCTTGTTTAGTCTCCATTTTAAATTCAGATTGTTCGGCTTCTATTATTGTTGAGGGGGAAAGGCTATTAGATTCCGGGTGTACGAGGAAAGCCTGTTGGCTTGGGTTAGTTTTCTTTGCCTTTCCTACCTTTGTCTGTTTTTGTGCTATTATCGTTTTTATTCAAAAAAAATACCTCGGGTCTATCATTAAGAGAGATGGTAATATCGATGACGATATGTTACATTGTATTATATCTGGGTGGGTTAAATGGCGAAGTGCATAAGGTGTTTTAGTGCATAAGGTTTTTTATGTGTAAAAAGTTCCCTTCTAAACTCAAAGGAAAGTTCTATAAAATGGTGATTCGGCCAACAATATTATATGGGGCAGAGTGTTGGCCTACTAGATGTAGATATACACAACAATTAGTAGTAGCAGAAATGCGTATGCTTAGGTAGATGTGTAACATTAGCAAAAGAGATAGGGTCCGAAATTGTGTGGTGAGAGACAAACTACAAGTGGCTCATATTGCTGACAAGTTAAGAGAGACAAGGCTTAGGTGATTTGGGCATGTACGCAGGATGCCCTCAGATGCTCCGGTACGACGGTGTGAGAAAATAACCCTTACTGGCTACAAGAGGGGAAGAGGGAGACCCTACAAGAATTGGAGGGAAGTGATCAGGAATGATATGTCCGACCTAGCCCTTACTGAGGCCGTGGCTAGAAATAGGAAGGTCTGGCATGAGCGGATCAGGGTAAACAATACCTTTTAAAGTCCTTGCGCCTGACCTTAAAATCCAAGTTGTAGGCCGAAAGCCTTAGCCAAAATTTACGACTCGCAGATGCAAAATTTTTTCATTCTAACGTTGTAGGATTTTCATACCCTCAGGGTCTCTCAGTGAAGACTCCTAGCGTAACAAGCGACAAAAGGAGCCGGTCTTTTCAGTGTATTTTCCTTATTTATTGTTTGAAACTTTATTTACTGATTACGGTAAAAAAATATTACTCTTTTTTCAGCATAATCCCCTTTGTACATTTTGCATGTGGGTCTAACGAAAACAACCTCTCTACAATGTAGGGGTAAGGCTGCATACTATCAAACCTCCCCAGACCCGCTTTATCGCGGGACTTTAAATTGGGTGTGATGATGATGATGATGATTCTTGTAGATTACTTGAAAGAGTCATTGCTATTCACAATTCAACCACAAAAAGTATTGCCAAAATATTCTTTAAACATCTATTTTTTTCAAGAAGTAACTAGATTGACCGAATAAGCAAAGAAAAGCAAGTATGAACTTCTAATTACCTTTGAGACTAAATCACTCTCTTCAAATCACTACTCTTATTATCAATTAAACTAGCCAAAGGAATCATATAAGGAAACGAGGGGTTTATAATTACTCGATATGGCACTAGATGATGACTAATTAGAGCAAAAAAATCCAAATATGAAATAAATAATCAATAATATGTGCAATATCCACAAAAATAGAAAAAGATCGTAACATTGGAAAATATAAGGCCAAAGCACATTAGATAATGTTAATCATTAATATCTCATATACATCTTTTAAGAAAACTTCTAAAATTTCATTGGAGAAATTTTGGGTTTTTGAGACTTTGAATAGACAAGTCTAAGTATAGTGGAAAAATCTTTGATGTATATAGGTCATCAACTTGATTTTGAGATTTTGAACAATTTTGATGTTATCATTAATGTAAACTAAATTTGGTGGAGGCCTATCAAACTAGTATCGTGTATAAAGACGTAAAAAAATAGATACTATGTGTTTCAAGGATATTATCAATATGAAGATACTTTTTGCTCAAGTTAATAAGAGTTGAGCATGTTAAGTGTATATATATAAACTCTAATTGAGCTTAATAGTGTGACACCTCAAGATTTTAAGGTTTTGATGTTTATAATTTGATGGAATTTAATACTTTAGGAATTTTTCAACATTTCTAATAAAGTTTGAGAATGAGATTTGATACTTAGAAGGTGTAAGATTGACTAAGTGTGGTGATAGCACTTAAGAAAGAAAGAAAATGTTAATAAAAAGTTATGTTGGTTCACTTTGTTGTAACCTCTAAGAACTATTCAATATTTTAGGCATTAACTTCTTATAAAAATATTGTGTTGAGGTTATTTAAAAAGGCTATAAGAAGATAAAAAGTTATATGTGATCCATAAGAAAACACCACGAGCTAATATTAAACCAAAATAAGAGGATTTGATGAAAGAAAAGGCCAAAAAAGAATTTTTGTGTATAATCCTACATAATCTTGAATATTATCCGTTCTTGTACGTCTCATCAAAGTTGAATTTTTTTAGAAGTTCATTGAGAGCGTTCTATTTGATAAAAAAGATTCTTTTTTTTTATTTGTCAGCTAATATTTATTTATATGTATAAAAAATTTCTTTTCAACTTACATGAGCTAGCATTTAAAGTAGATTTTGAGCGGAAATTTTTCTAGATATTGAGAAATAATCATGTTCATTAAGTTGTTTATCTGGTAAGGTTTAAGAGAGTGGGCTTTGGCATTAAGTGTTGATCCACCATGGCCTGAAGAGCGTGACAATTATAAGAATTTACCTTGAGGTGTCTCTCTTTTATAATTGCGTAGAAAGACCATTCAATGATATCATGAATCTACCATGCGACCATTAAGAGACAATAACGATTATGTAAATTTTTGTCTGTTCTTTTAGGTTACCTTCCACTTTAATATCACATAGTCTGCCTAATAATACAATTTAGGGAGGAGCTAGATTCTACTTTCTTCGTTGGACAACTAACACTAAGTGCAAGGTTTGTTCCAGCAAGGGCATTGACATGACTCAATAAATATAGAAGCCTAATGATTAAGCTTTGCCTGAAATCAATAGCTCTTCCCTTTTCTTTTCTGCCTTACTATCCGGTTCCATTATTGTGATGGACATGGGTAAAGCAAGCTGGAAATTCTAAAATCTTCTCAAATTTCAACAGAACACCTAGATATTAGGTTATCTTGGCCCTGGCAAATAGGCCTCTAACAATTGAGTGAAAATTCAATTTCGCATGTTCTTTTAAATTACGAACTCATAGCATGCAGGGACGGAGTCAGACTCAACTCTAAGAGGGGCCGGGGGTCAACATCTAAATGCAAAAATTTTAATGGGGGAGCACTTATATTTAAAGGGGTGCCACTTATATTTGTAATTTTAAATTTTTTAATTATATAAATAATTTTTAAAAAAAAATATTCCCCCCTCCTGTTAAACATGGCTCCGTCCCTGATTGCATGTATAAATAAATGTGCCCGTATAGCCTAATATCCCAAGAGTAATAAGCAGCTTGTTGAGGATTGTCATTTTTAAGAAAACATTTTTGTTGTAAACACTAATTTCAGTTGTAACCTTCCTACGATCTTGAGAAATTGCATCTGATGTCTGATTTATATACAGGAGGATGAAGAGTCCAGGCCTCGATCCTAAGATTTGCATATTAAAATTTCACTTTTTTTCTTTTTGTTGCCCACGATGTGTCTTAGAAGGGTCTCAATTATAAGCAAACTAATCCCCGCTTGAGTCGGGTATGTCCTTTCCGGGAAACAAAGCTCTGATCCTAAGTTTTAAACAGTTGTATACATGAGGGAGATTTAAACCCACGACCTTACTTAAACCAGAAGAGCCCCTTAGCAACTCATCTACACCTTACTTTAAAATTTCACTTTGAAAGCATTTCAGCCGGAGCTATTTGGTTCGCGTCATTACCATTTAAGATAATGCGTTGCATATGTTTGTCACTCCACTGATTTTCAATGACATAACTGAGGCCAAAAACTGACACATGTATTTGTCAGCTCAGGGCCAACTTTTAAATATGGTCAAAATATTAAAAAAAAAAAACAACGCACTTGAACGGTACGCCATATGCAGACACTGGAATTACCCTTTTTAGTAGCATGATTTGCGGTTGAAAAATGCTCAAGGCTGGAAAAGAAAAGAAACCTGGAACAAGTCCAAGGACACCTTGAGACAATGTTTTCTCTGATTTAAAAGCTCTCCTACTCTCCTCTCTCCTCTCTCCTCTCTTTTTTCTTTGCAGTTACAGGAAACACAATCATAAAGCATATTATTGGATGCAGTGTTGTTATTATTATCAAATCATGGGATTGATGGGTTAAACCAGCCAAAGTAGCTGCCTAGCTAGCCTGGGCTCACTCATGACTTGTGTGGCCTCTGCTTTTCTTGGATGATGTGTTTGAGACGACAAAGGCAAAATCCAAGGGTGATCTGATCCACAATTATTAATCAGGCAAAAAGAAAGACAGTAAGACACCTCACTACCTTTTCTCTCTTGTTTCATAGTCAAAAATGCTTCTCACAGTCACAGATTCCCTTTTTATCCGCCTTGCTCAATTCCTAACTTCACGAACTCTGGATACCCAGAAGGAAATTTTAGGCAAAAACTGATGCACGCTATATCTTCGATACCTTATTTCTTGCTCTTTCTTCTATGTTTAGTTAGATGATGATTAGAGACTGTATATGTATGTATGTATGTATGTATATATATATATCTTTTCAAATTGCTTACTATATCGTTTGCAATTGCAGTCATAGACAATCTTTCAAAATTCTGGTGGCCCTGCCTGGGAATTAAACCTCAATCTTTAAACGATGAGTAACACCAATGATCATATTTAAATCTTGAGCCTCCTTTGTCCATTTTGAGTTCATAGAACTTCTAAAGTTGTAGCACAAAAGAAATATGGAGCCACTGCAGAAAATTAACTAAGCGGAAGACCAACAGAAGAGTTGTCGCTCTATCTGTAACCCATCTCCAAGTAGAAAATACGACATATAATATTCTGACAGAATAAACATTTTTCTTCAACACCGCAAGATCTCTAATATAATCCATAAAAGGCTAAGATGAAGTGAAATTCCTAAAATTAATCCAGGATAATATTCTCTAAATCTAAATTAGAATGATCTTGGTCAGTTTATTAGAAAAAGATGACTCCTTTCGTCTCCAAATAGTCTAATTCATTAGCAAATAACACATTTTCACCAGGTCCAACAATCTGAGAAAACTGCTAAAGAAAAATAACCATTCGATCACCATCATGATCTATATGTGAAACAAATAGATTGGTTCATACGTGCATAGTATATCAAATTAAAGTATATCTTATGCTATACATTTCTATTAAGAAAAAGGAACCCCTTTCCCATCTCAATACAGAAACCAAATATGTATATATATATATATGAAAAGAGTAAGGCTAATAATAATGACCACATAACAACAAAGTAACAAACTTCTCACTGAGGACAAGACAAGCAGTATTAATGGTGCACCAAAACCTTGGCCATAAAGATGACAATTCACAATACTTCACGGTTACAACTTTAGAGTCTTGAACCGGCTTACGGTGGTGAAAATCTAAGCTTCCCATCAACTTGCCTGCTAATTTGATATGGGGTTTGGTCCACTAGGAACTTCATGAGCTTCGACACCAAACTCTCGACGCTTGGACGAAGAAGAAGGAAAAGAAGATCTGCGTGCGCTGTGCGCTTGTCCTGGGTGCAAGTTCATGTTAGAAGTAGTAGTTGAGGCCGACTCTAAGGGTTCTAAGAGAACCCTTTTGACTGTAATTGAAGAGCCCTTAGTCGAAGGGTTCATGGGACTGGTAGGATTGCTTGCAAGCAAAAGAAGAAAGAAGAGAAGAGCAAAGAATAAAAGGAAATGAAGTGGTGATATCGAGCAGGTTGCAGAAACTGGTGTGCGTGATTTTGGTGTTGCCATGCAATCAGGAAAAAGGAACCACCCCCCCAGAGCCCACAAGGGTTCAATATCCATGAACCAATAACCCAGGCTAAGAAGAATGAAAGTGGAGACAGCACAGAGAGAACAGAGAAAGAAAGGGGAAAAAAGAGAGAAGAAGCTTCAACAAAAGTGAATGCAAAGGAGGTTTTGAAATTCGATACACATTTGTTAAGGAACCAAGAAACAACCTAACGTGGAAGTATCTATGAAAGGTGCTGCAATTCATGTATATTGACCTGAGAGCCCTTGTTGGGCATGTCAAATTAAATGCTTATACCTCCTCATGTCACGTCATTCTCCAGGGATGTATACAATCGATGTTTAGAAGGACACGGAGAGTTGAAATTATATGTCCGTTAGGACCATAGAGCCCTTAGAATTGTACGGAGACCTGGTGATGCAGTGTCCGCTTTTGCTACAGCTAATGTTTGAATCCTAGTTATGGGGTTGAATAGTCAGGAATTTCGATTCAATGTCTAAAAATGGGGTCAGATTTATTATTAGTTTTAACACTAAAATTAACACTCGCATTCATGTATGTGTATAAGCTTTTATATCAGTGGATATTTCGTCTATAAGTTGACTGAATGGAGTTTTTAGGATTGATATAATTATGATTGCAGAAACATTGATAATTAACGTCTTTTGATTTTTTGATTTTGTTTTCAAATCTAATAAAAAATTATTTGATTGAGTTTTTTATTTTTGTTTCTAGTTTTAGTTTTTTCCTGTTTTTCAAATTTATGAAAATCAAAGAATTTGATTTTTGATTTTATTTTTTAATCTAGTTTATATATAATCAATTAAATATATATTATTAAATTATTTAATCTATTAATAATTATTAATAAGCATTAAAAATAATTTTATTTATTTTTATGTTTATTTAATATAGCGCAATATCAATATCAAAAAATACTAAATATTATTTTAAGTGATTTTATAAAATTATAAATAGTAATTAAATTTTATAAAATTATAGAATAATGCCTCAGTCAAGGAACGTATACAAATTATTCACCTTTTGTTCTTAAAATATCTTGGGAATGCTACTTTAAACAAAAAACAGCTTTTTTTTTGGAAAAGGAAACATGAATATATTAATGAGAACAAGGGCCCGAGCCCGACAATGGCTCCTCTTGCCTGTTACAAGTCCTTTTAAGATTAGACATTACAAGAAGCAGACACGTGAAGGATAGACCAGTATCCATCCCTACCCACTTAATGACACTAACTATCAGAACAAAGAAGCAAATGTCCAATGCCCTCAGCTAACAGCTCGAAGGGAAGCTTCCATCGGTTATTCCTTGCATGTTGACAAAGCCAAAGAGTGCTCACAGCTGAACCACACGATCTTCTGTTTCTCTTTATTCTTGCATGTTTATCACGGGTACCACACTAATCTTTAAGTTTATATCTAGGTGAAACCCAAGGCCAGAAGTGAAAGGATTCAAGTGGGGCTACATACGGCTAGTAAGAAACCTTCAACTTCTCCCTAGAATTTAGTCTGCTACTTTATCTTTAACAGCGGTGGCAAGTCAACAACGTCGAGGGAAGGAGGGAGCAACAGGCTAGAGGGAACTTGAAGGAGGGCTGGCGACGAGCTAGTGGCCATAAGACTCGGTGACAACGGGAGCTTGAGGGCAGCCGAGAGAAGGTGAAAACTGAAGAAGGAGGTCGGGACTTTGGGAAGGCTTAGAGTGTTAGGGTTAGTTGTGAATTCCGACCACTACTGTAAGCCAGGATAGTACTTGTACTTTCAATATCGTTTTTGGCTGATACAACACACACAAGTCATTGATCCTGACCAACTCCTATAAGCATAAGAGGTATATGCCATGGGTGTAACAAGAAAGAACAAGCCGTGTGTTAGGAGAAACTCAGTACATAAGTTATCAATATATTCCTAAATCCTAAGACATGGGATATGTAACTCTAAAAGATGAGCATGGATAGTTCTTGTATATTAGCGGATTGTAAAGACTTTTTGTGACGTTTAAAAAATGCCACGAAAAGTTCGATTTTTTTGCGACGTTTTATGAAAATGTCGCAAATTTGTAGCACTTTTTGCGATGTTTTTTTAATTAAAATGTCACAAAATAAAAACCGTGATGTTGAATAAACGTCGCTGAAACCTCCGTTCTCATCTATTATGTAATGATAAACAAGTCATGAGATTTAGTAGAAATCTCCGTTCTCATCTATAATGTAATGAGATTAACATCCGATTTTCTGCAGAGATCGAAAGGTCACGGGTGCCTCTGAACTCTGACGACTTCAAACTTCAGGTATAAACAATGTAATGAAACGAGATTAACTCCTTTGTTATTTGTTTCATGCTACGAGATTAACTCCTTTATTATTTGTTTCATGCTATTTCCTAGAAAATGTTTTTCTTATATCACGGTAAGTGCTCGATGAAATGCTTTTTAAGAAAGCTGAAATAGGGAAAGGGAAAAGTTTAAATTTTTGCCTCTACTAGTGATCTTATACTGTTTTGTAAAAAGCGTAACCTCCACTACAACTTTTGATGAGGTGGTAACTCTATATATGAAACTCTCGAAGCTCTAGTACTAATTTAAATGCGGTATGGTTCCCCACCAAATATTAATTTGTATTATAATAAAAAATAAAAATATACATGGACATCATCGAAGTTTAATTTTTACAATTAAAGAAACATTATCCATACATTTCAAAGTAAAGTTCCGATTGTTCAATATGTTATCCTTGGCTAGATGTTTTTCCTGAGATTGTATGCCTAGAGCTTGGTAGATGGATTTATCATTCCTTTTAATCGTTCAAATTCATGCACTAATACAAACTTAGGAGGAATAATTTCAGCATGAGGATCGTGTCTCAATTGTTGACAATTCCTAAAAGATTAAATGATTGTGTGGAAAAAAATGTTTTTCTATCAAATGAGACAAGTTTATAAACTTTTAGGGTCATTTCGAGGGGTTTTGACAAGAGATTTTCCTAGTGGAATAAGAAGAATACAATCATAAAGTTCTTATCCTAAAAACCTATCAATTAAATCTATCATGTTCTACCCTAATAGACTCTTCATTGTAAACCCAACCTAATCTACTCATAGTTGTCTTGTAGATAAGAACACATATATAGATTCTTTTCTCCATTCTTCATTTCATTTATCTTTAATATCATATTTGAAAACAATGTAGTTTTTGTGACACCCATTTATATGTAGCTTTTCATTTTCCAAATTAAATATGATGTACAATTTCAATGAGGTTTATCTTCTTCAATTATTTGTGCTAAATTTTATTCAACATTGTTTTGCTACTAAAAGACAAGTATAGTTAAATGTAATATGTTAA
>JANZLH020000066.1:507779-526219 GCA_026770325.2 Erythroxylum fimbriatum
AGTGCTAAAAGACCCAAATGCCCCTCCTTATTAGCCTACTAACTTAACTCCTTAAGTAAACTTCCAAAATTGCCCCTTAAATTCTTTTTAATTCAAGCTTACTTTAGGACATTTTTCTAACTATCAAATTGAAGGAATTTGCTAAAACTTCCTTCTAGAGGAATGTTCCTCATTGTCTCAATTTCATAACGCCACCAAAATTATTTAATTTGGTGCACTACGCCAAAAGTTATACTTCAAACATTTCGGATTATTTTTATGAGAACACATTTTCCAGCAATTTACTCCCATCCGAAAATTGACATTCTTATAGACTAAATTAAAATTCACTTCCTTCAAACAAATTGTAGCCTTATCTCTCTAGTTTAATCCAAATTAAGAATCATCTCATTTGGATAACTAGAGCAAAAATTATAGCCAAAATACTTTCAGCTCTTACTAATCCAAGACTGAACACTAATCTCAGCTTCAATTCTGAAATTGAAAGTCTTAGAGGCTAAATTTAAATTCAGTTCCTTCATAAGACTTGTAGCCCCATATCTCTATTTTATTTCGCCTTAAGAATCAATTCAATCGAATCTCCACAGATCAAGAATTTCTCAAAATACTGAACCATGTTCAGAAAATTTCTCAACTCACTTTGATTCAATCAATCTTTTTCAATTCAATCTCAAAAATCACAAACTTGGTATGGAAAGATAAAGGGATGTCTTAGAAATCCAACGCTGCAAAAACCAAATCAATTGGATGTCGTACGAAAAAGATATAAGCAAAAGAATGGAAGAAAATTCAAATTAACAAAAATTAACCCAAAAATCATTAGCCGGCTCGCGATCGCGAGTTGCCAAACAAAACGGCCGGCTCGCGATCGCGAACTGGCTCTAAAACGAGCGGCTCGCGATCGCAAACTGGCTCTGATGTTTCTTTTTTAAAAAAAACACAGAATTTTAAAAATTCATAACTTTCCACTCAAAACTCCAAAAATTGCAAATTTGGTATCAATAAAAAGCTCAAAGAAAGCTCTACAACTTTCACGAAGAACTCAAAAATCAAAACCTTCTCTAAAGGGGTCAAAATCCCAAACAAAGTTTCTGCCCCCATTTAATGCCACCTAAGTAGCAACACAACTTCCAAAAATCATATCTTTCAACTCCAAGGTCCAAACATGTCATATTTTATATCAATGGAAAGATCAAATTGCAACCTACAACTGTCATGAAGGACAGAAAAATCAATTTGACTTCTAAGGGAGTCGAAAACTACTTCAAAGTTTCTGTCCACTAATGATCATGCCAAACAGTAACAGAAACTTGTAAAAATCATAACTCCACATTCCATGGTCCAAACTTTCCATACTTTACATCAATGGAAAGATCAAAACATAATCTAAAACTTTCATGAAGCACTTAAAGGCAATTACAACCTCTAACTAGGTCAATTTTTCAATCAAAGATTCTGCCTTGAAATTTCCATACTAAACAACATTCAAACTTCAAAAATTCATATCTTTCAATCTCCACAACCAAAAATGACATATTATACATCACTGTAAAGCTAAAAGCTTCCTTTACAACTTTCCATAAGGCTACTTACTTCAATTTAAACCACATCAGTACATAATTTGCCTCAAAACACAGTACACACAAATCTATACTTAATAGCATTTTTTAAACAAAGCAAAATATCCTTAACTTCGGAAAATCATAACTTTCAATTCTGATATCGAAAAATATCATACTTTATGGCAACAGAAAGCTTTCAATAGAAGTTCTGATTAAATCAAAAAGTCAACTATTCATTTCCAAAAAGTCAAACTTTCTTAATTCTTCAAATTCTCACACTTTTTCTCTTTAATTCTTGATTTTCAACTTCCATTTCAATCAACTAATTCACTTTAACTTTCATAACCCATGCACAACTACTCAAATATCAAGGTCATCAAAATCAATCAATTCTTTTCTTATCAACTTTCTTAAAGCACAAAAACATCTCTAACACAATACATATACAAAAACACTCATTGAATTTTATTTAATAACTCTAAATTTCCACTTAAAGGTCGGGGTCTAACACTTAATATGCATGAGAGACGGTAGAGCAAGGATATGAAGAATCGATAAAGGAAGGAGAGTTGAATAAAGCCCAAAGGAACACGTTGCAAGGGAATTGTAAAATGGATCAACATGCTCTTAGCATTATTCATCCGACATTAGATGATGAAATGTTCGAGAAAGTGTTAAGTGCGAAAAAGGCAAAGCAAGCTTGTGATATTTTTCAAAATGTTTACAAAGGAGTTGGCAAGATGAAAAAGGTGTCTTCAGATTTTGAAACATGAGTTTGAATCCTTGCAAATGAAGAAGTCCAAATTCCTTCGTGATTATTTTAAAAGAGTCTTGATAGCTACCAATCAAATGAGGAGATATGGTGAAAAATTAGAAGATGCTTTAGTGGTGGAGAAAATTATTCGTACTTTTGATTCAAAATTTGATCTCGTTACTATGATTGTTGAACAATCCTAAGACTTGGAAGGCACAACCATTAATACATTACAAGGTGTTTTATAAGCTTATGAAGAAAGATTGAAGAAGAAGGAGTCTATAGTTTAAGCACTTCAAGCTAAGGTTTCTTTGAAAGACAAAAAACAAAGGTCCTCTGGCTCATAAGGAAGAGGAAGAGGAAGAGGTTGAGGTTAAGACCATAAAAAGGGTAGAAATCATAATGATCATAGTTGTGATCATGGAACATGAAGAGGAAGAGGAAGAAACACATATCAATTTAATAGTGAGGAATCAAGCTAGCAATCACAAAACTCAAGATGTTGTGGAAGCTATAGCTATGGGAGAGGAGGTGGAAGAAGGTATGGCAAATTTAATATTTAATGCATAATTGTCATATGAAAAATCTAATATTTAATGCATAATTTTCATAAATATAGTCATTATTCTTATGAATGTTGGAGCTCTACTAGCAATCAAAGAGAGGCTCGTCTTATGGAAACAAAAAGGAGAAGAAGTAGAGCAATTCTTATTATTAGCCAACAAAGGCAATAAAAATGAATTTAGATGGTATCTTGCCATGGTGCAACCAATCATATGAGTGAAAACAAGGAGTTATTTAAAAGAAAAATGGTAAAATTATTTTTGGCAATGATTCAAAAGTTTCCATTAAAGGAAAAGGTGATGTTCTTTTCCTTACAAAAAATGATGGCCATAAACTTATTTCACATGTTTATTATGTTCCTTCTCTAAAAATAAATATCTTGAGCTTGGGACAAATTTTGGAGGATGGGTATGATATCAAATTAAAAGATGCTTATTGTACTTCGAAAGATAAAGTGCATAATTTTATAGCAAGGGTTCCTATGTTAAAAAATAGAGCGTTCTTGCTTAAGATCAAAGTTGATCATCAAAGGTGCTTAAAGACATGTGTCAAAGATTTCTCTTAGCTTTGGCACATAAGATTTTGTCATCAAAATTTTAGAGGATTAAATTTATTATCAAAATAGCACATTGTGGATGGGTTGCCTCTCATCAATCAACTCAATCAATTATGTGAAGGATGCCGCTTTAAGAGTCATCAAATTGCTTCAACTGGCTTATGTTGATATTTGTTGCCTAATTAAGCTATCCTTTTATGGAAAAGCTAACTATTTCTTACTCTTTATTAATGATTTTTCTTACAAAACTTGAGTTTATTTTTTGAAGGATAAGGATGAAGCTTTTGGAGCCTTCTAAATATTCAAAGCACAAGTTGAAAATGAGAGTCTATTTTTCATCAAAGTTTTGAGAACATATAGAAGAGGAGAGTTCACTTCCATGAAGTTTAACAAATTTATGAAGCTAATGACTCTCATCCTTTTCTCACAGCTCCTGACTCTCATTATGGCAAAAAGTGCTTTAGGCAATGACATGTTTGTAACAATTTAAAAATGTGTTGCTAAAATTAATATAAGGCAACATTTTTTAAAGTATTTCCTTTGATAATATTATAAAGCAACAACTATATTAATTTGTTGCTACATATAAAAAAAGTTAACAAAATTAAAAAATGTTGCAATAAAATCTTATATGTGAAACATCTGGAATTGTGTTATAGCTCTGATCATTTATTTACTAAAGGGTACATTCTTTGGGCTCTCTTGTCTTGTTCCTACTCATTTGGCCACGTAGCCGTTTAACCGATACGGCTCATCATTTAGGTGAGAATCGTACCACTTTGCTGCATTCTTTAACCTTGCAACTTTAGGTTCTATAAACAAAGCTTCAACTAAAAAAACATTAAAAAAATGGAAAAAAATCGAAATCTTTCTTCTTGAGTTCAAAAATCAAACAGTGCTCCCTCCAAACCCTATTTATTTGCAAGATCGCGCATGGGCTTGTCTCCCGCCTAACCCCACAAACTCCCATTACCTCTTAGATCGAATCAGAGTTCATGCGTCTTCCCTTATATCTATTCCCATGTTACAATCTTTACATTTTTGACCCATTTCTCGGGGGATTTTGAGCTTTGGACAACCCTTAAAAATAGGTTCCGGTTGAAACCTACTTGTAGAATTCCATTTCTTAGCACTCGTAGAATTCCATTTCTTGGTTTGGACTACTTTGAGAGCCAAAAATCCTTCAAATTTTGATTTCGAGAGATCATGCCAAGCTATCTTTTTCTGCTTCAATGTTGTTGAATTCTATGTCTGTTGATCCATCTCTATGGCCTCCTTTACTGCACTTCTTATTGACCTTGAAGACACCTCTCTCTTCTCCTTCTCTCTCCCTCTAAACTTGATTAGTCTCTCTCTCTCTCTCTTTGCTTCTCTCTGTCTCTTTGTTTTGCATCGTTTTGTGAGTTCGTGCATGCCATTTTTAGTTTTGTAGGCTAAGAAGTTAAAGGATAACCAAATGTGGTTTCTAGATACTGTGTATAGCTTCAAGTCACCAAATGTTAGTTCCAAAGAGGCTTTGAACTCGCCGAAACTTTAAATTGGCGCTTATGAGTTGAAAGAGAAGCCTGAGCTAAAAGATAAGTGGTGCATGTCATTTCCTATTTGGTATGAGTTTTTTTTTTGGAGTTTTCAAATATTTATTTTACCTATAATTGGAGTTCTTTCAGATTGTTGATTTTGACTTATTGCTTCGTTCTTAATGGTTTGGGTTTTGATTCTATAGCGGAAAATATCTTCATGTGGTTAGTACACATTCATTACTTTTGTTGCTCATAAATGTGGTTTCTATGAAATTATCTTAATAAATGCATCTTCTTTTGTTTGTGGCATTATGTTTTTGTACTAAATATTCAATAATGAAATTGCATGAACTAGAGTTCGTAGTATGGTTACATTTTGCTTCTATGTCTCTAACTTTTTTTAAATATTTTCTTTAGATATTACTCAATTAATACATTGGGTGGGATTACTCTATTCGATTTCTCTATTAAACCTTCTTTCTTCATCTTGTTTTTATTTAATTAAATGTTAGAAGTGTACTACATATTCTGGAGGTCTTCTTTTTATTGGATTAGTAGCATTACCTTATGGTGATAAACTGATTTTAGTTCATCTTGCTCTAATATTTGCATTGCTCCAATACATTGGAATGAATTCTAAAGAAGAAGAGAATATTGTTAGGGAGGAGGTGGTCAAGTTGATTTTGGATGGACTAGAATGCAAATTAATGTCCGTCATGCAGGACTTTTATCCTGCAGCAATCTTAAGTAGATGGTAAATCTTTCACAAACTCATATCTTCCAAATTAATTTATATTTTTATAAATATGGGAGTGTAAACTTTTAAGTATGAGGTGTTCAAGTATACTTATTGTTCAAAATTATGCTAAATTGTTCATATGTTATTTTCTATGCAGGATGTTGATCATTTCACATTGTGGGATGAGAAGGTGCTGATTGAAGACAATTTGGTTTGGTTATTCTTTTCTTGGTTTGTTACGAGTCTCTTTGTTCTGGAGGCATCAGAATGAAGGTTTCATGACTTACAATGAATACTATAAAAAGAAGTGCATAACATTATTTTAAGAAATAATTTGCATTTGTGTTATCTCATATTCAAGAAAAATAGTAGGTGGCTCGAAGTAATGCCAAGCTTGAATTGAATTGTAGGTACAATATCACTTTTTTTATGGCCGACAGTTACTATTGAAAGCTTGCCATATTTTACAGTGAAAAATTAGGTCTATAGAAGAAAACAAAAGAAGGAGAAAGGTCATCATGTGCCCAATATTAGTGACCACTTCTATACTTTCACATTCATCCCATCTATTATATATCAACTGGTGTCCCTGCTCATTGCCAGTAACCTGAAGAAGATGCATTTGGATTGTTGTCCAGAAGTTCCTGCCATTCCAACCGTGAAGGTATCAAGTAACAATTACGATCTATAGTTTTATGTGCTATAACCTTTTTTAAATAATATACGTTGACTTATGACATCATGTATCGATAAAATTCTATGATTTTACCATTATATCTGTGTTTATTTAATTTTCATCTTTAGCATATATAAGCTTGTATCTAGTTCCATATTTAATGTAATTACTGAATCTGTGCTTCACTGTCCATGAGCTAACCCGACTGTGCATGGTAGGTTTGGAAGCAATTACCACGAAGAAATGCCAGGTAAGATTTCATTTGAAGTCATTAGAGACTCTAGGGGGTTCTTTCCTTAAATATGCTGCAAGCCAACAATTATTTGAAACCTTACAAAATCATCATGAGGGCCTTCTCAGTATTAAGAAGGAAAAGATTATTTCTATGCTTCACTTTGCAAGCTAGGATGTGACACCAAACTATCTGTAATTCTCATTAAATTGTCAGAAGTAATGATGCTTTATCTCTTTCATTGTAGACATTCTTATCATTAATATATTTCTTCCGTTCATATTATTTATAGGGCTTCCAACATTTTTTATTTGAATGATAACAAAAACACTAACTTCTTAAACTGTAAGGATTCATTCTTACAGAGTCTTTTGATCCAAGAAAGTGGATGATTCCTAGTGATAATCCTAAAACCTTTGCTTTGACTGAAGAGTTGCTTTTTGACATAAGAAAAATATATGTATAAGGAAGGAGGATGGTAAAGCGTAAGAGAGTTGCAGATGATGAAGAGCTGTTAAAGAACATGTAGTTTTCCTTGCAATTTTGACGATTGCATAATTCGCTTTTGTATTTCCTAACAATAAAAGAATACATAATTTGCTTTTGTATTTTGAATGTGTTAAAAATTTGAAATTTTCAAGTCCCTATGACTATATTATATATAAATGCAGTTTTTTGGTCATTTACCTTTGATAGTATATATGCAATTAAGATGTATATTGATATCCATATATTGTTTTTAATGTATATATGGATATTGCCTACATAATGACAAAGTTTTCTTTTATGTTAAATATTATTGGTAATAGAAGAATGCTTTTATTGTTACAAATTGTTGCCTAAAAAAATTCACTGTATTGCCTTATCTATTTAACATTGTTACCTAAAAAAACCTATAGTGTTGCAACATCTATTTAACATTATTGCTATAGTTTGAAACTAATGTGTCGCCTTAAACAAAATTTAAAGCAATATTTTTTATTTTGTTGCCTAATCAAAAAAATATGTTGCCTAATACTTATTGTAGCACCACTTCTTGTAACCATATGAATTCAGTTGTCTTAATAAAAAGATAATGATAATTGTACTTATAGCTATGCTTTTGTTTGTTAACTAAAGTACTTTTTTTTTCTGTAGTGTCTCCACAACAAAATGGAGTTGTGGAACATAAAAATAGATCCATTCTCAACATGACAATAAGCATGCTCAAAATCAAAAATATGCCTAAGGAGTTTTGGGATAAAGCCGAGACTTATGTTGTGTAATTGTCCAACCTATCCTCTACTAGAAGCATTCGTAAGATGATACCTCAAGAAGCTTGGAGTGGTAAGAAGTCTAATGTCTCTCATTTTCAAGTTTTTAAAAGCAATGCATATATGCATGTTCCTAAAGAGATGAAAAAAAATGTTAAACAATAAAAGTGAAAAGTATTTCTTCACTAGATATAACTCAAATTATAAGCGCTATAAGCTGTTTAATCTTACCAATAGAAAGATTGTGATTAGTATAGATGTTGATTTTGATGAAGAAAACTCATTGATTGGGATGTCTCTCAAAATAAAGAAAGTATTTCATTTCCTACACTTGAATATTCAAACAATGAAGAGTATGAAGATATTGGTGCTATACCCTACTGACCAAGAGAAGATTCCTATTTTAGCTCTCATAAGGATTCTAAAAGAACGAGAAGTTTAAATGATCTTTATAAGTCTACGGAGATGATAAAAAATACAACATTATTTTGTCTCTTTGTTGATTGTAGCCATTACACTTTGAAAAAACAATACGAGTAGAGAAACGAAGAGTTGCAATGGATGAAGAAATCCAAGCAATTCAAAAGAATGACACACTGAAACTTTCTACTATTCCAACAGGAAAAAAGGAAATTGGTGTGGAATGGATATATAAAGTCAAAAGAAACACTTAATGGAAAGTAGAAAGGTACAAGGCAAGGCTTGTCATTAAAGGCTACAATGAACAACATGGAGTTGATTATGATGAACTGTTTACTCCTGTGGCTCAGTTAGATACAATTTGCTTAATCATCTCTATGGCTGCAAAAAATAAGTGGAAGATTTATCAAGTGGACATCAAGTCCGCCTTCTTGAATGAGTGCCTTGAGGATGAGTTGTGTATCTAACAACCATTGGTGTATGTGGTAAAAGGATATAAAGATAAAGTTTTAAAGTTAAAAAAAGGCATCGTATGGCTTGAAACAAGTTCTGAGAGCTTGGTACAACTTTATTGAAAATATCTTCAAAGCTTTGGATTCATCAAATGTCTATAAGAACATACTCTTTATGTTAAAGAAGGCAAAAATGGAAGCATTCTTCATGTATGCCTATATATTGATGGCATAATCTTCACAAGGAATAATCTAAAGGTGTTTAAATAATTCAAAAAGACAATGGTTAAAGAATTTGAAATGACTAATATAGCACTTATGTTCTATTATCTTGGTATTGAAGTAAAGCAAGATGAAGATATAATTTTTATTTCTTAAGAGACTTATGCAAGAAAAGTTCTTGAGAAATTCAAAATGAATAATTGTAAGCCTGCGAATACCTAATTGATTGTGCAACAAAATTTTCAAAGTTTGATTAAGGTGAAAAAGTGGATCTAACTCTTCATAGAAGTCTTGTTGGAAGCTTAAGGTACTTAACTTGCATAAGGCTCGACATTCTTTTTAGAGTAGGAGTTGTAATCTGTTTCACGGAAGCTCTAATTATCACTCACATGATAATGACTAAAAGAATTATGTGACATGTCAAAGATACTATTGATTATGACTTGTACTATTGTCCCTTACCCAATTTTAAACTTGTTGGTTACAGTGATAGTGAATGGGGAGGTGGTATTGATGACTGAAAGAGAACAAGTGGATTCATATTTTTCATGGGTGATATTACCTTGACTTAGAGTTTGAAGAAGCAACCCATTATGACTCTTTCTATATATGAAGCTGAATATGTTACGACTCCTTCTTACATTACTTTTAAAATATGGCTAAGAAGATTATTGAAGATGCTACATGTGGCTCAAAATAAAGCTACTACTATTTTTATAGACAACAACTCTGCCATAACATTGGGAAAGAAACCTATGTTTTATGATCGAAGGAAGTCAATAGATACAAAGTTTCATTTCATAAAGGAGTGCGTTAAGAACAAAGAAGTTGATCTTTGTTATATGAAAAGCAATAGTCGAGTGGCTGCTATTTTCACCGAAGGATTAAAGATTGAATTTTTTGCAAAAATGCACAAGTAGATTAGCGTCACAACCCAACATCTTATGTAGTTTTGTGAATTCCACCAAAATTCTATATACTTTAAAAGTCTCATGAGAAGCTCTTATGCTTTGTGAAAAAAAATCTAAAATAATTCGTAAGGTCAACCTTCTCTTTTAATTTTCACTGACTTGAAATTTTTATGACATGTGACACTCAATGAGAAAAGTCACACCATAAGAGGATAATTGAGATAACAAATAACTTGGAATTATATGTCAAACAAATTGATGTTGTAACATACCACTACTATAGATCATATACCAACATTCCAAGGAATATCCGAGCACAGATCTCACGGAAGCAGCATGTTAGAGCAGTCACATCAACTTATCATGGCATCATATAGAACATAAGCCTTTTGAAGAACTAAGTTTCCCCATATTATTCATAACCATAAGCTTACATTGTCATTACATTCTATAATCCATGTATTTACATTACCAAAGACATTTGAGACACCCTGCATTTGATTCACAAACATAAACAGTCATTCACTCATAATTTATGTTTATACAATACATAACATGTGAAAGTTCACAGCTTTATATAACATGTACAACATAAAACTGGGTACTGGATCAACATAATCTAACTAGACGCTTTAGAATCAACTGACCAGACCTTTGACCCATTCTTGATTCCAAAACGGACTATACTAGGCTACTACTATATTTTCTTAAAAGCTAAGTCACCCCAGTACCTAAAAATCAACATTGCAATTTTGATCACTGTAATATGTTTTGGCGACGATTTTGAAAATCATCACCATAAAAGGTCCACATTTAGTGATGATTTTTAAAAATCATCACCAAATGTATATTCTTTAATTAAAATTTTTAAAATCATCACCAAAACTTATTTTTAGTAACAATTTTTGAAATGTAGCAAAAAACGTGGCAAAAAGTCTACCTTGTTATAGCGGAGGAGTCAATTTTTGCCCATCTTCCCTATTAATTAGAGAAATCGGGCGAGACACCGCATAATTTTAAGAGTAAAAGCAAATGGTTAACGAGCTTCAATAGTTTACCTCGTGTTCTCAACCTTATCATTGTATTCAAATATACTGGAGCACCCTTGACAATATAAGCATTAATTACATAATTGTTATAGTAAGACATAAGGATATGTAGATTATTTGTACCAGTGTAGTAGCAAGATACTTGGGAAACAATAGCTCATTACTTTTATGAGCAACGATACATCATCAGATCAATGCTTCTATATATCAGGAAGCACTTTAATATGGACAGAGCTGATGAGCAAAAGTAATAGATTATATTATAGATAGAAAAAAAAACTAATTATAGCAAGTTTAATACCATCCACTAGTGTCATTGGATAAAGACGAAAACATTAAATGCTTATAATTCCATTCATTATGCCAGAACAAAGAAATTGAGAGTGCAATGTGACTTTACTTTAGCATCAATGGAGTATTTGCAAAACTTATTTATTTTCATATGCTAATCTTGTTTCCGATCGGTACTTATTAGACTATTAAGAATAAGTGGATATAACATTGAAGATTTATTGATAGTTATGCTCACAAACTTTATTCTTTTTTTTTGAAAATTGAATAAAGTTATTATTAACTATAGCAAAGCCATCTCAACATTATAATGAGTTCACAAAATAGTATATATTACAAGAACATATGAAAAGATTACATCAGGATTTACAATTTCCATCTAGCTCCCATTTCTGTAGATAGTGCATGTTGATCAAATTAATTCGATTGATGATATCTTATACTAATTGATGCTTGTTTATTTCCTCTCCCTTGCAATACAAGAAAATTGTCTAATAGGAACGGAAATATACCGACATAATTGTTTTCGTATGTAAATAGCGACGAAAAAAACGATATCGTCGGTATGTTACATGAATATTGCGACGAAAAAGATTTCTGTTGCCATATTTGGAGGGAAATCTTGGCGAAAAATAGTAGCGATGAAACTGTACCCAATACTTTTAAGATACTTTAAGCACAATTAATGGCCTTTTCTTTAATAGTGACTATAAAGCTTTATAAATGAAAAACTTAAGATACAATAGAATCAAAGGAAAGAACTAAAAATCGGAAGGGAGATGGGATGTAGCAGCTAAACCTCAAAATCTGCTTCATGAAATATATTATTTCAAGCTACAATCAACACATATAAGATGGAGAGGTGATGTGGATCATAGTTTAACTATTTGAGAAATGTAGGGCATAACTTAGTTTCTCAATTAAATGGAAATTTCGACCGACCCAAATGCCCCACGATACTATTATAAGTCTTAGCTACAACTCACAAGATGGGTAAGTACTTCGACATTGGACCATCCTACTGTGTGACGCTTACAAAATTCTCTTACTTTGTTGGGCTAATAAGAAAGCAATCTGAATTCTGGAGTACATTACAAGAATGTAACAAAATAATATAAAAGCTACAAAAATATTATACCAACACTCAGAAGCTTTTTATATTTGTCAACCGAAATCTAAAGTTCCAATAAAGGAAGCGATTAGTGGAAAAAGAAAATAGATAAAATAACCCTTAACAATTTAACTTAATAAATCACACTTGTACGATTGATTACTTCATCTATCATTGGGCTGTTTGAGGGAGTGCTTGGTAGGGGCTAAACTTCACCTGTTCATTGCCTCCATCGCCTCCATCGCCAAACAATTTATTTAAAAAGCAAAAGGAAAGTTAAGAGTGTAAAATGTTTTGGCACTTGTGTATAGTCCTTTGTCACTTTTTTATCCCTAAAATATTATATAGGGTATAATATATGCATAAAACTATTTCTTTGTTATATATATATCATATGACATATAATTTAAATAATAATACTTTAATTGTTGTTACTTATGAAAAATCTTGCCCATTTTAGTCTAACTTGGCCCGACTTGACCCGGTTTGACCGAGTTTCATGTTGTATTCAGTTTTTAAATGTTTTGGGTTTTAGTTTATGCTCGGACTATCGGGTCCAAGCTAATCAAAGTTTAAAATTTTAAAAGGATATTATGTAATTTTTCTTTTAGAAAATTAAATAATATATTTAATCGAGTTTGGTTTAGACTCGATTATGTTCAGGCTTGGACTATAGGACTTGGATCGGGCACAAGCTTGAATACCAAATTTCAAGTAGGCTTTGGGCTTAGGTGGGTCTCAGTTTAACCCGATCCATTACCACTCTTAAATATTATTTAATATTTCAACAAATTAAATTGTTGCTTATGCAAAATTTTATAGCAACGACATTTTAATTTTGTTGCCTTTTCACACATATGAAAACAAACCATTGTTATCATTGCTTATTAATACTATTAAAGGTCATGCTTTAAAAATTGTTGCATTATGTTAGTTTTACGCAAGGCATTTTAAAATCTTAAAAATTTAATATTTCCTAACGAACTTTTGCT
The DNA here is from genome assembly GCA_026770325.2 of Erythroxylum fimbriatum. Taxonomy (NCBI): domain Eukaryota; kingdom Viridiplantae; phylum Streptophyta; class Magnoliopsida; order Malpighiales; family Erythroxylaceae; genus Erythroxylum; species Erythroxylum fimbriatum. The sequence goes on from JANZLH020000066.1 coordinate 521,084, forward strand.
ATAGTGTCTACAACATTTTGAACGTGGAAATGGTGAAAATGTGAGCTCAATGACCTAGTCATAAAATAGTAACTGAATTGAAACAGATGATAAGACTTGCCATCCAGTTATCCCAAGGAAAACTTGATTCCAAATTTAAAAAATCATAAAATGTATGGAAGATCTATATCATAACATTTTATAAATTAGTGAATACACGCATCTTGTACTTCCTAATATTACATCATGTTTCATCTCTCTCATCATTAACATTTAAAGCTAGTAAAAGGGCAAGGAGAAATCAACACAAAGCTATAAGTAACAGCGACCAACAACTATAAACGCACTTATAGTTCACTTTCGGTATGGACTTGTATTTGTCCCCCTATACTATGGACAACAGGAAAAATAGAATCCTGAAACCCAGATATGGCGAACCTGACATTATTATGAATTCTACATACATTTGAATTTATGTAACTATGGTCATAATATCATTGCCAAAAAAACTGAAATCATAAGAGGTATTTTAACAAGAATATTTGGCATAACACTTAATTGTGGTTATCAATATACTTATTTGCTGATAGAAGAGCAATGGGAGTTAGCTGAAGCAATTTATGCAAAGTTGATGATATTTTGTACTATTGCTCAATTGTTTTTAAGAACAAACATCCAAATTTATACATTTGCTTTACTAGCATGTGGAGATTAAACTGGAATTATCTGAGTAGATTTTTTATTTCAATAAGGTCATTCAAACAATGGCAGAGCAAATGATGGAGAAATTTAGTACTTATTAGTTTATGGTTAGTAATATTGTGGCAGCGATTTTTATGTTAGACCATAGGTAAGATGGAGGGACTTCAACTTCTTATTGACAATTATATAATGATCAGATTGAAGGATAAACATATACCATTAAACAATTATGATATGATTTGTTGAATGTCTATCAGTTAAGAATAGTCAAAGAGTCAGATCCTAGTAGTTCAGTATCAATTTCATCTTTTTTTGGTACATCATCATCAAGTACAGTTCTCAATTTAAGTTTTCACTTAAAGGACTTCTTTAAGGAAAAGAAAAAAAATTTGGGACTTCTTATAGTAGAATCGAGTTAGAAAAATATTCAGAAGTAGATATTATGACCATAGTTGATAATGAGTATTTTGTCATATTATCATGGTGGAAGTTGAATGGAGCTCAATATCTAATTATTCAAAGTAACTGAACAAGACTTGTTAACAAATCTAGTACCTATAGTTGCTTCTAAGTTTACTTCTAATTTTGACGGTCAGATATTAAATATTTTATTGTAAATGACTTCTTCTTAAAACTGTAAAAATGCTTATGTGTGCCCTAAGTTGGTTAAATGATAAAAATGCTTGTTCTTCTCTCTACATTGAGTGCCTTCAGCTCTGGTTCTAGCCTCCTTGTGGTATTCTCCATAAGGTTTCTTTAGATATTTCCTACCTTTCAGTCAACTTTGTTTCTCAAACTGTCACCTAATTACCTATCCTTTTTATTCTAAAAAGTTATTCTTTCCTTTTTCCTTATTAACTAAGCCCAATGCAACCTGACTCCAACAATGATTTCCCCCTTTACCCTCACCAAAATCGTCCTCCCTTATCATCCCTAGCGAAAAATAGCCCTCTTCTTAACCCCTAATTCAAAGTGAGCCAACTGGTATCAATCTTCAGTATAACCCACCAAAAGTTATTAATGGCAAATCAGTGGTGCTTCCAAATATTGAGTCCCTATGGAATGGTGCTAGAATATAGGAATCCTCCCTGGTAGGATTCTTCATGGAACTACGACATACTTTTCCTATCATTCAAAAATGGGCAATCAGTCATTGGAAAAATAGATAACTCTTTGATGTTCTTCTTACTGAAGACAATCTGGTCTTATTTAATTTTACCTCTCAAGATGAAGCAAATAAGATATTAGAGGAAGGTCCTTGGCATGTAGCACAACTTCCTCTATTCCTAAAAAAATGGCAGTTGGGTAGAAAGCTTGAAAAAATTAAGGTGCATAACTTTACATTGTGAATCAACTTCTATAGCATTCCATTAAAGTATTGGACTACCCAAGGTCTTAGTTCCTTGGCTAGCTTCATTGGTAGACCTCTATATATGGATGAAACTACTGCAAAGAGGAAGAGAGTTGGCTATGCACAAATTTGTGTCAGTGTGGACAGATCCAAGGAGCTTTCGGACTATATTCCAATTATGTGGCTTGGCATTGACAATGCCTTGCAAGAAGACATGATTTATGTCTCATATAGTTGGAAACCCTCAGTTATTATGCAAGGGAAGGTTTGGAAACCAACTAGTAAGGTTTTTTTTTCTAAAGGTGATTATGCATAATTAATGGGTCTTGAAGATGGTTTTAGCTGCCCAAATGCTCCTCAGCTGAACCTGGATCATATCGTACAAGGAACTGAGGAAAAAATCAAAACTCCTCCATCAAATGAGAGGGGAACATAATGTGTTTAGGTGGTGGATATAGAGAATGTCATCCAGGAGGAGGCTAATGTGTCTGAACAGGTTCAAGTTGGTGATAAGGAGAGGGTTCTCAAGAATGAGGAAATTTTAACAAATGCTACCCACCTTGGGGATAAAACAGACTCACTACAAAAGGAGGATGCTACTTCTTACACCAACTCCTCCAATGGAAAGGTGACTGATGGAAGTGAGCTTGAAAACCTTCAAAATCTGAGTAGTACAAGAAGTCAAATGAGTGGAAGGAGGAAAGGGGCCAAAGGTAAATATATATTGTTATGTCAGTCCTAATATGGAATGTTTGTTGTATTAATTGCCCGAAAAAGCTAAATGCTTTGAGGGATTTTATCAGGAGGATTAAGCCTCTTATTGTAGTTTTGCTGGAAACTAAAATAAGGTATGAGAATATGAATAAGGTAAAGATATTTGGTTTTTGTTGGTCCTTTTTATCCAACCATCTTTATCATAATTATGGCATAATCATTATTGGTTTTAATGCTAATTTTGTCAAAGTGGAGGAAATATTTTCTAATGAGCAACTAATACATCTTAAAATCCACTTCATCTTGGAAGGAACTACTATCTACTCTTCTTTTATTTATGGATTCAACACTGCATTTCAAAGAAGCTCTCTATGGACCATTTTAAAAAGCATTCAAAACACCCTATCTGGTCTCTGGATGATAGCAAGTAATTTCAATTCTACAATCTTCATATTGAAGCAGAGGGGAATTGCATCCTAAGGAGCTACAACGAAGATCTAAAACTATGTGTGGAGCAGATGGGTGTAACTGATCTTAAAATGGAAGGTTAATTCTTCACATGGTCTAATAAACAAAAGGATTCTTAGCTGATTCGGAAAAAATTAGACAAGACTTTTGTTAATAAGGAATGGCTTCTCTAACTTGCCAATAGTAAGGTGGGATTCATGGATGCTCTCTTATCTGATCATACTCCTATTCAAGTTGAGGGACTCTTCCAAAAGTTCTCTACCCCACATCCCTTTAGATTTAATAACTATCTTATTAAAGTGGATGGATTCGATGATGCAATCAGGAGGGGTTTAACAATTCAAGTGTTAAGCTATAGGCAATTTGTGTGTTGCCAAAAAATTAAAGCAAAATATTGAAAGCTTCTCATTCGCCTAGTACTCAAACTGCTATTATTATTGTTAAGGAAAGGTTAGCTTCAATTTAAAGTTTACTCTCTTATAATCCCAATGATTCGTGTCTTATTTGAAGGAAAAGCTGGAACTTGATCACTACCTAAAAGCAGTCCAAGATCCTTTCTCACTCATCCATCAAAGGGATTAGATTAATTGGCTTAGGGAATGGGATATAGCTTCCAAGTTCTTTTTTAATTCCTTGTCTAATAGAAGGAATGTCAATAAAAATGCTCGATTACCGGTATGGAGGGAAGAATTCTCAATGATCAACCAAGTATAATGGAGGAAGTTGTTAATGATTTTGGGTTCAGACATAGGTTCTATTTCCTCTATGGACTCTCTCAAGGACATTATTATCAACAGAATCTCACCTGAAGCTGCTAGGGAATTGGTTGATGACATTACAGATGATGAGATCAATGCTAAAGTTTTTGCAATGAATGGGATGAAAACTCCTAGACCGGATGGGCTTAATGGCTTTTTCTTCCAAAAGATATGGTCTATTATAGGACCCATGGTAGGAGAGGCCATTCATGAATTTTTGCTAAAGGGGTGCTCCTAAAGGAGTTTAATAAAACATTTCTATGTTTAATTCCCAAAACTCCTAACCCTTCTACTTCTGGTGATTTCAAGCAGATTGCATGCACTAATTTTCTCTACAAAATCATTGATAAGATCTTAACAAAGCGGTTGAAGGAAGTTCTGATTCTCATTATTAGTGAAAATAAAAATGCCTTATGAAGAATAGAGATATTGGTGATAACATTCTTATTGCTCAAGAACTTCTTAAAGGATATACCATAAAGAACTCTTTCCCTAACTATACTGTTAAGATTGATTTCAACAAAGTTTTTGATTGCATCAATTGGCCTTTCCTATTCAGGGTTCTTAAGGAGTTCAATTTTTCTGATCTTTTTATTAACTGAATCAAGGCTTGTGTCACAACTACTGCCTACAGTGTACTTATTAATGACATACCTTCTAGAATTTTCAAGGAGAAGAGAGGAATCAAACAAGGGGATCCCTTGTCCCCTTACTTATTTATCCTATGTATGGAAGTGCTCATGCTAATGATCAAGACCAAAGTCTCTCATAATCCTAAATTCAAGTTCCACTCCAAATGTAGAAGACTTTCACTCACCCTTCTTTGTTTTACAAATGATCTTATTCTATTGTTGGACCCCGAACTTTTCGATTCATTGAGGAATTGTTGGCGATTATTCATATGTAGAGAAAAGGAGAATTTTTGAATTTGAAATGAAATAGAAAAGATGGTTTAGATACAAGATGGGTTATATGTGAAATGTTGGAAGTTAAAAGCTGGAAAATGTAATCAAAATATGTTCATTGAGTATGCTTCGGTGTTTTAGTCATAACTTTTTCTCTAGTTATCCAAATGAGAAGATTCTTGATTTGGGTTAAATTAGAGAGATAAGGCTACAAATTGTTTGATGAAATTGAGCTTTAATTCGGTCTCTAAGAATGTCA
>JANZLH020000066.1:529159-551534 GCA_026770325.2 Erythroxylum fimbriatum
ATTATACTTACACATGGATCCTGGCTTTCGGGAAGGTCCCGGAATAAAAATTTTTGTTTTCCGCACCGTGTCCATGTGATGGACACACCGGGATTTTCCTACAGCCTATAGTCTACCAATGAAGTTGGATTCCATTTTTTAGGAACAAGGCTTATATAAGTATGGTTAATCAACATTTTACAAGAGGATAAGCACTCTAGTACAGCTTCAGTGAACAGATTGCCAGTTATCTCTCATGTTTGTTGAAAAGGTTTATATGTAAACCCTCCTGGCCCTAGTGCTTTAGAAGGGTGTAAACCAACTAAGATCTCTTTGATGTCCATGCTAGTGAATATGGTAGTTAGTAACTCTTTAGTGTCTTGGGGTAAAGGACTATAACAAAAACCTTCTAATGTTATGAGCTTTATTAGAACTTTCTTTTGTGCCCATTAACTGCAAGAAGAAATCCCTTGTGAGATTTAATAAAGAATCTTGGTAAGAGAAAGAGTTACCAGAGGAGTCTTTGATTTTCACAATCATATTCCTGTTTCTTCTTACAAGTAAGGAAGCATAGAATAATTTAATATTAGAGTCACCATCTCTTAACCAATTTATGCGAGCCTTCTATTTCAAGATAGAATTATGCAGGTTAAGAGCTTCTTGATGGTTCTTTAATCTAAGAGATTCTATCTACTTCAATTGGTTGTTATAAGGGAAACTATAACAATCCTTTTAAGCCTCTTTTAGTAGCTGATGAGTGACCTTTATTTGTCTAGAATTTGGATTAGAGAAACCTTTGATTGCTTGTTTACCCTTTTTAGTTTTTACATTGGTTGATAAGATTTGATAACTTTCACATTTTGGTTACATTAGGTTTCCAGAAATTACATGAATCCTTCCTACTAAGAGAATCCATTAAAGAATCTAAACGGTGTACTTGTCATCTTCACAACTTGGAGATTTTGAATGCATATGAGTGATTTGAAAAAGATGTTTTTTAAAAATAAGCAAATGCTTATGAATAATCTGCTAGCCAATTTTGGTTATAAGAGCTCAATCAAGCTTTTCCTTTATCAACATGTGGCCTTATTGCTTGTTGGACTAAGTAAAAAACCTCCTTTCGAATCTAAGAACAGTAATTTTAACTTTTTAGAACAAGTCAGCTAACTCTCTCCTTATTACAGTGTGGAAAACCTACCTCCCTGCACTTCCTAATATGTGAGAATATAGTTGTCATCACCAATTAACAGTTAAGGTTTGTTAATAGATTTTTTAATAGACTACAAATTATTCCAGAGGAGGCCTCATTGAATGTGAAAATTGGAAGCATATATTAGAGTGATGCCAAACTCTAAGGTTACCCTTACCAACTTTCATTTCAAGTGAATGAGTTGATCAATTTCTACTACTAACTGAATTAAGATTTTATTGGATTTGTAAAGAAGGATTTCGCCATTGTAATAAGAATTATGATTAAAGATAGCTTCCCAATCTACTCCCAAAACCTTGAAACACCTAACATTTAAGGTAGTTTTAGTTTAGTTTCAAGAAGCCCTACTAGGTATGGCTTCTTCTACAAAATAGTCTCCTTGACCATTGCATTTTTAAAAGGGTCATTAAACCCTCCAACATTCCAAACCAGAATCATTAGGTGGAGTTTTCCCTATGAGTTTATTCTTAGCTCTTCTCCTAGCAAGTCTTCTTTTTGATCTTGTTGTTTGTTCTTTAGTTTTAATAGGTTTTTCTAATGCTTTGGATTTTGCTACTTTTTCATTCTAATTTCCACCTATACATTTGGAATCACTATTTCTTCTTCAGCATGTATTGCCAAATTTGTAGGAATAAATTTCCCTATTGCTTTGGTGTTAACTGGTTTCACATTCCCAGAAGTATGCCCCTGTGCAATTTGATTCTCTACTACTTCTTTATTTTATGTTTCTAAAATTGCATAAAGAGATTTTTCTACTACATAGGTGTCAACTTGTTGCTCATTCATATATTTATCCACTTGTACAATTAGGTTCTTAGCTACTTCATCATCCTACATTTCCAAATTAATAAAAGTAGAGTTCTTAAATTCTTTGGTTGCTTCTGGCCTCACATTCTCAGGAATAGTCATTTATACTATTGGATAACTGCCTACCTTATCCTTCTTGCTTCTAGATTAGTAGGGATCATCCCAGTTTCATGCAAAATATGATTTGCAGTCTACTCCAAAACACCATCACCTTCCTTTAAGTTGTCACCCTTAAAATTCTTTGAAGATGTCATCCCCATTGGCTCATCATGGCACCTAGTTTTGAAAAAATTTCCAATTCGTTACCAGCATTTCCTCACTAAATTGTGTTTCCATAGATAAGATATTAGCACTTCAAACATTTTAAGCTCTCCATCATCTCCTAATTCATTATTGGTAGTTGATCTAGCAATGCAGAATCCCTTTTTATCTCAATACAAATTTTAACAAAATAAATATGTTCCAATGTTCTATGTTAGCAATTTGAGTGTCCATACAAATAGGCTTTCCAAGTGAGCTTGCTAGGAAACTTAAGCCCTCAATTGTCCAGAGTTTAAGAGGCATATTATGGAAATTAACTCACAAAGGAAATGCATCAATGCTTCCTCAATCAAAATTAGTAATTGGCCTATATTTTTTAATAGACATAGGTTGGCCACCAATATGCCAAGGACCTTATTCAATGATCTCATTTAGACACTTCTCATCCATAAACTTAAAGAGAAAGGAATCATCATACATTAGCATAACTTTCTCCAATGCCTTCCTACCTACCTGGCTATGGTCCAAGCTTTTATAACTGGAAAAGAAAGCCTCTTGTTCTAGAAGAAACCCACCATAGAAGAAGACCATACATTGCACTAGGCTTTAGAAGTTCTAATGGGGATATGAAAATTTCCTACTTCCAGACATTTTGAAGATGCTTTAATTCTCCCTTATTACGTTGTTTCTATGGCTTATTACTCTAGGCTCCTTTAGTTTACTTGACACCAACTTTAGCATTCTCTCCTCTAGCTACCGTAGCAGGTTTATCCCTTAGCTTCTTCGCATTTCGTGAATTGTTTAGAGCTGGGAAATCTTCTAAGTTTAGGTTAGACGGAGAGGAACCCCCCCTTATTCTCCATACTCCAGATCTTTTAGGTGAAGGGAATTCAGATGCTAAGAAACGAATAGAACTATTCAAGATAGAACCTTCTCAGAAGCGGGAGAAAAAATTTCCAAAAGTGGAAACAGTTAGGGGCAAGATAGTAAAATCAGATAGAGAGATGAAGAGAAAAATCAGTTAGGGAGAGAAGCTTGATTGGTTTCTTATCTTTCACAAAAAAACTTTAGTCTTGTTATGCCTTTTTGACTAAGAACCCATCAACCCTCTTTATTGAGTACAAGAAAATAACAGTTAAAGAGCCTCAGTATTTTGGTAGAGCTTGTTAAAGATTAAGACTTAATATGGATTCAACTAAATATAATGCTACAGATATTAAGATTCAAGCCTATAATATTTCAAGGAACTTTAGAGAAACAAATTTCATGGATTGCAATAAGACAAAATTGGTGAAATTTATATATAATAATATGTTAAGTCCATATGAAAAGATGAAATCATGAATCAAAAAATAAATCTTTAAGAAAGATAGGTAAACGAATACACTTAATCTTAAAGAAATGGTTCAAGCCAAGGAAGTGGCTGAAGCTTTAATACTTGAAACTCTTAAAATTTACAGGAAACAAAGATGCACTAGTAAAATTATTTTAGTTTGCTAAAAAACCAAACAAATCAAGCAAACCATCTTTGTTTATGTTAATTATTTTTTATATCTGCTACACGCAGGTATGTAAGTTTTGATACATGCAAAATCGAGTCGTATGAATGAATAGTTGTCAAAACCATCTAATAGAGGGTTATAAAATTAAATGAGATAAACTAATAGAAAAAATTTATTCTTAAGAACATTACCAATTGATGTCAACAAAATTTTTATAGTATTTATATAATCATAAACTTAAAAGAACAAAAAAGCAATTACAACACATTAATTTTATTTGGACATGCCACAACACTTAAGCTAGATCTGAATAAATAATGTAATTTTATGAATTTATAAACAATTTCTCATACCTTTTTTTAGTAGGTTTGATGTCCTTTTTATACGGATTTAGTATATAGAATTTGAATAATATAACATTTTTTATCTTTATAAGATAGTAGTTTTATCTATATAAAGATTATAATCATGATAAAATTCTATTGCATAGACCAACTTTTCATAACCATTGACATAAAATTTTATTTGATTTGTATCAATAATAAATACTCATTAGATAAGGAGATGATCTAAACATAACAGCTAAGAAATTGATAGCAACAATCAACCTAACTCTGTAAAACAATATTGTTAGGCTTATAGGAATCATAAATCATAATGTTTTGAAGCCCTTCAGAAATATTCAACTTAGCACCCAAATTTAACAAAAGAAAGATGGTTTGTTTGTCAAGTTTACCAAATAAATGAAAACTTATTCTACAAGTTCATCGCATTACTACAACATATAGATTAGAAGCTAGTCATTCAAGGAGTTAGTAAAAAATTAATTATGAAAAATAGAAAAAAACAATAGAAAAATATAGTTTATTAAAAATAAATATGTTAATATATATAATTTAAAATTGTTATTCATTATTATATATTCAAACAGACTACGAGACCTACTTAAGATTTACTAAGTATAACTGAAAAATAAACAAATTTGATCACTAACGAGGAAGCCTGAAAAATAACAAAATAATAAAAAAATATTCTTAAAAATTTAGAAACATTAACATATTCAACATGTCACAAGAATAACTCAAAACACCATCAAAGAAAAAATCTCAAAAAGTTAACAAACACATAACTGAAACATCTAGCAATTCCTAACATATGATGGAACACTACAACGAAGGATTAAGGAAGCAAGAATCTAAACTTCAATACCAATAGAAGGAAATAATGGAATATAAAATTAATCATTAATAAAGAGAAATTACCAAACCAACAAATGTTAAGACAAATAAAAATTACAACAATCAAAATAAAAAATTTGGTAACATTATATCACTGAAAGAAAAGAAACATCTTGTTAGTACCTATATCGCACATAAGAAGTGGTTGATTATATGTTTTAACTTTTGGCCTATTTAAAAATTAATAAATGAATTGACTATTCTAATAAATGATTGTGAAAAAAAATCTTATTTGAAACTCACAAAGAAATTTTAATAATTATAAAGTAGAGAGAGACATAATTAATTTGTAACTTTTTGTCTAAATAATATTAGACTACATCCACTCTCAAAGCTTTAGTTAAGGATCAAACTATCTTTTTCCTTCAATGGGTGAAGAGGAATCGTTTAAATGACGTCTTCTTTGCCATAAATAAAGAAGAAGCCTTATAATTGTCTTACTTTATTACTGGTAAAGAGTAACTATTTATAAATCTTATTCAAGGCTAGGAAGAGCGCTCACAATGTATTTGTGAAACAATTCCCCTAGTTGCTATATTAGCACAACCATATATAACTTAAAATATACCTTTATTTCTTATTATAATGAACTAAGTTTCAATATGATTTAAACAATACGTGCAATAACATGTACATGTACATAAAGGCACTCCTCTAGCCTTTCAATAATCTTAGTAACTCTTTAGTATGTCAAAGGTTCTCAAATTTTGATTATGTTCTATTTATATAGCTCGAAATTATCTGTTTGTAACTTTTAATATAGTCTATTGGCTAGTCAACTATAATATTTTAGCTAGTAGGTTGACTATCAGTTGGCCCATTGGCTAGATGATGGTTTAGTAGGTTTCAAACCACCTATCATTTAACCTTTTACACTTTATCTGGCTAGTCGAATCCTATAGAAACTAAGTTTAAAATTTCAACCCTAAGTATTTTTAAAGATAAAACACACTCCTTTGATAAAAATTCAAAACCATTTCAAAAGTTCATCGAAGTTTGTTTTATAGATCAAAAGGATTTCTTTAAATATTAAAATAAAATTTATCTTGATTATGAAAAGATTAAGCCTATAATTCACTGAAATGACTATAATGAAGTTACAAAAAGGACTAAAATAATTTGTTAAATCTTAAGGTACTTGATTCCTTCTTCCTATTTTAATTCTTCATATAAATTTCCTTTAAGATCCTTTAAGTTATATATTTGTTCCATTTTGATCATTTTCTTCATCATTTGGTTTCTTAATTGATTTAATTGGCATCTTTTTTAACTTTTCTCTTCTATTAAACTTGATTTTAATTTCATTATAATAGTGCTACTAATATCACTAAAAATAAATTCGGTAATAGTAATATGTTTTCTCATCATAAAATGTCATGGGTTAGGATCCCATTTAACATTCAAAGAAGAAAAAAGATTAAAGCCTGCGGACCCTCTTTCCCCTACCTATTCACAATCTGTATAGAATTCCTTGTAAGAATAATTGATAGGAATATTAAACAATGGGTTAACTTTACCTACCACCACAAAAATTCAAAATGTAAAGAACAACCATTTATCCTTTATTGATGATCTCATATTATTATGTAGAGTTGATGAAAATTTATAAGATTTCAGATGGAATAATATAACAATTTAGTGACATATCGGGTTTAAAAATTAACCTAGAGAAGAGTTGCATATTTTATCATGAAACTATCTTAACTAATCTAAGAATTTGTCAAACATAACTAGTTTAAAGGTTAAGAAACCTCCATTCAAATATCTTAGGATTCCAATTACTATTATAAGGCTCAAAAATAGATATTGTCAACCTTTATTTGATGCTATTTAAAGAAAAAAAGGAATTGAAACAATAAGACCTTTCATATACTGGAAGATTGTGATTAATATCTCCTATCTTGAGTAATGTATATGTATATTGAGTAATGTATATGTATATTAGAGCTCCTAGCTTTGCTTTTCCTATAACATAATCAAAGCAATTAACAAATCAGTTCAAAACATTTTTTGGATAAGGGATCCAAATAAATTATCACATACTAAAGTAAAATGAACATAATTTTACACCACTAAGAAAGAAAAAGGCTTGAGGATAAGCTCAATTAAGTTAGTTAATAACATGCTCTTGGCCAAAAGAATTTGAAAAATTCTTACAGATAAGGTTGAGTGGATACCACCCTTCAAGTAAGTACCTCTTGGAAATTAATGCAAATGTTAAAGTTAAGGGAAACTTTGATTCAAAACATGACATGCATCATCATCATCAATGCCCAATACTACATCTTTCTAATATGATAATTGACATAATCAAAGGCCTTTTTCATAAACTCCCAAGTCTCCATAATCTTAAGCACTTGATGCCAATCAATGTAAGGTTAAGGAAGTGGTAAGAAAAAGAGCCTAAAGTTGCCAACTAAGGGGATTATCATATAATATGCCTAAATACCATCATACTACCCCAATGTTGTAAGATAGAATATAATCATTAAGATTGCTCATAGATCTGGCATGTATGCAAATAAAATATGCCTAAGATTATGCAAAACTTCCTCTTAAAGGGTGAATCAACATCTAGTTTATAATCAATGTTACATTCCAAGAGCTATATTGATCCTGTGGTTGGAAGTTAACTAAAAACATTAGAAAAAAATATATGATTAGACGTATTCAAACCAACAATATTTGTTGCCTATGTCAATAAGAATAAGAATTTTTAAATCACTTATTCTTCAATTACAATTTCTCAGCAATAGTATAAGAATAGGAAATACAGTGGTATAACTAATTCGGAATAAAAATGCATGGGACAATATTATCATATAGGCAAGTAAGATCAAGTAAAAACTCAAAAGGAGACTTGAAGCTATTCAAGATAATTGTAAGTTGTTGTATATATTTTATTTGGCAGGAAAGAAACTTAAGAATCTTTAAAACACATTCACCAAGATATAGGAAGCCTAATAATGAACTTTAGGAGCTAGATATGGGAAATTGTTATAACTAGGGCCAATACTATACAACTAAGTTAAGGAATCACAAATAAATGGAATGTGTAGAAAATGCATCAAATGATGATATTTAAAGCTCTAGTAGATGAAACATAATAGAAAAAAAGTTGTGGAACACCAAAAGCTACCTTGTTGATGATTGAACACCAAGATATTGGCAGTATAAACCTAAAGAGCTTAATATTGATGCTCCAAGATTCATAACTCAATAAAAGAAGAAAAAATAGTCCATTGTAGCTTCTTTAGAGCACTAACATCTATCTCTTTCAAGTTTTTCCAACTTTCAGAGGATATTTTGTGAAGTTTTCTTATTTATAACCTATTGTTTAAAGTTTTTCTTTATGACTTTCAGGGATAATGCAATTTTTTATTCCTTTTTTAAAATAGTATTTTCTCAAGAGTAAAAAGAAGATGAAACTTTAAAATAAAAATTAAATAGGTTAAATCTAGAAATAAATAAATGAAATGAGATTTCATATTTTTTTTGGAAAATGAATAAAATTATAGTTTCTCTACAAAAGCTAGGCCAACATTACTATGAGTTTCATCTTACTACCTTATAATGAGTTTTAACTTACAACATGAATAGTAGTACACGATTAGTCAGAAGAAATACAAAGCATAAATTACAAGTTCCGTATTTTTTTCATTCCAAAGGTGAGTGAGTTTTGCACATTTTTTACTATCAAGATGGCTTGAACCCAATTTAGGATGTTTTGAAAAAGTTGACGCTTGTCTAGTTCAACTCCTTTATACGGCCTACTGCTCCTTTCTTTCCAAAAAGAGTAAAATATGGTGGTGAAGGTTGTCTCAAGTATCATTCCATTATACTTTTGCTACTTGATGAGATTGATGAACTAGTCTAGAGTCCCACTCCATTCATAGGTGTGATTAACTTCTGCTAGCATATATAGAATTCAACTCCACAATGCTTTCAAGTATTTGCACATAAAGTATAATTGATTCCTATCCTCCTTAGCTTCCTTACATAGGACACATGTTGAGTCATAAGTGCCAAACCATTTGTTCTTAATTCTAAATTTGTTTTTTATCACTAACCAAGTGACTAGTGAAGCTTTGGGATTCAGAGATTGCTTCCAAAGGAGTTCATGCCATGGGATTTTCTCCAAGACTGCTTGTAAATATCTTGTAATTCAACCACTTATAATTCATCTACTCTTTAAATACTTTTTGGCAGGACATCCTTGATAGATGTGGAGTTATGTGGCCTTTTAATGAATGGAAAGATTTTGTCTTGTGGATAATAACGTCATATAGAACTTATGCAAGGATGACTCTAAATTCCTTCAAATATCTATGGATTGCACAGTTTATAACCTATGGAGAGAAACAAATCAAAGAGTCTTTAAAGATATACGTTATGAATTCTAGGAGCTTCAGCTCAAAAATTTCAATATGATTAGGGAAATGGCCATGATGAGAGGAACTAGTCTCATACTATCCACTAGGCTATCCTCGACTAGCTAATATTATCTATTCTCTTCACTTTCCTCTAATAGCTATTCCTACACTTCATGATCAATATACTTCGTTATATGTGATTTGAGGATCAAGGCTAGAAGTTCATAAGATATGTTCACTCTAAAGCAATTGTAGTTAACCATAAGAGTTGTTTTATTTTCTTTTCTAACTTGGTAGCTAATTTCATCTTGTATTCTAAAAAATGTACCCCTTAGGCTTTTGCCTTGTCTTAATACAATTTTTTAACTTCCAACAAGAAAAATATTAGAGAACATCTAACAAATGTATTATGTAATAATTTGTATCGATTAAGAATTTAAACTAAAAACTATTCTTATATTTTATATTTCTCGTTGAATCCATAAACAAACAAGAACTATTGTTTTAAAGATTGATCTTAAAATAAAGCTTGAATTTAGATAAAATTTCTTAATAAAAGTACAAAAGAACCTTTGTTTTCCACATTGTGTAATTACTTTGATTACAAATATGTATTTGATCAATTTTTTTTAAATTTCATAACAATGAATTAAAATACTTTTGACTAGTTCAATTCAAAATTGAGTGGAAATAATTTTTTCAACTAGATACAAATAGTTGAAAGCTTTCATTTATTAATATTTCTTCTTTTAGAAGAATTACAAAAATCTTTAAAATATCAAATTTTCAAAAATGGATGGCTTCTAAAAATGATCAAGACAATTTTTTATCAGGTAAAATTTGTTAGATCCCTTGTGGTTTGGCATATTATCAATGTACTCTTGACTTTTAAAAACTATCAATAGCCTCCTATAGTTTTGGTTTTATAACGCTTGTCCCTTGCCATCAACATCCATTACAAACCATAACTGCAAATTGTACAATGACATCATATAGTGCCACATGTAGTGTCACATATAGTTCCACGTGTTTAAAATAATGTCTTTTTGAGCCTATGGTTAGAGTTCTTAACAGAAGTTGATGGTGGAGGGATGATTGTTACAAGACTAAAGCTATAGGAGGTTATTAATATTTTTTAAAAGTTAGGGAGTACATTGATAATATGAAAAACCATAAGGGGTCCAACAAATCTGACCCTTTTAATTTTTTGGCTATATTTTAACTTTCTAAGCTAATGAAATTGAAATACCATAAATATTTTATAAGTTATGGATATATAGATCTATAAATTCCTTTGAAATGCACTTCATTTTTAAATTAAGATATTCTTGTCAAATGAGAAATAAGTTTGAATTTTCATATTATCTCCTATACATAACTAAACTTTTGGGCATCTATCTATCTCTAACAAAGATAGAATATTCATAATCAAGAAAAATAATTTATTTTTCATAATAGGTTTTGCTCCAATGCTAATGAAGAAGAATAAAGGGGAAAAAAATGTTTTAGACCCTACAAAATGACTTATCAATTAAGGAATCCGAGGAGAGCATTTTCTTGGAAGGGACACAATATTAATTAAAGAAAGAACATTAGGTAAGGATTTCAAAAGAACATTAAGACAACCTTAAAGAAAATGAGATTACTTTGAAATATTATATTAAATTCCTAGTTGATGATGTAAATAAAAATTAAGGAGTTTCAACAAAAGAGAATTAGAAAGGTGACTGACAAGAATGGACTACCTTATCATCCTATCTTAAAATATCAGTAATGCTACTTTACCACATTACCATGGCTAATCACATTAAAACATATATCCTAACATGTCTTCAAAAATCCTAAACTTACAGTCTTTATAAATAAAGAGTTTTTACTATAATTTTGAAGAATTTAGAAAACTAACTTTGAATATGTTATATGTTCACATGGTGCATTCAACATATGTAGGAATCCTAAACTTATAATATCTATACATAAAGAGTTTTTACTATAATTTTGAAGAATTAAGAAAACAAATTATAAAACTCTAATTATAAAAGTATGTTCTACGTTCATATAGTGAATTCAACATATGCATTCCAAAAATCTATAGTTTAATATTTTAAATATTATTTATTTCACATGTCATTTTAGTATTTGAATTAAGGATTGTGTTATGTTTGTATCAAATATATTTTCAATTATTATGATATGATTTTGATGTTAATTTTTATAATATTATAATATTATATAATATCAATTATTGTAATACTATACTATGTTGTACCAATATATTTTCAATTATTATGATATGATTTTGATGTTAATTTCTATAATACATTATAATTATATAATATCAATTATTGTAATACTATACTATGTTGTGCAATCAATAATATCTTTATCACTTTCAATAAAAAGCTTAGATTAGAGAAACAAAATCATATATAGAATACTTTAAAGAACAAATATTGGCCTATAAAATTTATTAGATGCCATATCATAATTCTAAAATTATATATTTGATATTATGATAGAAGCAATAAACTAGATAAAGACAAAAAAGGTGTTTTAATTATGAGAAGAAGAATGAAAATTTTTTAAATTTTGATGAAATTAAAAATAAAAACTCATGTTAAATAAGTAGAAAAATATATTAATTAGGTATTTAGAAAGATAAATTAGAGTATTAACTTTAAATAGATGAGATAGATGTTGTAAATAAGAAATATTGAAATAATAAGAAGAAGTATTATTAGAAATCGAATACTTGAAAACTCAACTTAAATTATTAAATAAGAGTGGGAATTGATCCATTGCGAATATGAGATAGAATTTTGGTTTTGTAATCATTTATTTCTTCTATGAATAGTAAAATGAATTGATTTTATATTCTTTATATAAATAAAATAAAGTCTTTTAAGTTACTTTTACGGTGATGAATCTTGAAGCAATTGATAAAATTACTCTTTTATGATCAGAATCTCATATGTTCAAGTTATAAAAATAACCTTTTTATAAAAATGCAAAAGGAAGGCTGCATACAATAATATTCCTCCCTCGTACTCTCACCAAGTGGGGAGTTTCAAGAGATCTAAATATTTTAAAAGATTTTACACTTCAAATACTATTTTATATATATATATATATATGATAAAAGATTTTAATCAAATCATTACTTTAAAAAATTATAAGGGAAAAGAATTATGAGCAAAATTAAAAATTCATAAATACATGAGTGTAGAAAGGTCTAAAAAAGCCTAAATCATTACATCTGGTAAGAAATTATAGAATTATATTGAAAAAGAAAAATGGTTTTGCAACCCTATTGAAACTTTTAAAATTTTAGAACTATTAATTAATTCAACTTGGTCAGGCTTGAGGAGGCTCGAGCCCAACCAAAATCCTGTATTAGCAATTTGAGTCCAAATCAAAGCCGAATCGGGTTTGGATTATACTGTGGGAATTTGAGGTCAATCAGGTTTTAGACAGTATAAATTCATTTACAGGCCCGAATTCACCCAAGTCCTAACTCAATCTGCCATCTCCTTTTGCATACGCCCGTAGTACTTTCCAACTTCAAATCCAGTAATAATTCATAAAGTAACTTGAAATTTACAGTAATTTTTAGTAATACTCTTATATGTATTTATTAACTCATGAAGCACCAGAACAAGTCATCGATCCCTCTACTAGTAATATTCGCTGCATAACAATCTTGTTTTATTGCAGTGGTGTCCGAACTTCCCTAAATTATAATCTGGTCAGATTAAATTCGTTAGTTTAAAATCCTAATCAACTTGCCGTTCCTAATTGCTATAAAGAGGTTGTGCTTATTGCTAAGTGACATTCTTCAATTTTTATAACACAGCGTCATCATTTTGTTTCCCTTATACCCGAGAAACGTGAATACTATCTTACTATATTTACGATTATGCGCATTCAGAATTTTCAGTCAAGATCGTACATCTTTTCGTTATCTCAGAGCAAATTGTTGAAGTTCCACAGCATTCTTTCGGACATCAGATCACGCTGCATCGTAAAACTTTGTTGCTAACCTAACTGGGCTGATAAACATATATTCAACTTTAGAAAGCTTATTTGAATAGGAATAGGGAAAGGTACACCAAGTTGTCACATTCTCTTTTTATCTGCAGAGCAGGTACCTATACATCTCTCCATTAACTAATAAACTCAGATGAAAACTATAGAGTATACTAAGATGGTGATCCAAATAAAGGCCGAACATATTGGATACACGGCAGATGGAAGTAGATGAGCAGACATCATAGGGAACCCCTTAAAATGGGGTCGTAGAGTCCTAACTTGTCTCCGTGGTAGAGGTGGTAGTTTCATCGCCTGATGTTGATGCAGAAGTAGTAGTACCAGTACTTGATGATGAATCTGCGTTGGTACTATCAGCAGATGTGGAAATAAGTTCCTGAGCCCCTGTGGTGTCTTGTGCTGCATTCTGCTTGGCTTTCTTGGCTCTAGCCAATACATCAGCCTGCAATCACATTAATGCAAGGATTGAATGTGTGCAATCTCAGTAAATCAATTCTTTCATGAATTCAATATTTAATGTGATGTTTAAATATATGAAAAAATGGAATTTCACTTTAAGAAATAGATTATCTATTTAAATACAAATTAAAAAAAAGGTGTATATACACCAACCTATGGGTGTACTTGGAAGACGCTCTGCATGCCAAATTTGACATTCAACATTTATCTAACAATTCAGTTTAAGTTAATCCAAGTACAAAAATCCATAAAGCCAGTGTAGCAGAAGACTTTGAATTCAACCTAGGAGATGGAGAGCATGTTAAAATGCAGTTATTCATCAATAAAGACAAAGACAAATAGTAGATTAAGCAACTCAAAATCAGGAAACAGGTCCTCCATCAACTAGTAAATCCCAGTGGATAACTGGTTGGAAGTATTAAGCAACTTTGAAACTAATCACATTTTGATCAGCTTTTAACCAGCAACCCCCTACCCAAGCCAAAAAAATGGAATTTCTTTCTAAAAAAAAGGGTAGTTCAAAGAACTTCCCCTTGCCTAGAAAATAGACGCAAAAAACCAAGCAACATACACTAGACAAAATTTTTCAACAAAGGTTCTGGTGCATCTCACTACCTGGAATTCCTGTATTTGCTTTTGCTGCCCGGACTGCAACTTGCTCACTGTACTCAAAAGCTCGCCCACAGAAGATTCCATCCGTTCATTAAGTGCTTCTGCTAAAGCCTTGCCCAAAAAAAAGGCATCCAGAATGTTGCCACTGTCACTATCACCTGAAATTTTGATTTGTCACACATGCTTGGTTGAAAAGAAAGGAAACGCATGGGAAAATTATGATGGCCCTCAAGATATCTGGTAAATGAAAATATTTGCATGTCCTCATTTCTAACATACCCTTTTTTATCAGTTTTGGAATCTGTCAGTTGTCGTGCGGAAAGTTATTTATATATGCGTTCAAATATTCTATATGGCAAAGCTCATAAATTAATAGGCGGCGTAAGTTCACATCAATCTGTAGCTACCTAATGTAAATTAACGAGTACTAGGGTTCCAGCATACGATTGTCATACAACTCAATGTCATGAATGGTCTGTTCAATTAGGATGCAATACCTGCAAAAAAGAATGGTTCTATTTTTCTCGTTTCTCTTAAACTGGGAATCTGCTAATAACAACGATATAAACATTAAGTACAGGAAAGGCTGACTTCGTAGTTACAATCAATGACATGAACACAGTCGAAAGCTCCAGCGAATTCTAACCAGTAATAAATGTAACCAGAAATAGCATTCTGATAATCTTTTTTGCTAAATACTTCAGTCAAATCCTATATCACATTTTTTTCTAGCGAATTTTTCACTTTGAAACAAACAGAACATATGCAGACCTCAATCCCAGTACGAACCGTAAATTCCAAGGAAGAACAGTTGACGATAATGCATGCATCATTTCCCATTATCAAACAAACAAATAGCGTTTCATGATCATGAATCAACACAGGGCATAATCTACATCCAAATGTATAAAGAAAGGCAAGTAGAGTGAGAGACAGACCTGAACTAGAGTCATCAGTGCTGCCTCTTGCAATGGTTCTAACGTAGTCTTTTCTTGGTGATCCAACCCCCAGACCCTGTTTGATTCCGATCATGTTGCCCAACAGAAGAGAGATACCAGGTTTAGGGGAAACACGTGGAAAGGTGTAACGGCTAGTATTAGTTTGAGTGGGGATCTTAGAGTGAAGAGAGTAGATGGCAGAAGACGGGGAAACAGAGATTCCACTCATGTTGAAGATTTTTGTTAACTAGTTATTTTAAGTTTTGTCGCGCAGAGCTTCCGTCGCTTAAATAGAATAATTTATGTTTGGGTTTTAACCCAACTGCCGGATTGTTCGGGTTCGGACCAACCCAATTACCTGATGTAAAGTATTTTGTGGAAGTGAGTGGCGGATTCCTCAAAGATCGATGACGGTTGGTGATTTTAAGTCTGGGTCATTGTGTACCGTGGAAGTGTGGAAATGTGTATTGTCCCTGCTCTTAAGCTGTCCAATTCAACCAATGCCAAGCATTGTGTCGCCCAGGAGGCTAGTTATCAATGGCATCATTACAAAAAAGTAGTGCCCATTTGCATCCGAAAGTGGGTTTAGCAAAAAGTTTGGTTCTATCCTGAGCCCAAATTACTGAATAAAGATCGATTTAATTGAACTTTAAACTATATTTAAAACTAAGAACAAATTTAGATGTTGGATCAAGTTTCGAGCTCGAAAGATGTGAAATGACTTGACCTAAACATATTTAAAGTTGCTCCAATTCAAATTTTAGCTTGAAAAGGTTGAATTTATTATCTTGAACTCGATCAAATTTTGGGCTAAGTTTAGTTTTATTAAAAAATGAAAGTAATTACAAATACTATTATTGTGGCTTTTAAATTGTTTCATGTCTTGAAACTATGGAATTTTTATTATGATGACTATTTAGATTGAGAATTTTTCAAAGTATATGATCAAGTTGTTTGGTGATTTCTACAATGAAGTTTACTCAATTTGAGGATTGATTAAGGTTTTTTGAATTTGCTTATGAAGTGTGTATTTACCAATAATTTAAAAATTGTTTCAGACTAATCAACTCAACCAAAATAATCGTGAATCAGTTAGTTTTTTTTATTCAATTTATTATAATGATCTATTATATATGAGAGTCAAGCTTCATTTAAGAATTCCCCAAAATGCTAAGGTGAAAGTGATTAATCATATGGAAATTGGGACTGCAAATTTAGGGGCTCATATTGCTTTGCTAATCATCTCCCTCCATATAATCCTAATCCTCTTAAGGAGGATAGAAATATGGGATTCCTCTATACTATTCTCTATTCAATATTACTCTAGGATATTCAGGAACTAATCTTAGAATATTCTGGTTTGACTTAATATAGGCCAAAACCTTAATACTGAAAGCTTCATTGGTTGGTTAACAATAAGACAAAGGCTGAAGACTAAAAATAGATGGATTGGAAGCCAAGATCAATTTTTCCTTCTATATAAGTCCTTTTCTGAAACCATTACTTATTTATTCTTTCAGTGCTCTTTCTTACAACCTACCTGTTCAAGAATATAACATCTACTGCATGAGTTATATGGGGAAAATGAATGGATCAACATTATAAGATGGGCTAGTGATAGTTGTAAGCAAATGAAACAAGATAGTTACTTATTCAAAACTGCATTCAACTGTTGCATCTATGTTTATTTGGCATGAAAGAAACTCTATGATCCATAACAACAGATCCTTAGGAAAGTATAAATTAGCTAATAAGACCATATGCTGGATTAGGGAGATCTTAGTTGCTCATAATGATTATGAATCCACAAGTACTTAGATGAGATTAAGTTGGAACCTATTGTAAAGCTTACCTATGTATGTTAAACTTATCTCCTATATGTTGGTTTATTGTATCTGGTTGACAATTTATGAGACAAAATGTTTTCTGTAATCCATTGTGGAGTTGTAAAAGCTAAAGCTTAAGTCAATAATATTATTTAAATTTTTTTAAAAAAATTTCATATATGAAGATCAACTTATTTAATAGAAAACTGACCAATTTATCAATATGTCATCAATCTTACAGTACCTGAAATGATTGGTCAAATAAAATAATTTACCACCCCTAACCAAAAAAGCACTAGCGTACCTTGGAAAAACAACAAGGAAGACATCAAATTAATAATAGCAAACGACAATGAAACTGTACGTACATAAGTTAGAGAAAATTTAAAAGTGATCAAAAAAGCACCATCTCTGACAATGATTAGGATCTGAGAAAGCTCAATTCAAGATTACATAGCTTTGATGTTGATATAGTGAATCCCTAAATGGAGCTATAGAAGAGTGATCAATAGTTTTCTCGAGGTTGCTGGTCAATTATTGGATATGTCAGGTCATAATGATAGTTTGGGTTTATTTTTCATTATGGATGTTTTTTGGTCTCCTTTTTCAATCAAACTATATAGATGACTACAACTCTTGTTAGCTCTTACTATTGGTCTCCTAATTCAATAAGTTATCTCTAATTTTTTAGTTTTATTTCAATCTATGTACAAATTAGGGTCTGTAAGAGTTGGAAATCCATTAAAGCTTTAACTGTCCACAACAATATATTGTCAGAGGGTATTAAAACAAATTACAAGGTTAAAAGCTCAATTCTTCAATGCTTTTATTAATTAGATGTGCCTTTTAAATTTGTTGATTGGTTTAGTGAATTTAAGGAATTAGGAGTATTTCTAGATTTGATTTCATATAACATTGTCATTGATTCCTTCTATAGAGTTGGGAGAAAGTCCAATAATTTTGGAAGGTAAGCTACTATCAAGATGTTGCTGGTTTTTGTGATGAAATGATTGAGAGTGGACTAAAGCTTAATGTGGTAATATGTCATGCTTTCTTGCTAGAAGTTTCAATGTGGAAGATTTGTCTAGGACCTTGCACAGTCTTAATTTGCGGTCTTTTAAGAGGACATTGTTTAATAACAACACCATATTTACTTAGTCATATCTCTAAATCCATAAAGGAAAATAAACAAGTAGCTGATAGGCCAATATTTTACATATTAGGTAGGATCTATGTACTTGGAATTTATCACCTTTATAGTATGTCTTATATAGTTTTTATTATATTTTCTATTTTAAGTTTGTTGTTTTATAGGAGATGAATTTGAAGGATAAATGCAAGATTTGGTGTAACTTTCTTCATAGTTTTCTAATTGATGATGTTTTCGAGCCATTTGGAAGATAAGAAGATGGACAACAAATTTGTAAAAGATTTCAAAAGTTGATTTTAACCAGGAGAAGGCAAAAAGTGAAGAAGTTAAAGGAGAAAATCACAATATGCACTAAATCTAAAACATAACAATCACTTGTCTTTTACAAAGGTCTTAAGAGCTAAGATACATGACCAAATTGGTATTAGACTTGTCTTTATTTTTTTTAAAAATTGTAAATTAGATTAAGCCATGAAAGGAAATAACAATTGTTACAAGCATTAACTATCCCATCAAATGAATGGGTTAACAAACTACTATAATGGTATTACAAAGGATCAAAAACAAGTTTACATGATAACATTAATCCCATGCTGACTTAAGATTGGAGCTAATCTGCATTTTGTCTTTAAAGGTGACAAAAGTAACTTGATTACTTTGATTGTTTCCTTGTGTATCCTTGAAAGTTGTTTCTCAATGTCCTTGAATATTCTCATATTCCTTTCATCCCATACAATTTGTATTAGATATGACATAGCAATGAAAAGGCATCATTACTTTGTTTTATCATGCGATTTTAAAGCTGAATACCAAGCTACAATCTAATACCACTCATAAAATGCATCTCCTAAGAAACATTTTTAAGTTATTTTACAGGAAAAAGTGCTAAATCAACACCAATTATGAAATATGTCAGGTTTCAATTACATAGCAACTGGCAAAGAGTAAAGAAAGTAGAACAAGACTGGTGTTGATCTTAGATTTATAACCAACATCAATTTTCAAACCTTTTTTATGTAATAATAAAAATCTTCAACTTTAAGTCATTTAGAATTCTATTTTTGTAACCCTAGCTATAGAAACTTATATTAGAATTAATTTTGGGACTTATAGTAGACTTTTATTAGACCTAGACTTCTATTTGACTTTTATTATATATATAACCAGCCATAGCAAATTTGAGAATAAATCGTTTTGGATTTATAGGGAGAATCTCTAAATTCTCTTAATTTATAGTAAACTTCTTTTAGTTTTAAGTTAGTTTTCATAATTTTTGTTCTTGTTGAGTCAAAGAGGAAGATTTGGAGCAAGGATTGTAAAAGTTAGTGACAACTCCTCTCAACTTCTTTCTTCTATTCTTTTCTTCTATAATGGGATTTATTTATTTATTTATTATATTTAATAGCTAAAAAACTTAGTTAAGGATAAATGTAATTTACAAGGATTCATTCAATTATTTATATATGGTTTAATTTCTTTAGTTTGATTTTTTCTTTTTTATCTTAATTATTTGACATTGTATATTCAATCATATAGATTGTATGATAAACTGATAAATGAAGTATGATATGTTGACTAGGAGATTAAATACTTTAGGGCTAGAAAATAACGATATACTAGACTTCAGTGAAAATTATATAGATTAACTATACTTAATGAGTTTGATTAAATTAAAATGTGAATCAATAGATGATATTTACCTAGTTAGATATAATGTTAGAGGCAATAGATAAGGGGACCTCATCTCCCTATACTTATTCCCTTTAGTCTTAGAAGTTCTATACAGATTGCTTAAGAGAAATGCTATTAGGAAAGGAGTATTTAACTTTCACTCTTAATGTAAAAAAGCTTGATATTGTCAGTCTGAGCCTTGCTGATTACATTTTTGTCTTCTCCAAAGTGGACATTCTCTCGGTCACCTCCATCATAAAAGTTTTTGAAGTGTTTAAAAGAATGTTAGGCCTTGCAATCAGTAAGGACAAGTACAACTTATTTATCTTAGCAAGTGCAACACAATTAACATTAGATTCAAGATGAATTATCTACTTGTTAAGTACCA
The DNA here is from genome assembly GCA_026770325.2 of Erythroxylum fimbriatum. NCBI lineage: Eukaryota > Viridiplantae > Streptophyta > Magnoliopsida > Malpighiales > Erythroxylaceae > Erythroxylum > Erythroxylum fimbriatum. The sequence goes on from JANZLH020000066.1 coordinate 549,621, forward strand.
TAGAATTCCTATCTCCTCTATTAAACCTATCTTCTCAGACTTCAAATGTCTTCTTAACAAGATTAAGAGCAAGATTGATAGTTGGACTAATCAGCTATGTGTTATCTTTTTAAGTACACTTTGGGCCTATCACACTGTATTTACCCAAGCCATTATCAATATAATAGAAAAAATGTTTCAAAATTTATTATGGTCAGCTAGCAGTAACAAAGCTAGAAACGACAAAATAAGTTGATTTGATGTTTACTTACTTAGAAAGCATAGTGGTATGGGAATTCTACCTATTAGGAGCCTCAATTTTATTCTCTTAGTCAAAAGACTATAATCAGGAGCCTCAATTTTATTCTCTTATTCAAAAGACTATAGGGACTTATCCAAAATTAGCAAACTCTTTGGGTTTAATGGGTGCACACATACTATATAAAAGTTCAAAACCAATAGGTTGCTAAGCTTATAGAAAATGCTTCTTACCTCATAAAACATTTATTCAAGTCGAGACCAAACATTAAGGACTCCTGTAGATCCATTTTCAAGAATGGTAAGAGTACTTCATTATGGTATAATCATTGGAGCCCTTTTGGTCCCCAGGATTTTGTTATTGAAGCTACTTCCATGAAGGCAATTATTCCATTTAAGGCCTCAGTTGTTAAAGATCTATCAATCAACTACCTTGATAGATTCATTCCTGCAACAAACTTTTCCCAATTCCTTCTCAACTTCATATTAAAAAAGCTCAAATGAAGATTCTATTTTATGGAGTCTCGCTCCCTATAATAGCTACACAAACAAATCTTGCTGGTCCCTTTTTAGCGACCCCTCTTGTGTTGTACCTTAACAAAAAATAGTTTGACTAAAGTATAATTCACCTAGATCTCCAATTAAACTACGGCTAGCTATAAAAAATAAACTTCCAGCCTTAAATAGATTAGCTAAATTCTCTTAGCTACCTAACTAATTCATACTTTGTAAATCATATCTTGAAAATATTGAGCATTTATTCTTTCAATGCCACTATACTTATGACAGGCAATCCTTCAACTTTACAGTGCCAACAATCCTCCTATACTCTGGTCTAACATTATTGAATGGAACCAAAATATTAAGATGAAGTTTGAAGGGGATTTATGGATCTTCATATTGGCTTTTAGCTACTTAGTCTTTGAATATAGGATGAAAGGAACAAAAGGATCTTCACTATTAATGCCAGCAGTAAAGAAAGCCTTTTACAAGCTCTATAAGGTAGAATTAGAACACACATCTTTGTTTATAAGGATAAGCATTCATTCACCCATCAATAGCTTACCAAGTGGAGAATCAATTAGCACTATCTTGCACTTTCACAACTTTCTAGAATCCTTTATTACATAATAGTCTTTTGCATTATTATAAGATTTTGTTGATCATCATTTCCTTGTATTTTTGTTGAATACTCTTAGAACTCCCTTGCTTAGCCTTTCATGGCACTAATGTATTTGTTATTTTTCAAAAAAGTGTGAATTGGAAGCTCTTATCTTGCTTAATTGACTTCTCAATTAGTCTTATAAGGGAGTTTATATATAGAATGAAGAGATACGGGGATAGGGGGGGGCTTGCACCCTTACCCACTTATAAACATATTTTTTTTTGGCTCTCCATTCATTAAAACTTCATAAGAAGTGTTTCTTATGTGTTAACTCATTTAATTGATGAAAGTTCTAAAAAATCCAAAAGATTCTAGGAGAAGCTAGATATAGCTCTATTATATTAAGTCAACGGCCTTATAAAGTCTACTTGGATAACATAATTTCTATTAGAATGCTTCCTCCTTTAACCTTTAAGAATTTCTTAAGGCTTATCCCATAAAAGAGCCCCTGTGATATACTTGATTATTCATCTTAGCCCTTGTGTTTTTAATTCGTTCACCTTAGCCCCTGT
>JANZLH020000066.1:611396-624662 GCA_026770325.2 Erythroxylum fimbriatum
AGAAAATAATTTGATATTTCATCCTAATTAATTATTCAAATATAATAAAAATTCCTGTGGGATAAAATTTATTATACAAAAATAGTTAATTACAATTAAAAGTCTCTAAACTTTATGTGATTAATTACATAAAAATATAATTAGGGTTGTTGTGTCTAAGCCTTAATAATTAATCATCGAAAACTTTTTATCTATGATGTTATTCACAAGGAAAAAGAAGAAGAAGAGATATAACAGCCATAGAATAATCTGTTGTATGATTAACAGTTATTCAAATATAATATCAACGTATAATATATACAGACATAAGCTATTAGTTTAGATGACCGAGGCTCACCATTCCCTCCCATAGAGGTGTTGGCTTGAGTCACAACATTTGTTGTTTTTAATAAAACAAAATGCACAACATAGCTAAAACATATCTGATTGTTAACAAAATGTAGAGCATAGCTAAAACCACATAAAAGACGCATTTCAAAATACTTACAAAATGACGTAGTTTAATTTGTTTGGATCTTCTTCAACCTCCAGCCGGGTCAAACCGACCCAAGTCAAGACCCATAGGATGCTCCACAAGCCATACCAAAAAAAACCACCACAAAAATGCATTTTTAAATGTAGAAACGCTTTTAAAACACTTAATAGAAGATTTCTACGTTTAATCTAAAGAAAAACATCCAAAAATAGCTCTAAATCGAAAGTTTCGAATATGAAAAGGCAAAGGTTCACAAGGCTCTGGTACCTAATATAAGCACATTCTAACTTATATTCAACATTAATATACATTAGAATATCATATAAAATAAATGCGGAAGAAAAAACGATATACCTCCTGCTATTGTTGTTGGTGCTTAAAGAGCTACGTTTTGGAGTTCTTTTAAGTTCTTAAATCCCAATACGATGGTGTATGTCTTTCATAAGAGAAAAGAAGCTTAGGGATCCCAAAAATTGAGAAAACAACTTATACGAATGTGCTTTCATCAAGCACAATATCAGTTACCTTCTTACATAACGTTTGGACCATTTATGACATAAGAAAAGGAAAAGTTCTCACAATCTTTAAATAGCGTTAAAAGATTTGAAACTTTTAATGATCATAAGATACAACTCCTCCAAAAAATACAACTTTGATTGTTGTTGTTATTTTGAGTTTTATATTAGATTCAAATTTAGTTTAAATTATTATATTTAATTTATTATTAGTTCTTTATACAATAATAGATGTTGGTGCATTCTTTTTTTATTTTAATAGAATAATTTTTTACTTATTTTTTAGTTTTTAATTCTTATTTATTATATGCCGGTTTTATATAGCAGTTTAATATCGGTTAAACTTTTAAAACTTAAAATTATTTCTTTGACAAATTCGATATTTAGTATGATTTTTAAAAATTTTGATAAAAATGATATCATAGAGCTATTATGAAAGGAAAGAATTCTAGACAAGTTCATATGTTAGCATGTCAAACTTCAAATTGATTCATTAATATTCCCATTATTTGTGAAGGAAGAGTAAGAAATTTTTTTTTTGGTCTTAGACCAGGGTATCCACCGGCGGATCCAGTGATTAATCTCCTCGCTGGCTTGTAGGCACCTCATAGAGTGGGACAACTGACCCAAGAATTCAAGGCTGCTCCATACCCAAAGTCAAAGATCGAACCCCTGACCTTTGATTAAGGATGGATGAGTCTCTGCCACTCAACCACACTCCTTGAATTAAGAGTAAGAAATTTTTAATAAATAAGATATTCTAGTGCCTAACATTTTCAATGACAAAGAATCGTTGGATCAAATCTAATGTAAACAAAATAAAATTTAGGAGAAATTTTATTTGTTCGTTGCATTTTGCAAGTAACTATGGATAAAATTAAACATAAAAGTAATCATTCGCATCGCGATGTTTAACAGCAGCAACAACCAGAGAAATAGTGAAAAACAACATAACCCAAGACGAGGAGAACCATTTCCTGGTCTCATCGTTTTTCTACGTTGAAGCAATCCAAGCCAGTGATGGACTGGTCTTCATGGTTTCGACGCAGTCTTCTAAAGAGTAATAGCACAAGCACCCAAGTCCCACTGAGACACCAACAATCAAATCGACATCTACAAGGAGAAGAAAGCGCACAAGAGCTCTACGGAATCACTCAGCAATTAATCGACCACATTAAGTCCTTCACACTTGACAGCTTCAAGAATTTCGCTCTTCCGGGTGAGAAACAAAAATACAATTTCGTTGAAATGTGTTATCAAAGGTTTTGTTTTCTTCTTCTGTTTTACCCAAGTCGCAGCGTTGTGAGCTGTTGGTCCGACATAATTGCTCACGAGTTACGAGGTTGAATTGTGGTGCAGAAGATGAAGGACCAGCGGGAGTCAATTTTGATCACGCAACTCAGGCACCAGCATCGGCCAATGTCCAAAAGGATCTGTCCCAGTGGCAAGAGCAACATGCTGTTCTTGTTCTATCCAAAGTCAAGGTTTTCTGTTTCCAAATTTTCGTACTGCTTCAAATGGATTGGTCTCGAGGAATGAAATTGTGGTGTGGATCATGTAATGATTGTGAGTAATATAAAATGTATGCTAAGTTCTTGATTCGGCAATTACTTGGGGCTAACGGGTCTCAATTTTTGGTACAATTTTCATTCCTGTTTGGTGGCAATTATGTGCTGTATTCTGAAACGCATATTTACCACAATTGATTAACAAAGACTGGAGTTTCAGGTCCAATTTCTAGGAACTTATTACTTGTGACTATAAACAGGGAACATTTTTATCTGTTAATATTTGCTGAAATTGGACTGGTGCTTTTATAGTGTTGATAATTGAATTCCCTTGAACTTTTACCTGCTATCTTGACTTAATGTTATTGGTTGACTTGGCCATAAAGCAGTTATAACTGCCTAAAAGACTTTAACAACTTTCATTTAGTTGTTAGTTACTTGTTTATTTATTTCCAGGAGCTGTCACAGCTTAGGTTTATGCTTTGCCCACGTTACTTGAAGGAGCGACAATTTTGGAGGATTTACTTTATGCTTGTCAAGAGCCACATAGCTGAGTAAGTTTATCTGTTAGTGACTTTTGATATTGTGGATGAATTTACAATTAACGATTGACGAGTATTCCGTGAGAGTGGAGACAGCTTAACCTTTTGAGTAGAATCAATTCATATTTTAAGAGGTCTGCTCTGGAAATTAGTCGAGAATCATTTTGAATCGGTGAATTAGAGAGTGTCTTCTGTAACCAAACACTTTTTGTTTAACTACAGAGAGCATGTATTACATGTTCTGATATACGTGTTTACTTACCTACAATTACAAATTGTTTTTATTCTAGTCTGATTATATTTATGTTTGGAATCAATAAATTCTATTTGTGTAACTGACGTAAATATTTAACATCATATTGGAACTCTTGCTTCATCCATAAGTTTACTGCTTGCATTGTTTCTATTATCTTTTTGGTTTATTGGAAAATAATTTGCATTACAAAATGGATGTTAACCCTCTCTTTTGTCTTCCCAACCTCGTCCACCAGGCTGTGGAATTGATTCAATTGAACCAAAGAATTTGGGAAGGACATCAATAATAATTTCCTACCTTTTGAACTGCATGAGATTTATGGGATTTTGCCTTTTTGTAACAACTTCAATCCCTTCTCCCCATCCCCTAAATCCCCAATCCACAATCATGATAGAATAATATGAATATGCCCGACTCTTGGTTTTATTTACAGATATGAGCTGCAGGCCATACGGCTTGCTAAACTAGAAAGTATGGCAATCAAGAAAGAAAGCTCTTCAAATTTCAGTGCAATAGAAGTTGAACTGGCAGAAACAAAGAATGAAGCAAGTTTAGCACCTCCTACTCCATGAGATAACAAAATTGGCCTCCTCAAAAACAGAAAAATGGAGAAAAAGAGCAGGTAACTAACTTTACTCGGAAAGAAATAGATTAGTATTGTAAGTCTGCACTTATTAGTATTGTAAGTCTGCACTTTCTCATGAATTGACACCTATTTAGGAAGTTGTTTTAGGAAACTCTATTAAAGTTAAGCATGTTGATGACCCATATTGACTAGGAGAAAGAGCCCAACAAGCCTTATAAAGCTTGAGCAATCCTGATGCCTTTGAGGTACCTTTTGAGACGTTAGACTTAGTTTTATGATGGTATTGGAGCCTCTCCTACTTCTATAATGGGGCTTCCATAGGTGTTTACTCTCAGAAATTTCATGCATTGGTCTCCACTTCTAGAGATTGACCAGGAGCAAGAGTCTAATAAGCTTATAAGGTTTGATGAATCCTCTTCCCCTTAAGTTGTCTTATGGGTTGGAGTGAGGCCTAATTTTATCATCTAATATTGACAAAACTCAAGATTGAGAAAATATTTTCTACATTACTTTGTTTGCAAGTGTACAAGAGGGTCTATTATATACAAGTTACCCTAACAACTAAAAAGAAAACAAAAATAATCAGATTCGATGATTATTGGATATCCTAACTAACTAAGAAATCTTTAAAAGATAAAATAATTAAAATAATTATATTTTTTCCACACTCCTTCTCAAGCTGGTCAGTAGGTGATCTCTAGTGCCAATTTGGATACAATATTCTCAACGCTTGAACTATTTAATCCCTTGGTAAGTAGATGAGCAAGTTCAGTTTTTGTAGCTACATAAGGTTTGCAAATCAAACTACTCTCCAATTTGTGCAAATCAAACTACTCTCATGTTGTACCGATATATGATATACTGGTCATAGATTTATTATCACAATAGAGTCTCATTGGGTCATCCTAGTTAATCTTCAGGTCTTTTAGGATCACATACTTTGAGCTATTGCTCGAAATTTTGCCTCTGCATTAGATCATGTTAGCACATTCTGCGTTTTTTTAATGTTAGTAATGGATCGATCTTTACATCCCTCATGCCTACTACAGTGGTAAATGAACCATTAGTTGTGGTTATTTTCCTACTGTTTGGACATGATGAATATTTTTAAAAAAAGGGGTTTGATGAGTGGGTTATATGGTCAATAGCTCCTGAATCCATAATCCAAGAGTTGGCGAAAGTTGTTCCTGGGACATTTAATCCAATAAAGTGTGGAAACTCACTTTAATATGCCGAAAGCAGGTACCTGAAGGTTTGTTGAGGTTGTCAATAAGAGATCTTACCCTCCTGACCTCTTCCTGGTTAAGATTACTAGATTCCTGAGGTGTTTCTTCGTTTAGTTGAATTTCAGTAACATGGGCCTGACCATCTTTTCTTGGTTGATCTCCTCTCTATCCGCACTGTCAGGTTGGAGGTTTACCATAAAGCTTCCAACACTTTTTCACTGGTATGGCGTGCCTTATTACAGTAAATACACCATAGATTATCACAGTTTTGGGCTTTCCAGAATTTATGACTAAATGATTGCCACCTTTAGCCACCATAGTAGACATGTTCATGTTTTATGGTTCAAGCATTAGGTTTCTTCTACTTTCTTCTCCACAAATTAAGGCCATAACCTCATTAAAACATAGAACTTCGTGCTTGCCAAGATTTAGATTTTTCACTTGGTTAAATTATAAATTAAATCCAACCAAAAAAATCATAGATAATATATTTCTTAATAAAGCTTTTTAAAATGGTGGCATCTTCAGGAAATTTAGTTTTTAAAACTCTGTGGTGGTCAAGTTCCTTCCACAAGGATTCAACTTATTGATATATTTTGTAACTGTCATACTCCCTTGTTTTACAGCCATAGTCTATTATCTTGACCTCGTACACTTGGGCCGTGTCTCAAGCCTTAAAACACCTTTATTGGAGTGCATCCCAAGTATCCTTAACAGTGTCCAAGAACATATGTGTCACTAGCATCATAGAGTTCCATAGCCATGCCATAAATATGTAATTTTCATCACATGCTTTAAACCAAGGATCTTCTTATTTTGGCTTTATACCTGTCAAATTGTTGATCTTCCTTTCCCTTGTAGTATGGTGCGAACAAGTTGAGACTGTTTAAGATAATTTCATTCACTCAACTTGTATGCAACGTGGATTTTGCAATTCATTGAGATGTTGATATTGAATAGTCTACCCCGATTGTGCTGTAGTGGTTGTCTCTACTATCTCTGACATCTTCAAGGGAAAAAAATGATCTCTAGGCAACTAAGGTTGATTGCTTAAAGAAAAAAACCACCAGGAATAAATGGTAGTCAGAATCATAAGACTGTCGACAATAAAGGTTAGACACTTCAATTTTTTCCAGGAATTCAAAGCCTTACAGCTTTTATACCATGATAAAACTTGAGATTGAAAAAATATTTTCTGCATTACATTGTTTACAAGTGTACAACAGGGTCAATTATATACAAGTTACCTTAATAACTAAAAGGAAAACAAAAATAATCAGATTCGATGATCATGGGATATCTCAACTAAATAAGAAAACAAAAATAATCATACTCCATTATCATGGGATATTCTAACTAAATAAGAAATCTTAAAAAGATACAAAAATCCTAAAATAATCATGTTTTCCCACAAATATAACTTAAAAGTAATTTTTGCTTTTTGTTCGATTAATTTATTGTTAGGGACTCATAAAATCTATCTAATAGAAGTGATTATAGCTGTTGTAAAATGGCAGGTTTGATAAATGGTATTGAAGATGTCAAGATATCAAATTTCTAACTTCTTCAATTTAGTGACATCTAGCAGCTTGGCGCCACATTTTCCTCCAAGTTTTGGTGCTCCTGCAGAGCAATACAAACTCTAATAAATTTCATCAGCAATTCTATCATTGCTCATGGCTGTTTTCTCTGTTGTAAAGTCTGCAAAATAGTTGTGGGATTACTTTTAGTTGAACAATACGTGAGCTTCCATTAGGTTTGTGTGGTTGATATCTGAATCTCATTAGACCTCATTCCTGAATTAACAATTAAGTGGTGGGTATGTTTTGGAAATGTGTTATGTGGAAACTGGAAACATGAATCTGAATTGTGTGTATTTTACTTTTAGAGAACAGATGAAAGGAAAAATATTAAACATCAGTTGTCCCGGGAATTATTACTAACTAGTTGAATGCTTCACCTTTTAAAGTTCAATAGGTGCAGCTTTTGATAATATTACTGGCTATTCTAGCTTATATATGGTTTGGTCTGATACTGCACAATTTCTTAAATGTAAGTTAGCTTGGAACTAGCCTAACCTCATCCTTCTGATGGGATTTTGATATCATCTAAAAGCTTATAAACTGAACAGTGGCAAACCCTTGGATATAACGATGTGATTGGTGTAATCAAAAGATAATGGTGTGCTGTGATGCAACGTCCATGCCTGTTCTGATAAAGTTGTGAAGAGTCATAGCCTTTTATCATTGCTAACGCAATCTTTCATTGTAGAATTCAGAATCCATCCTGTAAATTGATCCTTTTTCTGCGGGAAAATGTTAATCAGCAACTTAGTTGATCATTGGATTGGTAAAATATGCTTGACAGTCTTAGATCCAACGGTGGAAAGTGGATATAGGACTTGAGGTATAACTAACTTAAGTTCTTACATAAATCTCGTACAAGGATGGCAAAGTCTGTTTTGAAGTCTATGGACAAAGCATGTTCTTACGTTCTTTAAAAAGAGAAGGATGCGGGGCATAATCTGATTGCTCTGTGCGATTTTCCAGCCAACAGAATCTGCTGGATATGTTTATTCATCAAGAAAGGGCTAAAGTTTGTTATACAAGAAACATGGCCTGTTTGATATTTTTGTTTTTGAAGATCTTTCAAACTTGTAAGAGAAAGCTGGAAATCTTGGCTTCGTAGGTACAAAGAACATCTTTAAATTGATATTCGGTAAATTAATACTCTCTAAGATAATATTTTTTCTGGTCTCGACTTGGGCCAGTTAAAAATTTAACAAATTTTGATAAAATAATAAGATAATATATTTTCAAAATACCCCTATCTAAATATAGGGTTTCATTAATATCATAAATTAATAATTATCCCATTAATAACATTATTTATTAGTTTTCGTTAATATTATGTACAATGAATCTATGTTATAGATTCATTCAATTAATATGAAACATTATATCTTAGAAAAATTCATGTTTCATATTAATTATCAAAATTTAACTTCAATCAATTACAAAAATCTCTTTAAATTAATATCTTTATAAAATAATAAATATCATGATTCCAAAAATGTTGATTTATAGAGGTTTTATTGTATTTATTAGTGTCGAAGCAAAGCACATGATAAAAGTGGAAGCAAGTTGATGGGTTGTAGATTTCATCTAAACTAAAGGAGTGGACTTTTTTACCAGTTCAAAAGAAAGATATCTGGACTCGATGGTCATTCTCTGTTTGAACAAAGATGACAGTTTCAAACGGGACATGATCCTCTGTCCCTCATGTCCCTTCTATCATGTCTCAACTATGTTCCACTTCATCTCAACCATCCATTTATGTGATTCAACGGTCTAAAACTCTCTCAGATTTTTTGTCCCTTCTATTCTGTCCCAACCCTGTCTCACTTTATCTCAACCATCTATTACTTTTTGTTTGTCTTCTCGAACTCTAAACATAAACACTGACAATCTAAAACTCTCTCAGATCTTTTGTCTCCTCTACTCTGCCCTAACCCTGCCTCATTTCATCTCAATTATTCATTAAATAGATGGTTGAGATGAAATAATAAATGATTGAAATGAAATGAGACAAGATTGAGACAAGATAGAGGAGACAAAAGATTTGAGGAGGTTTCAGACTGTCAATATTTATGTTTGGAGTTCGAGAAGAGTGACAAAAAAGTTAATTAGCAAACATCAGTCATCAGATATTAAGGGAAATGCTGTCTAAAGAAGACTTAGATAGGTAAGAGGGTCCAAAGTTCTAGGAAGATTTTGGACCATAAACTCAACGTGATCTAAGCAAATAAAGGGCAAAGCAGAAAGAGAAGTGAGAAGTGTAGAATGGTGAGAGAGAGGGAGAGGGCGACATGAAATCTACGTTGAACAAGTTGCATTGCAGCTGTGAAATGCGTTGTTTGCAGAACCGTAGAAGGCCCCACGTGAATAAGAGACAATTCCTCATTCAGACAATGTTCCACGCAATGTAAATAATTGTTGGATGGGGTTGCATGCGCGCATTTCCTGCGTGGTCCAAGGCAGGAGATAGAACCCCACCCTTATCTTGGATTTACATTCCTCGAAACAGCAATGCCTAAACTTCAACCAAAGTTCTGATGTTTGTGTCATTGCTAAGAATGCAGGTACAAGATAGAGGTAAAGACGAGCACAAGCTACGATCCGGTTATATTTATTTCTCAGTTCCTGCTTCTTATCTTGTTACAAGGAAATGTAAAATTTCAGTTAAAAGAGAATCTGGCTAATAGCATTCTTCTCTCAAATTAAATGATTTTTGTTTGCCTTTCTCACCAATAAGAAAGGATTCTTTATTGATGTTGGGTTAGTGCACAAGGCATCAGTTACTGTTAAGTTACAGATTTTTTATTTCCTGACTCCAATTTCCATTACATGACGTTGCAAGCCGATCCCAATTTGTACCAGTCATCCCCTTCAAAATCCTTGGGATGAAACGAGGTACAGTATGTCCTTAAGCTGGTTATGGAATTTCTTGCCACTCATAACGTCCTGGGAGGAGCACATCATTCACAAAATCAAAGTTGCACCTGCAAATTTCCGGGAAACAAAAGAGACAACTTGCCTCAACTAATTGTGGTGCAGTGTAGTTTATGAATGCTATGTAAAACTTGCTTTGAGGCCTATATTGAATAAGCATATATGAACTGCATCACAAGCATGACTACAGAGTTTCAAATGGTATACTTGTCAACAGATAGCCTTTGTTGCTGTTGCTCTTAAAAGCCAAAAAACTCCTTGTTGGAATTCTTCTCCGTGTTTCATTCCTGACTCTTCGATTTATTGCTGAGAAGAAAGCTTTCAAAAGGAACTTGAAATATACGCAAGGAAAATGTCCACTTTGGAGGGAGGAGAATTAACTTATAATAAAAGCATGAGACTTAAAATTTTATTTACCTACAGATAATTCTAAATTGGGGAAACGCACAAAAAACCTGTCTAGCACAAGTCCCTGTGCGCATGATATCTTATTGACAATAATATGCTAAAACAACTGTGGCAGAAGCATTACTCATCCCAACATCAAAAAAGATAAATGCATTGATCTCCCTTGTTTCTTTACAAACTAAAGGAAACAAAAAAGAAGCATAATGTTAGAAAATCAGAATATTTGATCTTCTAAAAGATTTGATATGGTTGTAAATAACTGATTAATAGCTATGATTCTGATTTACTAATTTAGGCTTATTTTAATTGTAACATCCCAACTCCGACAGGAAGGGTAGAATAGTAATTTGGCATAGGATGAGATTGATTGGGACTAATTGGAAATTTCCTGCATACTAGTATTGGTAAACAGTGAAATTTTTGCACATGAAAAGTACCTGTACATGCATTCATGATTATTTCCTGGTAATTGGGTCCAAACGGAATTTTATTGTGATTAATGTGAAAATTGTGTTTGAAAAATTATTGGAGTGATCCATTGTGTGTTTTCTATTTTAATGAAATTTTAGGACCTTTTCTGGAATTTTTCGGAGAAAATTTCCGGACCGGAAAAATCGCCAAGTGGCAAACCGGTTGATTTTCGGTAGCGAAAATTACTGTCCAATGGCACTACAATATTGAGTATATTATTTTGGGATTGAAATTGAAGCCATTGGAATTGAACGGGTCAAATATTCATCTCATTAGGGTTTAATTTTATTAAAAGTTTGTCTTTATTCTTATTTTGTCCTTTCTTTCTAAATGGGACAAGTGTCCTAGTGACACATCTCCATTCAATTAATGCTTGTTGGTGTTCTCGGCTCTTCCTATTGAAAGCATGAAAGATGAATTTTCTTATTTATTTCTTTAGCCAACCGAAGCCTTCATCTCCCTCTTTGGTCCCTCCATCGTTTTTGGTTTAATTTCCTTTCATGTTTACCAACTCAAACCCCCCACCTTCTTATTATGATGAGAACAGTACATGGTATTGAGAAGTGGAGAAAGTAGAGAAAGTGAAGAAGTTGGTGTTAGTTGAAGAAGTTAAGAGTTGGAAAGCTTGATTTGGTAAGACTTTGATTATGTTCTTTTCTTAGTAGTTGATGCATTAATTGAGGACTATGATGTATTAATTGGGAACTATTGTTCATTAAATATGAGTTATGATGTCTTGATTTCATGAAAACTATAGTTTGAGTTGTTGGGTATAAGGTTATGTTTGTGTATGACTTGATGAAGTTAGCATGAATTATGTGTTTTTAACTTGGTTTTAGCTTGATTTTGGATTGATTTTGATGACTATTATTGAATGCAAATTAAGAGTTAAGTAATGCCAAATTGTGGCTATTGGTCTAAGTGAAAGTATTGATGATCTAGTGGCTGATTTCTTGTCTAATTGGTATGCTTATTGAAGTAGAATTGGATTTGGAATGATAGGAAGTGAATGGAGTAGCAAAGCTGGAAAATTGATTCTGTACCCATTGCAATTTTTTGATCATAACTAATTGTGTGGTTAAGAAAATGAGGTGAGGTTTGGACCAAATGAAACTTTAGTTGATTGGCTAAGATTTCTTGTGAAATAAGTATTGTCTAATTGTAACTTGAAGAAGTTGAATTTCTGCCTTGAAAGTGAACTATACTGGCTGTGTAAACAGTATCCGAATTACATGACCTGAAACTTTGATGATTTTTCAAGATTTATTTAGGAGGAATTGGTGAAAATGGTCTTAATGCAAGTTGAAGCCTATCTTGTTAGCTTTCCATTGCCACTGATTTTGCAATTATTCGATCTGTATATTGTGAGTTATGACCTGTTGAATGTGGCTGGCTATGTACATTTTGATGGAACCTAGCCCTAAGTGTAGGTTGTGTGAGTATTGTGATTGGCAGCTAAATTAGAGATTTTTTTATTCGAATTGACTCAAGTGATCTTCTGGAAACTTTTAGAGGAAGAAATTAGCTTGAAAATGGGATATAGCATGCTACTTTTGAATATCAGATTTGGGAGTTATGAGTTTTCAAAAACTGAACCTAAGTTAGGTCATTGACTGCTGATCAGGGCAGTTACTTGCATGACAATTTTGAGTTAGTTAGTAATGGAATTGGCTTCTAAGCCCTTCATGAAAATTTAAGTATGAGATCTGATCTTTCTAGTGATATAAGGTAGAGAGTTTTTTTGACATTTGTGCAAGGAGTTATGTTGTTTTGAAAATTGATGTCCAGTTTGAGTGATTTCAGTGGGCAGAATCTTTGTTGAATTGTTTGACCCATTTAGCAATTGAATTTGATTTCATGTTGCGCATGAAAGTTGTAGAACACATTCGGATCTTTCATTTGGAATAAGTCTTGTAATTTTAGCAAAGGAAATAGGAAGTTATGGATTTTACAAAATGCTGCACTGTTTTGGGGGTTATTGACTAGGCAGTAGCTTCGATTGGCTTTTTGACACTCTTAGAAGTGACAATGGCTTTTGTGTCCTTCATAAAACTTGTAGCGCTCTCTTTGCTCTATGAAATAGACACAAAGTTTGTCAAATTTGGAGTTCGGAGTAAGGAGTTATGACCTATGGAAGTTGGTATGTCGGAGAAAGTTGTGCAGATATGTCATTGTAGTAGTGTAAGTCGACTTGGATAAGAAGACTAGCACATGTACAGTAGTGTAAGTCGACTTGTAGTCTCAGGTAAGTAGACTTACACATGCATAGGAGGGTAAGTCTACTTAGGATCCTCCGCCTAGTCGACTAGGACGTGTAACTTTTCCGTCCGAAGTCCGATTGACCTGATTCTTGAGGCATCGAATTCATAGACTATTGAATTTCATTTTATGAGAAAATGAGAATTTTTGGACGAGAAATTAACTGGGTCCTGTTAACTGTTCTTTGGTCACTGTTTTATTTATTTTTTAATCTATCAAGGCCCGAATTGAGTAATTTCGGTGCCGTTAGTTTTAGACGAACTTTTGTGATGGAAAATGTTAGATTAAGGCCGGGAATATCATGAACATGCATTGTACACCTTCTAATTGTTACATGTGCATCATTAACTAGTTCTGATTGGACAAGTAGTAATGTGTATATTCTCTGATTATTGTAGAGGCACATTTGGAGCGTCGACCAACCGACGTTGTAGAGACTTCCCGGCATTAGCTCGGAAGTTATAGGTGAGTAACCTAGATGGTTCTTTCAATTATTATATGTCTAATGT
>JANZLH020000066.1:710765-735461 GCA_026770325.2 Erythroxylum fimbriatum
CATATTTTTATTTTCAATTTTTTATTAGAAATCTCAACCAAACAGGCTTTTGTTTTCAATTTTTATATTGCAAATCTCAACCAAACAGGTTTTCGTTTTTTTAGAAAAAAAACAGAAACTAAAAACAGGAAACAGAAACTAAAAACAACAACAGAAGAAAAAAAAAAGTGGAACCTAACGACCCAAATAACAGGTAAACGGGTATGGGGGGTGGTATTCTCATACCCGCCCCGATACCAGACGAGTATTTTTGTTAAACCCCCATACCCGCCCTACGGGTAAAAATTTGCTCCCCATATTCGCTCTCGTTCGGGTAATTTTATCGAATGCCTATCAAATTCGGGTACAATTGTCATCCCTTCGTGATTTTGTTTTTTAAAATGACGTGGGGCCAGAAGCTTCCATTGGATGAGTTTCAACAATTTCCGTTCTGCACATGCCAGACGTAGAAATGGACCAAAGTAATTTTTTTTTAAGAGTGTTCGCCGGTATCCTTTTGATAAAAGTTGACCCGTACGTTCACCGCAGCCTTGGTGAGATGACCTGCGTGCATGGATCGTAAAACATATCCAAAAAAAAAAAAAGAATAAAATGAAGAATGTCAAAATTAAATATCCATCGCCCACTTCACAATCCCTTGTACGCAAACTATCTGCTCTAATAACACACTTCCCTTTTTTTCTCCTTATTTTGTCTTGTTCCCCTATTCTTTCTTTCTTTCTTCTTCTTCCTTAGCTGTAGATCGCCACCGTACAAATAATGTCGACGGTTGCGATTGAGCCGCTGCTCCGCTACTCCCGGCGAGAGACAACTGGACTCCGCTGCAGAGGCCAGGCTGTGAGGGCGTGCTTTCTCAACTGTTGCTCTCCGAAGAAGTTCTTATCTGGTCGCGCCAGTTATGGCAACTTGAGGCTTGGTGGGACTCGGAGCTCTGTTCGAGCTAGCTCCCCCAGCGATACGGCTCTTGTTGAGACTCCTGAATTCACTAGCGATGGTATTTTCTTTTGCGAGACCTTCCCTCTCACTCGAACCGAGACGGTAAACGCAAATAGACTCTGTTTTGTATTCGTTTATGCGTGTTTTGAAGTTCTTTTGGGTTGTTGAGAACCCGCGGAAAAGTTAAAAAACGGTTATCGAACTGTTTTGTATATTAAAAAACTGTAGCATTAACTTATACTTCACAGATAGAGCCTACTTGGCAACTTTACTTCTTTTGTTTTACTGTTACTATGTGACCGAACATGTCTAACTTGAAGTTGCAATGCATTTTTGCATTAACTGATAATTAGCCTCAATTTAGTGGACTTGTTTGATTTTTGTTGATAATTGAACAATGAATTGCGTCAGACAGAAATTTCGAAGGTTCCTTTTGTCTTTTACGGCCTTTAGTGCGTGATTATCTTGATATAGAGGTTGAACTGTTCGGTTTCTTGTGTTAGGTGGAGGGAAAGATTTTTATTAGACTGGATCAGGCTAAGGATCAAAAAAATTGGCAGCTTACAGTAGGTTGTGGCCTTCCAGGGAAATGGATTCTTCACTGGGGAGTTACTTATATTGACGATAATGGCAGGTTATAACTTGCATTCATTTTTATGTCCTACTCTTTTTTACATTATGCTGTTAATCCTTATATGACCCGAAATTTGTTTGACATCCAATAATTCTTTTCTTGTTCATTTGCTTGGTCTTCTATGTGAAAGAGTAACGTGTTCATTGATATGTGTAATGACTACTGGCGATTCTTCAAATTTTGCAGTGAATGGGATCAGCCTCCTGAGAACATGAGACCCCCTGGTTCAATTTCTATAAAAGTAATAATTGTTGGCTTCCGAAATTTGAGTACCATAGATGCTTCTCATAATAAATAATCTAATTTGTGTTTTACAGGACTATGCAATAGAGTCTCCGCTAAAGAAGTCCTCAGAAGGAGACATGTTTCATGAAGTGAAGATTGATATTGATTCCAATAGTGCAATTGCGGCCATTAATTTTGTCTTGAAGGTTTTGATTTTTGAAATTTAGTGGTTGAGTGCCAGAGATTCTATGCTAGTATTTTGCTTATTACTACATGTAGATGTATCTATATGCCAATAACTCTCTATATTGTTTTGATCGTGGTGGTATAGGATGAAGAAACAGGAGCTTGGTATCAGCATAAGGGGAGAGATTTTAAGGTGCCTCTTGTTGACTACCCTATGGATGATGGCAATTTTTTTGGAGCAAAACGGGGCTTCAGTATATGGCCAGGTATATAAATCATGAAGCTTGTGCTGACTTTATACTTCCCTGGGTTTCACGGTGTAAATAAGTTTTGTCCTGTGGTAGTGGCATTTAACTGTAACTGTAACACAACCTGGGAGAATGTTTTTCATTTGGTAATAAACAGAAAACAAGCAGTACACTCTGGGTTGTTTATCCCATGGTGTATTTCCTGTTCTTTTGTTCCTCTTTTTCTTATAAGTTATAATATTACATACTTCTTATGGTGAGTAATTAATCTGTTAAACCTTGGTACATAATCTGTTACCAAACACACACCTCGACAGTTTTGGTCCAGTAGCAAACAAATTTTGAAATTGAATCAGATGACTTGCTTCTATCTAAATTGTGAATTCAACTCATGCTCACTGTTAAGTTTTCCAATGAGGCGAGTCATGAGTTGGTGGCTTTCACTTCTATTAACTCTTCCATGTACATACTGCCTTGTTTTTGTGTTCACTGATAAATTAACTGTTTTAGTGCCCTCTAATCCTAGGGCTATCTAATCGACTTCTCCAAACAGAAGCGTTGCCTTCTAAAAGTCAAGATAACGACTCTGAGTCCAAAGATATCAAACAAGAAAGTAGGCAGCTGGAAGCTTTTTATGAAGAGCAGCCTATTGCTAAGCACATTGATATTGGAAATTCAATCACTGTTTCAGTGCGAAAGTGCCCAAACACGGCTAAGTTTCTTCTCTATTTAGATACTGATATACCAGAAGTAGTTGTTCACTGGGGAGTTTGCAGAGATGATGAGAAAAATTGGGAGATTCCACCTGCTTCACATCCACCAGGAACAACTATATTCAAGAACAAGGCTTTGCGGACTTTATTGCAGGTACAAGACTAAAGTATGCTTTCTCTTAAGAGAACTTATGACATGCACTTAAAGATTGTTTTGTATGACGTTCGTATATTATTCTTGTTAAGAGTCATTTATGTAATCATAAAATAGTAGTTTTCCAGTCTTCTATTAGAAGGTTAAAGAAATCTGAATTTTCCTTTTACCTTTTTGTTCTCTTATTAATTATTTCTGTTTATGGATTTTGTTTCTATTTTTGTTATTCAAATGTGGATAACACGGTTTCTATAGTGAAAAAGCCACATGTGCTTTCCTGAATTACATGTAGGCTCAACTTCACTCTTCTTTTCTGCCAAGGAACTACTTGCATGTTGTGGGTCAGCTTCTAGGTTGCTTCTTAATTGAGCATGAAATAAATGATAACTATATATTAGGGGATTGAGATATTATGCTTTTTGTGTCAAGGATTAATTTTATTGTTGTTATTGTATATTCTTCTTCCTCCTATCATCCTCCTTTTGGCTAGATATGTTACACTTTGTGTTAGACTGTAATAACTGATTTAAGATATATATATTGTTTGTCTTTCCTGTGTGGTTTATGACTTTGTCTAACAATTTGGTCTGTTCACGTGTATGCCTAAAACATAGATACTGGTAAACATTTTTGTTCATAGCCATGCATCTTGACATGAGCTGATGGGAAATCAGGTAGAATGCTTGTTGCTTAATATTGATTCTTTTAACTTGTGTAGCTAATTCTTCTTCTTCTTTTTTCCACATTTAAATGTACATTAATTCTCTTAAATCTGATTGTTGCATATTATTCCTTGTAATTATTCATCATTTTTTTTGACGTTCTGTTCTGCAGCCAAAAGAGGACGGGAATGGATGTTCAGGGTCATTTACTGTGGATGAAGAACTTGTTGGATTTCTTTTTGTTCTCAAACTAAATGAGAATCATTGGCTGAAGTGTAAAGGAAATGATTTCTACGTTCCCCTCTCAAGTAGCTTGACTGCTCAAGCAGGTCAACTTAAGGAGGAAGGATCTGAAAGTGCACTAGTTTCTAGTGAGGCTGTTAAAGCAATTCAAGAGGATTCTCCTACTGCATATACTGATGGGATTATTAATGAAATAAGAAACTTAGTGAGTGATATTTCCTCTGAGAAGAGTAAGACGACAAAAACAAAAGAAGCACAAGAAAGCATTCTCCAAGAAATTGAAAAATTGGCTGCAGAAGCCTACAGTATCTTCAGAAGCTCTGTTCCTACTTTCCCAGAACAGACGGCTTTAAAGTCCGAAGAACAAAAGGATCCTCCTAAGATATCCTCTGGGACAGGGACAGGGTACGAGATATTGCTCCAAGGCTTTAACTGGGAGTCCCATAAGTCTGGAAGATGGTATGTGGAGCTGAAAGAAAAGGCTGCAGAAGTAGCTTCACTAGGATTTACTGTGATTTGGTTACCCCCACCAACAGAATCCGTTTCACCTGAAGGATACATGCCAAAAGATTTGTATAATTTGAACTCTAGGTACCTTTTCAAGTTTATTAGATATATTATTTGTTATCATATTGTGACTAAAATGGTAATTCTAATTGCTTTAGTATGGAAGTCTTTCAAGTGATACGAGTAAACATGGTCAAAATCCTTTCTGTTTGCTCCAGATTCTGGTGTTTGTAGAGATTTGCTTGCATGCGTTTTACTTTTTATGTGACATTGAAACTTTTCAGTATGAATAATGATCAGCCTTGATCAGCCTTTCTAAAGAGTGACTTTTAAGGTGCTTTTGCAGTCCATGTGATGGTTAATATCAAATTGCTAAACTGACTTTGTGATGCTTTCCTACTTTTGCTATGGTATATGCACACTAGATATGGGAGTATTGATCAGCTGAAGGATCTTGTGAGAAATCTTCATGAAGTGGGTGTTAAAGTTCTTGGAGATGTTGTCCTGAATCACCGTTGTGCACACTATCAAAATCAAAATGGCATATGGAATATTTTTGGAGGTCGTTTAAATTGGGATGATCGGGCAGTTGTTGCTGATGATCCTCATTTTCAGGTGTACGATCATTATCTGAAAGATGTTTTCTAGAACTTGCACAGTGCCGTCATGTTACTGTTTAACATGACTAGTTGAGTTCAATTAATATAATTTGATTTAGGAATTACATGTATTTGTTCAAGTGTTTCAAGTGTCAGTGTTACATGCTTCACCTTACAGTATTCTGTGCACTGTGAACTTGAAATGAATGCTTGTGAACTGCCAGAGAAGCTTCAGAGCAGTTAAAGCAGTAAAAGCAATTATATTTTCGGCAGTAACTAGAGGATAAATTTGGCATTATAGCTGGTCAATGTATGGTGCATGTGCTGCATCTCCCTGATGGTGTATGCTCTAGATGCTCAGAGTTTTTTGTTTGTCTCATTCAGGGTAGGGGAAATAAGAGTAGTGGAGACAATTTCCACGCTGCTCCAAATATTGATCATTCACAAGAGTTTGTGCGGAAAGATATCAAAGAATGGCTCGACTGGTTAAGGTTATTGATTTAGTTTTCCTTTTCAGTGGCAAGTGCTTACGTATGATACAAAAGAAACCAAAGTTTTGCTTTCAGATTGGAAGATTTTTAGGATACATCTAGAAATTGTTATCCTAATTGAATGGTACTTTATTCTGTTTGGATGAGCAAGTTCTATAATTCCACATGAACCTTACGTGTGAAAAGAACCATGCAGGTTCTCAAGTAACTTATGAATTGATGCATGATATGTGCGATATGTGCATGACCTCAAATTCCCGTTGTATTTTGTTTGAATTTTGTCAGACGTCCTTCATACTGCACAGATAAGCTTTCTCTACTTGACATGCTTTAACTTGTTTAGATGAAGAGTTATTATACATCTGATTAATTTGTTGTCTTGTTTGATATGTAGAAAAGAAATTGGGTATGATGGATGGAGGCTTGATTTTGTTAGAGGTTTTTGGGGAGGCTACGTCAAAGACTACCTGGATGCAAGTGAACCTTATTTTGCAGTTGGCGAGTATTGGGATTCTCTTAGTTACACATATGGTGAGATGGATTACAATCAAGATCCGCATCGACAGAGAATTATTGACTGGATCAATGCTGCTGGTGGAACTGCCGGTGCTTTTGATGTCACCACCAAGGGAATTCTTCATTCGGTAAGCTCTCGTTTGTACGACCAAGGTATGATAAACGAGTTTTCATGTAATCATGAAGACTTCATGAGTTGAGATCATAGTCAAAAAGTGTACATTCTTCTTTTTGATGGAAGACCTAATTTTTTAACTCCTAAAAATGAGGACATAGAAGTAGACGGTTTTGTATTCCTCGTACGTAACCTCATTTGATTCTTATGTTCCTGTTATTACATATTTCAAACAGTTTGTGATAAGCATATGGCATTGACAAGATATTATTTCTTGTAGGTGCTGGAAAGATGCGAGTATTGGCGATTATCAGACCCAAAGGGAAAGCCTCCTGGGGTTGTTGGATGGTGGCCCTCTCGTGCTGTCACCTTCATAGAGAATCATGACACTGGTTCCACTCAGGTTTATCCGCTTTAAACTTAATTCATCCTTCGGCAAAGAAATTAACCAAAGCTAAACTACCCGTAGTGGTAAAAACAAGTCATGAGATTGAAAATCTTAAGATTCTTTGATGAGATTATTAGTAGTTAAATAATCAATTGTTTAGGAAGGGAAAAAAGAAACAAATATTGAAATAGGGGAAAGGTAAATGAACTCAAATTGATAGTACTAAAGTTAAGGAATTCTTAGAAGACAGAAAGGAGGTCACATAAGGGGAAACATTTGGAGAACATCATGCAAAGCCTTATTTTGTTGGGAACATAGCTGAGCAATGGCCCCAGCTTAGGGGGAAGTATCTATAGAAGAATAAATAGAATCAAAATTTCTTTGTATGTTGTCACGAAGATTGGAATTATAATGATAGTTGAACTGAAAGTTTTCTCAAAAAAGGGCCATTGGAGGTTTCCCAGTGGGAAGGAAATGCAAGGATACGCGTACATCCTGACTCATCCAGGAACACCAGCTGTATTTTTTGACCACATCTTCTCTCATCAACGATCGGAGATTTCAGCTCTTGTATCTCTCAGAAACCGGAACAAAATCCATTGCCGTAGCATGGTGAGTAGGAAATTAAATTATTTATTTTAATGGTAAAACCAGCATTGAATCATATTCTCGGCAACTTAAACACACGGAAATCCTCTGCAGAAGAAGGATGAACAGTAAGCATCAACATGCTAATATTCTTTTCTGTTTTAAAAAGGTTAAAATCACCAAGGCTGAAAGGGATGTGTATGCAGCCATCATCGATGAGAAAGTGGCAATGAAAATTGGACCAGGTTACTATGAACCGCCAAGTGGGCCCAAAAAATGGTCCGTAGCTGTTGAAGGAAGAGATTACAAGGTCTGGGAAGCATCCTAATACATATATATCACATGTATTTAATTTCTAAGTACATCATAAAAGTCCGTCACAGAAGTGTTCTCGAGCAGATTCGTATGGAAGTTATTTTAGAATCATTGACGTAGATACATACAATAATACCACGGTCAGGAGGTGAATCGACTTTACCAAGGATGAATAGTGAAGCTGGGGATGAGGTATTTTATCCCAGAGTATAGAGACGGTACAGAGCACCATTAATGAAGAATTGTATCAAATAATGTTATTGTTACAAGATGCTTATTACGAATAATAATGGAACATAGAGTTCACTGCCAGTGCCATTTGCTCCAGCTCTAGCCTCTCTTTGCCGATTTGATGATTTTTATTGGTTACTGTTCTTCAGAGGGATAAAAATTATGGATGTCCAATGGTTATGCCAAGAAGTGCGGTAACACACGAAAGTATTCTATTTTCTTTTCTCTGATTCTGTAAACCATACCTCCACTATTCAGATTTACGGCACGGGGAAACAAACGTTGATTGAGATATGTGGTTCTCCAAAGTTGCCGCCCTGGATGTCTCTAGACCATCTACTCAAGGTAAAGACCATTAATTTGGTAATTTCAGGGCGAAAGTTGCTTGCCTATATAAAAAATAACCCTGACATCAAACATTAGTACTCCGGACAGGCCAAGCGAACCTCTTTAATTGGCCTCATTTACCCTATTCTTGGTCCTGTCTCGGTTCAACGGAACCTGGGGACCATTGCTTTTCCAACAGCTTGACACCAGCTGCTGGAAACAAAAGAAAAAAGTAAAAGAAGGAACTGGAAAAATTAGTAATAACTCCTTAATAATCCTAAAAACGCAAAACAATGACAATCCTCAATGAAGGTTTGTTTCTGCTCTTTTCCGTGGCATTTGCAGTGATGGTTCCAACTCTAGGTGCCTACGTCTCTGAATTGGATGATGAGTACTGGAATCAGAAGGAAACTGAGGCCAACACTGCAAATTTAGAAGCGTATCACCCCGATCCTTGGAACGTCACCGACCACTTCAACACCCATGTACATATGTAAGTGATTCATTCTTTCGGCAATAGTAGATCATAAGCAGGAACTTACATATTTGCATGCAGGTCGTTGTTTGGGACTAACACCACCAGAAGAAACCTACGTGGGAAAAGGAAGATAGGAGGCCAATGTGAGGCAGCAAACCCCATCGACCGTTGCTGGCGTTGTGACCCTAAATGGGGCGACAACCGACAGAAGCTAGCAGATTGCGCCCTTGGCTTTGGCCGGAACACCAGAGGCGGCAAGGGGGGACCAATTTACGTTGTCACTGATCCCTCAGACGCAGACGTGGTTAACCCTAAACCTGGAACCCTACGTCATGCAGTGATCCAAAAGGGACCGCTTTGGATCATCTTTGCTCGGGGCATGATAATCAAACTCAGCCAGGAGCTCATGATCACCAGTGACAAAACCATTGATGCTAGAGGAGCCAACGTCCGTGTTGCTTTTGGTTGTGGTCTCACTCTTCAGTTTGTCAAAAACGTCATCATTCATGGCCTTCACATTCACGACATCGTTGCCTGCACTGGTGGAATGGTCAGGGACTCTGTCGATCATTTCGGACTTAGGACAAGGAGTGACGGCGATGGCATTTCCATCTTTGGATCTTCTAATATCTGGATTGATCATGTTTCCATGTCCAATTGTCAGGACGGTCTCGTAGATATCGTCCAGGGATCAACCGCCGTAACCATTTCCAACGGCCACTTCACTCACCACAACGAGGTAATAATCAACAACATCAATGTTTAAAACTATAGAGACGTAATTAAAATTATATCATACTATCACAATGGTGTTTCTTTCTACAATAATTACCAAGATAATGAATAAATAAAGTGTCTGGATTAGACGTCACCAAGTTTGTCATAACTTGGGATCGATGACATGTATATGCAGGTGCTGTTGTTCGGTGCAAGTGACAGCTTCTCAGGTGACAAGATAATGCAAGTCACTGTTGCATTCACCCATTTTGGAAATGGATTGGTGCAGAGGATGCCAAGGTGTAGGTGGGGCTTCATTCATGTCGTCAATAACGACTATACTCATTGGCTTATGTACGCCATAGGTGGTAGTAAGGGACCCATCATCGTCAGTCAGGGCAACAGATTCATTGCTCCACAGAATCTCGCTGCTAAGGAGGTGAGCATATGAAATCATTCAACCCAAAAGCTCAAATTGCTGTTGCTCCAGGTTGTTTTTGCTAACTTGCATGGGATTGGAAAATTGATGATATCTATAAATATAGGTGACGAAGAGAGAGTACGCAATGGAGAGCGAATGGAAGAATTGGAACTGGATATCGGAGGGTGATCTGATGATGAACGGAGCATTCTTTGTTCAGTCAGGAAATCCGGCGGCAAGCAAGTTATTCTCAAGGCAAGATATGATCAAATGGAAACCGGGAACATACGTGACCAGACTCACCCGTTACTCGGGTGCACTTGACTGCTTCGTTGGAAAGCCTTGCTAATTAAAATAATTTTAAAATTTATTAATCATTATCTCTTAAGTCTAAGTCTTTATGATGATAATGATGACCGTGACCTCCTGGTATAAAGGCATAGCGAGGTCGTCTTATGGAGGACACAGCCAAAACTCCTCTTTCTTTTTTAGTTTTGTGTTGTTAATCACGTTGGAGGGTTGTTGGGACGCAAAAAAACAATGAGGCGAAGTTTGCAAGGGATTCGAGATGAATAAATGTTATTTTTTGAGTTCATAATTTTAAAGAGAGACTCGATTTTTTATTCTTCAACCCCTATATATATATATATACAATGAGGCGAACTTTTCAGGGGTTTGGAGATGAATCAATGTTATTTTTTGAGTTCATAATTTCAAAGAGAGACTCGATTTTTCATTCTTCAACCCCTATATATATATTTGTTTGTGTGTGTATATATATATATGTATATTATAAATTGTTATTTAAATTATTAATACAATATAATGTATATATAAGGCTATCAGATTTATAATTATAATTTATATTAATATATGCAATAAAGAGTTAACTTGCACTTAAACAAGCATCTTATGTGTCAAATTCTTCTTCTTAGAGCTGCAAAAGATTATAACCTAAAAGTTTTCTGACAAGAGAAAAAAGGAAAAGAAAATGATAAGCTGAACAACTTTTGGCTTGGAAAACCCTAGTTTCTCATAAGCATGTAACAGATTTATAGTATGCCGGTGGATTTTTGGTTAATGTAAAGAGAATTTTCTGAACGGATGAGGTTGAAAGAAAAGAGAACATGGTAAATAGTGAAAATGAAGTGGGCCTTAAAGGTTCAGTGCAATACTGGCACATCTTTCCAGTGCTTGAGAAGATTATGAGACCAATCTGTGCATCACAGAGGATTGAGAGCTCGTGTGTCTTCTTCAAAAGGCCTTGTCTACGCTTTGAGAAGGTTACTTGCATTGTAGTCTAGTTTTAACTCTTCTACTTGGGGAATTAATATGCCAGATTCCTGGTTTTGTCATGCTAAAGACCACAAAAGGGCACGTATAGATTTCACTTTAGCTCTCATATAAATGGAAAGTAGAGTAAGAGTTGAATTTTCCATCATAAGGATGAGTTTCAAATAAAGGATTAGAACACTACAAGGAAAATGACGATTTGCGACCGACCAATACCGACCGAATTGATAACCGTTGGAAATACCGACCGAATAAATTGTTCGGTCGGAGAAGTTGGCTGACTGTTTAGAAAAAGCGACCGACCAGCATTCGGTCGTAAAACTTAAGTTAGGGTTATTTACCGACCGAATATTCGGTCGGTGATAGGGTCGGTAAAACTCACGATCACTTAAAGCCTACCCCTCTCTTTTTTTCCTCTCCCCCGCGCATTTTCTCTCCTTTTCTCTCCGTCCTCCCTTCGCCGCACCTGCCTTCGTCTCCAACGGTGTCTCCGGCGACTGGCGTGTCTTCTATTCCGGCGACTGGCGTTTCTCCATCGTGTTGGTCTCTCCTCTCTTCCTCTCCCTTCCGGCCGCAGACGCAGCAACCATCATCGTTCTTGCTTGTCCTCTCTTCCTCGCCGTCGCCTCGCCGGTCTTCTGGTCTCCGACGACAGGTAAGTAACGTGTTCTCCCTCCCCTCTTTCTCCGATAGTTGATGCCGATGAAGTTGGGTTTTTTGTTTTTAAATTTAAATGTTATATTGTTTTTATTGTTTTTAGATTTAAATACAAAGATGAGATTTATATTGAAATGTATATTGTTACCAAAGCTGATTTATATTTAAATGTTGAGGCCGATGGGTATGGTTGAGCCGATGCTGATCTTGTATTTTACAGTGGAGAGGATAAGTAATATATATAATAGCTTTTTATGATAGAACAACAGGGATTATTAGTTTAATTATATGAGTAGCGAATGATAATACAAAGTTAAAATACATGTCATTTCTTTCAATGTGTGCAAAAAAGGTAACACCTATATGTAAATTTTTAGTGTTATGCAGTCATATATGTGGCTTATGGCTAGTTATCATAAGCTCCCTTCCCCTTGGCCCATGCTTTATTGCAGGTCCTATGCATTATTATTACTGCTAGACATCATAATACAACCCATATATGACATCATATCATGGCCCATTCATGATATCATAACACGACCCATTAATTACCATACGATTGCGTAGTTAATTAAGTTGAAAAAAACTTAAATAGACACAATTTTATACACAATTGTCCATAAACTGTGTTAGAGAGAAACTTTTAAGAGCATATCTTTATTATTGGTCATTTATCAAATCCTGTAATTTATAATTTCCCATCATATATTACATAAAAGACATGTTTGATCTCACAATCATATACTTATTCATCTTTGTTGACAACTTTAATGGACTCATATTGTTACAAATATTAACCATACGAATGTGTAGTTAATCATAATAGACAATACCTAGTTTTGACACATTTTGATGCATAAATGTGTGTCAATCCATATTCCTAACAATGATGCTTAGTATTACTATGAATCATTTATTGTATTCCTAATTTGCAATAAAGTTGTGATGTTTTTTTAATTATGACCTGGTATATATTGTTTATAGTTGTAGTATTAAATGTACTGAGTGTTGGTATAAATTGTATTGAGTCATGATATTCTTTCCAATTAGTCACAATATTCCCATTTAAAAGTATAGGTGTTACTTGCAGTGTTTTATATATGAATATTTGTTATTTTCTAAATATAAGTTTGGTATCAAATATAATTTTAACTGATGCATAATATTCTTTATTATAAGTGATGGTACTTCTTAATTTAAGATGGAAGTGTGTCTTATCTATTATGGGTGGTAGTATTATTTAAACATAGACGATGTATTAGATGAATGAAGATTAGGTATAGTTTTAAATAATACATGATATTCTTCCTACTAAGTGATGTTACTTCCCATTTTAGGTGAACGTATAACATATTTGTTAGTGGCAATATTTTTTATACATAAGCATGGTAATGAATGTATCAAGACTGAGTATAATTTTAACTAATGTATGGTATTATTCATATTGAGTAATTATACTCTCCATTTTAAGGTAAACGTGTGACTTATATGTCATGGATGGTGATTTTTTTAAAATATAAGTGTGGTATTAGATGTGTAAAGATCAAATATAAGTGTGGTATCAAATATATGAAGATCAAATATAATTTTAACTTATGCATGATATTCTTTATTCTAAGTGATGGTACTTCTTCATTTAAGATGGAAATGTGTCTTATCTATTATGGGTGGTAGTATTTTTTGAACATAGACGTGATATTAGATGTATGAAGATTAGGTATAGTTTTAAATAATACGTTATATTATTCCTACTAAGTAATGGTACTTCCCATTTTAAGGTGAACATATAATGTATTTGTTATAAGTGGTAGTATTTTTTATATATAAGCATGGTAATGGAAGTATCAAGATAGAGTATAATTTTAACTAATGTATGGTATTATTCATATTGAGTAATGATACTCCCTATTTTAAGGTAAACATGTGACTTATATGTCATAGGTGGTGATTTTTTTAATATAAGTCTGGTATAGATGTGTAAAGATCGAGTATACTTTTAACTAATGAATGGGATTTTTTTTTGATTGATAATACTTCTCATTTTAAGATGAACGTGTGACTTATATGTTATAGGTATGAGATATATTAAGATTTTTTTGAACATAAGCGTAGTATGAGATATATAAAGATTGGATATAGTTTTAACTGATACGTGGTATTCTTCGTAATATGTGATAGTACTTCACATTTTATATTGAAGGTGTTATTTGTTTTAATTGGTGGTATGTTTTTAATATAAGCTTGGTATTGCATATGTAAAAATCTGATATAATTTTAAATGAGACATGGTATTCTTTAAATTAAGTGAAGATATTCCCTTTAAAGGTGGACGTGTGATTTATTTGTAATGGGTGATAGTATTCTTTTAACATAAGCATGGTAATAGATGTATAAAGATCAAGTATAATTTTAAATAAAGCATGGTATTCTTCATACTAATTAATAGTACTTTTTATTTTGAGGTGAATGTGTAACTTATCTTATATAAAAAGTGGCATTTTTTTATATATAAGTTTGCTATTGGATGTATAAAGGTAACCTAATAATGGTATTCTCATTTTAAGGTGAATATGTGACTTATATATTATAGACAGGGGTGTTTTTGTATACAGCCATGGTATTGGATATATGAAGTCTCTGGTATAGTTATAACTAAGGCATGAAATTCTTTATAATCAACGATGGTACTTCTCATTTCCAGGTGAAAGCGTGACTTCTTTGTTATGAGTGTTGGTATTTTTGTATCTATTCATGGTATTATATGTATGAAATTCTAATATAATTTTTAGATGAAACGTTGTTTTCTTCATACTTGGTGATGACATTCTCATTTTAAGGTGAGCGTGTTACTTTTATGTTATATGTGGTGGTATTTCTTGAACATAAGTGTGGTATTGGATATATGAAGATAGTTTTAACTTATGCATGATATTCTTCATAATGATTGATGGTACTTCCCATTTTAAGTTGAATGTATAACTTATATGTTATGCGTAGTGGTATTTTGTATACACAAGCATGGTATTAGATGTATAGGCAAGGGTATTTTTGTAATGGTGGTATTGTATGTGTGAAGGTCTGCTATAGTTTTAACTAAGGCATGGTGACTTCCCATTTTAAGATGAATTTGTGACTTCTCTATTATGAGTGTTGGTATTTTTTGTACATAGCCATGGTATTATAAGTTTAAAATTATTATATAGTTTTAGCTTAGGCGTGTTATTTTTCATAGCTAATGATGATATTATCATTTTAAGGTAAATGTGTGTGACTTATATGATATTGATTGTAGTTTTTTTTTAAACAAATGCTTGGTATTGGATATATAAAGATCAATAATAAGTTTAAATAATGCATGATATTCTTCATATCGATTAATGGTAGTGCCCTTTTAAGGTGAACAAGTGTCTTATCTACATAAGTGGTGGTATTTTTTGTATATAAGACTGGTATTAGATGTATTATAGTAATCCAATGATAGTATTCTCCCTTTAAGGTGAATGTATGACTTATCTATTATAGGTAAGGGTATTTTTTGTACATAACCGTGGTATCAAATGTGTGAAATTTTGATATAGTTTTAACAAAGGCTTGGTATTCTTCATATTTAATAATGGCACTTCCCATTTTAAGGTGAATGTGTAACTTCTCTATTATAGGTGTTAAAGATTTTTGTGCATAGTCATGGTATTGTATGTATAAGGCTCTAGTATAGTTTTAATTGGGTCTTGGCATTCTCATTTTAAGGTGATTGTGTGACTTATATGTTATAGATGATGATTTTTTTGTTAACATAAGAGTGACATTAAATGTATGAAAATCAGGTATGGTTTTAATTAATGCATAGTTTTCTTCATATTGAGCGATGATACTTCTCATTTAAAGGTAAATGTGTCATTTATTTATTAATTATAGGCGGTGATTTATTTTAACATAAGTATGATATTATATGTACAAAAATGAAGTATAGTTTTAACTAAGACATGGTATTCTTCATACTAAAGTAATGATATTCCCATTTTAAGGTGGATATGTGACTTCTCAATAATAGATGGAAGTATTTTTAAAACATAAGCATGATATTAGATGTAAGACAATTAAATATAATTTTAACTGATGTATAGTATTCTTCGTATTGATTGATGGTACTTCGATCCCATTTTAAAATAAAAGTGTGACTTATTTGTAATAGATAGTGGTATATATTTTTCAATATAAGCATGGTATTAGATGTATAATGATTGAGTGTAGTTTTAATTGATATATTGTTTTTCATGCTAGTGATAGTATTCTTAATTTAAGGTGAACATGTTATTCTGCTATTATCGGATGTCTGGTACCATCTTCATTCCTTATTCTCTTTTTGAATCATTGCTCGACTTTCACATAAAATGATGAACAGATAAATAAACAAAATAAACAGATATAGAAGGAAGAAGAAAAATAATTGATCCTTTAAGAAAAATAACGAAAGGATAGAACACAAGTGGATAATGTTTATATATTACATAACAGCATGACTACAACTCCAGGATTTCCAGATCATAATAGCTTCATAAACAAAATATTTCAGAAACGCAGAATTCCCAAGAAAGTCAACATCCTTTTTTTGTTTTCATTTCAATATTGAATAAGCATAATCCTAATTATTAACATTTAAGCATAAACTAAGCAATTGCCCGCGTCCATAGAGGGCAAATTTCCATTACCTGAAGCACCAACAAAAGGAACCTTCATATCATGACACAATACCTTCAAAATTGCATGTCTTGTCCACCACGAAGCTTTAAACGTTGTCCAAAACACCATTCTAATACTGAATGTCACATCACCGGAGCTCCGCTCCTTCCCCAGTTTTTCCACCGTCAAGCTGCCCTCCTCTAACTGACTTGTTCCGTTCGCCGACATCGTCGCCACCATCACCTGACTTGTCTTGGTCTCCAGCGAAAAGGGTTGCGAAAACGACGACGCGAGCTGGTCATCTTCTGCATCATAGACGACGTTCTCTATGCGATCGAAGTCAACTTTCAGTTTGGTGTTAGGGTTTTCAACTGTAAGGTTTGCGTCCCAGTTGGCCGTGAATATAACAGGAGGGGTTGCGTTGAAGTTGGTCACGGAGAAGTTGTTTATACGAAAAACAGGAAATTCTGGTCGCAAAATGAGCCACATGATCATGCTTGTAGAGAACATGAAGAGAAGCAAGAAAATGAATCCCAAAAGCATGCCACGTACGAAGTTTGAAGATTGCTGCATAATTTGCTGTGATTGGTAGTATTGTGGATGGTAATACGACGCCGGAGGGGCTTGTGCGTAGGAGTAACCATATCCATTTGTATCATATGCATGGTAGTAATTGTATCCCTGTTGCATTGGAGGGTGGGCCATTGTCGGAGGATAGCTCATTACTTGTGGAGGATAATGACCTCCTCCTCCTCCACCTGCAGCCGTTTGAGGATGATCGTTGTCGGAGGTTTGACCTGCTTCTTTTATGGATTGATCATGATGCTGATCTTGGTTGGATTGAGAAGCCATTGCTAATGGTAATTTGATCTCTCCCCCAATAATTCCTCAGGAAAGAGGGGAAAATAGAGAGGAGTATTTGTTCGTCTTTTGTTGGGATATAAGAAAGATTAAGTAATGGAAAGATCGGACTATTAATTCGCCAAGCTTAAGCAAATATGGACAAAGCATGTTATATTGGGCTTTCGTTAATGTTCTGTTTCGGCGACGATATAGGTATGATGTGAGCTTTGTGACATAGAAGAGAGAGACAAACGTTAAATACTAGGAACTAATTTATGGGTTTCTATGCTCAAGTTATTTGTTATGGAAGATAAATGATTATCAAAATGCTTATGATTCTTGTTAACCACAATGCTAAAAAGGGAAACATCAACGGGATTTAAAAAGAAAAAAAAAAAGGAAAAAGATGAGGTACTATTTTTAGAATAATAATAAATTAAATTATGCAATGTCTATATAGAATTTGAAAAAATTATATCATGGCATTATTTCAAATTTGATGTTTTAAAAGAATTTTTTTCAAGGGCACTATTCTATTAAGAAACTAATCATGATTTAATCACATGTTCAATGAAAAACAATTATTACTATTTCTCGATTTGATCAATGTTATGAATACTGTACCGTGTTTGGTATTGGATTGAGTTCTGGAATGGAACTGTACCGGTACCGGTCGATACCGGGTACCGTTTCGGGTAATTTTTTAAATTTATAAAATAGTCCCTAAAATTTTTAAAAATTACAAAATAGTTCATATTGGTATATTGTACAGTTGTACTATATACTTTACTAGTTTATTGTTTTCATCAAACATGCTTTCAAAAATCTTAATAATAAATAATAATGAATTAATATGAAATAAGTCAATAACAATAATTTTTAAATATTTACATATAAATAATAACCACAAACTATAATTTAAACTTTAATTCCAAATTCTAAATTTAATCATAATGATTTACTTCTAAGTTATTTATTCATAAATTAAATTAAGAAAAATAGCTTTAGATGACATCTAAGGTATTTTAATTGAAAATATTAAATCCCAAAATGAAAACTATTGAAGAAATTAGAAGTTGGAACTATTATTTGTCAAATGAGTTCCCTAAATAACATTTTAACATTTAAATAGAATTAAGTTTAACAAAATTTATGATTTCATCCCTTAAAAATACTTATTTATTAATTTTGTTACTAAATTTTATCTAAATAAAAACTATACTAAAATGGGGCATAAAAATTAATTTATATTTCAACTTTCACGAAACAATTCGCCACTTTTCATATATATATATATATAAAGTTTAATGGTTACGTTTTGAAGCCATTAAGTATAGAGATTAGAGAAGAACCATAACATAGAGTACATGGTTGGGAAATATACTGCCACTTCCTACTTAATTAATTTTTTTGAAGTATAATGTTATTTCAGTTTAATTTCAAAAGTTCTTGTGATATAAAAATTATTAAAATAATGTCTTTTTAAATATTTCTCTAGGTGATTTTATAAAAATTCGCCAATTACTTATTGATTTTAAATTTTAAGTAATAATATCCGGTGTAGGTTACCAAACAGAAGAAAATAAAGGTCTGCATCCATAACGAAGATTTAGGCTTGGACTAAAGCATCAGAGTCTTTTCAGATAAGATTGGATAAGAACAAGTCTGATGCGAGCGACGACGACGGTGAGAAGAAGACTAGAGGTAGCGGCGAGAAGAAGACTAGAGGACCGTTAATGTCAGAGTCTTTTCAGATAAGACTGGATAAGCACAACTCTGATGCGAGCGATGACGACGTCGGCGAGAAGAAGACTAGAGGCAGCGGCGGCGGCAAGGATCAAGCGCGGTGGAGAGATGAGAGAAGAGGAGGAAAATTTTAGCACAAGTCTGATGCGAGCAACAACTGCGGTGAGAAGAAGATTAGAGGCAGCGGCGGCCGCAAGGATCAAGCGCGGTGGAGAGATGAGAGAAGAGGAGGAAAATTTTAGCTGAGAGAAGAATAGAAGATGAAGAGTGAAGACCGAAAGCGGAGAGTCGGCGGGGACGAGAGGTTAGGAAAATTTTAGGTTAATTTTTTTTTAATTACTATTAGGTCCCTAGGATTTTTCAATTTCACGGTACCGGACCGATACAGTCCAGTACTGCGGGTACCGGCCGGTACCGGCCGGAAACTACTTATACGGACCAATATTTTTGGCCAATGCTGATGGTAGCTGTTCTGTTTCGATTTTCGGCCGGTACGGTACGTTCCAGCCGGTATCAATCGGAATGGAACGGTATTCGTATCCTTGGATTTGATCCCAATCTCTTTAATTGAATAATTTAAAGAATACAAATCGTAAATAAAAATGTTGAAACGTACTTGATTTAAATTTCTACATAATTTTTTTCAAACCGCCAATCACGATATCAAATCACTAACATATCTATTAAGCATAGATAAAGAGATAAATACTTTAGAGGAAGAGGCGAGAGTGGTAGCTCCCTTATATCTTTTTCTTATTTATAGAAAAAGATGCTATTAAAATTATATTTCATATTTGATTTTTGAAATTTCTAAAACTTCATAATTAAGTCTATTTAATTTAAATTAATTTTCTCTTTTTGACTGCGAGTTTATTCATAACCCATTAGACTCCTAATATATTGGCAATGATTATAAATTATCATTCTAATTCATAAATAGAATTAGATAAATTAAAATTCATGTTAATTTATATTTAAGTTTACAATTAAACAATTTATAATTATATATTAAGATTAATGTCTAGCAACATGTCATGATCACTTAAATATAAGGAATATGAAATTAGTTTGACTCAACCTATTCTTACATATTTATGATATATAATTTAATCCTTTTATCATTTAATGTTCTAATTGGACAAAAAGTATATGGATATAATATCTACTCTTTGGAATCTAATCATATTCATTCTTGCTAATTAATAATTAATTAAAATTTGATATTTAAATTTTTTAAATATCAATTTATTTTGACCTGAGAATCCCTTAAATTATTACTAATTAAAATTGGTGCAATATTCTCTTTAATTACTTTAAAATGAAAAATCCTTTACTAAATTACTCTTCTATCTCTATATGATTTATACTATATCTAAGTACTATCAATTGAGCTATCCCTAAATAGAATAGGTCATATGTAGCATCAAGTCTTAGTAATTCCCACAAGAGATACTTTAGTAATCTCAAGTCTAAGAAATAATTATACAACCATCATAATTAGAAAATTCACAAATATATAAGTAATATTTTATTTGGGATACTCTTAATTGGATCAATTTAGTAAACTTGTTGTATAATAAGTATCAACGCATTTGTTTAAGTATCTTCAAATTTTAATTTATAAAATCAATTACTTTCTTCATAAGAATGAAACATAACATATGCTAGTTTTATTGTTTCATTAATATCTCATCTTCATGAGACTATAATAAGGAATAATTTGGTAATAATATAAAATACAAATTGAATCTCATAATTATAATCTCATCACAATTTCAGTTGCAGAATAATTATGTTAAGTATTTTAGTTTTGGTATAAAATATCAAATATAGTTAACAAAATTCATAAAGAAAAATAATGCCTTTAATTAATTATGTCTTAAAATATACAACCAATCAATTCGTTGTAGGTTATATACCAATAATATCTCACTTACACTAAGTTAATCACTTAAGTATCTTATACCATATCTTCATACGATGATTGTGTTGCTTATTGGGATAGTGGTTGTTGGGCCCCGATTCCTTTTTCATAGCAGACACGTGTCTCACCCAGGTGAGGTTCCAACAGTGGTTTACTAAAAGAATTGTATAAGATTCTCTATAGCTAGCACTTGCTTAAATCTTACAACTTTCAACTCAATTATTATTATAATTAAGAGAGACTTCCTAAATATAATCTTTGGCTCTAATTTTCTATAGTACATTACTGTTCCAATAATTGAAAGAACTATATGCTCACTAAAGAATTTATTTATCCAAACAATCATTTCTAAAATCTATTATGGCTTGATTAGTAATTAATGCTACATTGGAAGCTTTCTAATCTAAAAATAGTATTGTTCCAAGTAAAATATATTTATCTAGGATTTAATTCTAAAATTAATATCAATATGATCTCGAACTCAAATATCAACTCATTAGAGAATAATGGATATCTTAATGCTTTATAAGTATCATATATCTTAAATACTAAAAACCTTTAGTAAATTATATATGTGTTTATACTAGAATAGGTAAACAACTTCTATATCTATCTTTATAGATCTAGTTCCCATAATTAAGTTGTCACATTTTTTCATATCCAATAAGAGTTATTTTTAAACTATCTTATCTTCAACAATTGAAAATGCGAATTTTTGTGCTCAATAAGTAATATGTCTCTACATGCTCCCATTGACGAATGCAGAGATATTTCCAATAACCATTTTGTCGACAAAAAAATCCATAATCATCTCCAAAACAAACATTTTGAATTCAACGTGAAAGTAAATCTTTAACATCTTATAACTTTTTGAATATGCGTCAAATGTATCAATAAAGGTATTAGTTCCATTTAGATGTACAATTATAAGATTTGAATTTCTTTAAACTTTATTTTACTCTCACTACTTATCTTGAAAACTATTCTGCTATAAGTATATTCAATCTAAGCTTACTGGATAACATTTGTGATAAATGCTAAATGGACTATATTTTCTAATCCCATATTTAATTAATTTTTTTCTTGTTTATTTAAGAGTTTCTTTTCTTTTTTGAAACTTATCTTATTTTTATTATATTTTTAGGTCTTATTTTCCTTCATGAATAAAAGAAGAAGAATTAGAGCCACAATTAGTACAAAAAGGGAAGAATTGGATCTATTTTGAAGGGGCCCTTATTGATGAAAGACCTATTTGGGATCGTGTTTCTTCACTATAAAAAAAATTAAGCAAGATTGAGGGACATGGTTATGCACACGGTCATGTGCATAACCGTGTCCACTTTGAAGACTAATTTTGAGCTATAAAAGAAAAAAAAGAGAAGAAAACAAAAAGGTAAGGGGTTTGTAGGAGGTTCAAGGAAAGCTCGAGAAAATACATATTAACAACCTATAACGATACAGAGGTAAAAGAATAAGCAAAGAAACATATTTGGAGTGAGATTTTGTCAATATAAAGTGGATTTCTTGAAGATTAAAAGGGATGTCATTATAATTCTTTTAGGTTTTCTATTTTTTTTCCTTTAGCCTTGATGTTATGATTATGAACTAAGATTTTCTTAGTACTTAGGTTAGATGAACCCTGGGATAGACCTTGTAGTGATGTTATTTTAACTTAATTCATTCTTTAGCTTTATTGAGATACAATTATGTGTTCTTAATTACTCTTCAATTAATATTGTTAGCATATTATTTCATGTATGATTTCATGCAATTGAGGTTCAGAAATCCTTTTGTATGAATAGATCTACCATAATCAAAAGGAGTTGTATGGAAACCTAGTGATGGTTGACATAAATCCTCTAGATTAGAGTCAAATATAATTATGAAAATTACGAATTGAGTCATAAGGGATTTAACTAGAAAGAGATTTCAATTGATCAATTGAGAATTAGGTACTAAAAGTCTTGAGAAAGATATTAGCATAAAATAAGAATGCCCACAGTCCAATGAAAAGAATATTAAATTGATTAATGAAATCATGATTGCATAAGAAATCCTAGAGGATTTGAAATCCAGGTTCATTGTTTCAATTTACATTTGATTTATCTTAGACGCCATAATTTTTTAGTCTAGATAATAGAAAGATGGTAAGTGTTAGTAATTCTAGTTCTCGTGAAATTGATCCCGCCAGTGATAACGACAACTACACCTTATGGTTAAGGTTTAAAATATAAAATTTCATGTTAAGTTTTTGGCATCATTACTAGGTACTATAATAAAACGTTGTCTTTATTAATTTATTAATTTATATTTTCTTTTAGGTAGTTTTTAGTTCTTATTTTTATGTTTATTTGTTTGTACTTAAAGCTCTCTTTCTTAATATTATGTTTGTGGTTTATTACAATAATTGGATATTCATTATCGCAGCCACCAAATATTATGGAAGAATGGAGTAGACAGTATTCCCAAGGGGACTATAGTATGCAATCACTTATGGCAACATTAGAAGCTTGGAATGAGAGACATGGTGATATGTATTTGGAAGTTCAATTGATATCCATGGTGTATTGTGATAATTGTGGGGGTGATTACCCTAATCATCAATGTAGGCATCAAACTACATGTGGGAGCATTTGAATTACATAGAGAACTGGCCTTAAAATGGCTATAAGTTGATAAGATTTTAATAGCTAATGACAATTTAGTCTGTTAAGCAATTAAATAAATTAGTTGTAAGCCAAAATTTAAGATCACTATAAGTTTGTTACAATCAAAGTATGAGCATATTTATTGGTCTTCTTGTGCAATTCATTGTATAAATCTCTGGTCTTCTTGTGCAACTCAGTATATAAATCTCTTTTCAAAAGATATTGTTTATATACCATATTTCTAATGTTGCTTTATATGCACCTAAGATGACAATTTTAATGTATAATCATCTTGCATTTTTTTCTTGGTTAATAAAAAAAGAAAATTGTGTTAAGATTATGCATCTTGTTGATATTAGTTTTGACACTACATTCATAACTTTGAAAAGTGTTTATAACCATGAACAACTTTAAAATTTAGTAAAAATTAAATATTTTTGAAGTCATAAGTTATCAAAAAGTGTGAAAAGAAAAGAAGTTTATGATATTATTACGGATGACAAATTTTGGGATGCTTTCTTAGTTATTGTAAAGTTTGTGGCCCCACTTATAAAGCTATAGAGGACTATAGACTTAGATAAGAAGTCATCTTTAGGGTACATATATGAAGGTACATATAGAGTTTGGGAAACGATACTGAATGTTTTTAAAGGGAATGACAAATTCTACAAGCCTTATACATATATTCTTGACTGACAATGAGATAAATATCTTACTTAAATGATCCAGTTAGTAGCTTACTTTCTTAGTCTATATTACTTACATAGTGGAGATACATGTACATATGTTGATATTAGTGGTAGTCTTTTCTTGTAGTTGAATGCAAGGGCATTTTCTCTAATAAAAAGTAATCAAAGATATCAAATGAAATTAAAGTGCATCATAAAAGTTTAAGGTATTTTCTTAGATCATTTGTAAAGAGAGAACTTATCATGAAAAACATACAACCTGGTATTCATGTTTTTAGTTTCATCCTTTACTTATTAATAATATATATATTTTATTTTATTTTTGTAATTATTAATTTAAATACAAATAAGTAATGGAGACTATTAGGTGAAAGTGCTCCAATATTAAGAAAACTTGATATTAAATTACTTAACACTACAACAAAAATGACATACGGTAACATGTGATAAGTGTTATTAAATATGAATAGTAACACTAATGACTATGCTATGACAGCCCATGTTACTAAAGATATGATGCTT
>JANZLH020000066.1:749498-764828 GCA_026770325.2 Erythroxylum fimbriatum
CTCTGGTAATGAAGCTAGCACCATTAGAGCAATCACCTCGTCGTCAAACTTTATGCCCATCTTTGATAACTGATCAATCATCCCTTCCATATTGTTTAAATGATCAGCTACAGAAGTATCCTACTGGTATTTTACCTGCATCAATTTTGTTAGATAAAACAATTTGTCGTTGTCGGTCTTTGAAGCATACAACTGCTCCAGCTTATTCCACAACATTCTTGCATGAGTCTCGTTACAAATGTGATTGTACACATTATCATCGACAAACTGTCAAATATAACCACATGTTCGTTCATGCTCAAACTCCTATTCTTCGTTGGACATCTTCTCCAATTTAGTTATCGAAAATACTGGCAAATGCATCTTTGAAATCATCAAGAGATCCTTCATCTTGGTTTGCCATATGCGGTAGTTAATACCGTTTAAATTGATCATTTTGCTTGTCTTCACCTCCATTTACCAAATTAAGCCAAATTTGAGAAAACCGACCTCAAATATGAAACTAGGACATAAAAATTTGGCAGAAAAGATATTTTCTAAATTTTCACCACGAGATTAAAATAGTGTCGTCAGACCCTACTGGAATAGGAACTGCAGGACCCGGTAAATAGTAACTTGTGAATAGTACTCACCGGAATAGTATCGTCGGACCCTACTAGAATAGTGTCGCGGAACCCAGTAAATAGTAACTTATGAATAATGCCGTAGGACCCAGTTACTATTACTGCACATTGCGTCACCTTGTAAATTTATTAAAATAACGTAAAAGTACTATTCATCACCTTTGTCGTTTTAAGTCAACTTTTCGAACGGATCACGCCAAAAAATTTGTTGAAATTTTCTCTTCCTCGTGACGTGCTTCTTTTCGAAAAATACCTCCAATGAACACGCAGCTCTGATACCACTTATTAGGCGCAGCGGGTGTATTTTGTGAAAAAAAAATGAGCAAAATGGACACAAAATATTTAACGTAATTCACCCTTAACTTTGGGCTACGTTCACGGACAAAACTCAGAATATTTCTTCCACTAATACAAACAGTAGGTATACAGAGATAAGACAAAATAGTGGCTCATAAGGTGTTTCCCAACCTAAAAATACTAACTTCACTATTTTGTCACTCACTAACTTCAGAGCATTTGAATTGCTCTAGTTTTCTTCTCTATTTTCTGTGTTTTTTCTGAAGCGGTGAGTGTTTTATATTGGCACTCCACCGCGTGAAGACAACTGCTTTGCAGCCGTCTTTTTTCCTTCTTTTCAACAAAGGTTGCATTTCTTCTGTTCAACAAATACTGTATGTTCTTCTTTTCAACATTTCGGTGCCGCAATTGTGGAATGGAGTCCTTCCATGTGAGAGGGACCCATATCCAACACTATCATCATGTAGGCGATCAAAGAAGAGACGATTCATACTCTTTTGAACAGCCTAAGTATAACTTGCGGACAGGGTCTGGATTGTCAGAAAATTGGGACGAAATTCGACTGTAGATTAACTCCGAAATTTCTTTTGAATATAATTAAAAAATGATTAATAAGCATGAATATTACTCCGTACCTTATTCTAATGCTTGATCATATTCTTATTTTATCTTTCAAATCATTTTAAAAAATAACTTATCTTAATTATCGTAATCTTACAAATATCTGGTCTCTAATAGTATCCAAGTTGAGAGAACTCTGTAACTCTTACAGAGAGAATTAAACAAAGAGTGCTAACTCTATTAGAGCTTAAACATATTTATAACAGGTGTCAGACTTTTTAGAAATTTAATTGAAATTAAATTCTAATTTTAATTAAACCTTAATTATAATTACAAATAATTTTAATTAAATATCGGTTATGCCCAAATAATATCTAATATCTCATATTGATCTTTATTTATTAAATATCTCATATTTATTATAGAGTTTCTAAAACTTTACAATCAAGTCCAACTTGATTAAAATATTTTTATTCTCTTCAAACCGTTCTTTATGTGTAACTCAATAGGTTTCTAAATATATTGATAATAGATATAAATTATAACCCTAAATCATATTTAAGTTTAAATAAATTAAACTCTTTTAATTTATTTTTAATTATCTATTTAAACAATTTATATTCATATATCAAGATTGATATCTAACAACACTCATGACCACTCAAATATTTAAAAATGTCAAATTATTTATGACTAATATTTTCGTGCATAATTTTCTTTCATATAATTCAATCATTTCATCATACAATGTTCTGATCAGACATGAAGACAATGAAGTATGGAATTAATGTCTACTTTATTTTGAGTTCAATTATATTAACTCTCTATCACTAGCTATTTATTCAATTAATCACGTTTGTAACAATTTACCAAACATCATTCTACTTTGATTGAGAATTTCCCGAATCAATACTAAAACATTCTCCCTAATTACTTTAGGGTGATACTCTTATCTTTATCACATAACTACCTCCATATAGTTCATATTACATATAATGTGTACCAACTAAACCACCCATGATTAGAATAGGTCATAAATAGTATAAAAAATAGCAACCATATATAAGATAACTTTGAAAACTTTAAGTTAATGGATCACTTAAATAATCATCACAATGATAATTTTCATAAACATACAAGTAATGTTCTAAATGAATTTCTTATATGAAGTCATTTAAGTGAATTTGTTATCTAACAAGTACTCACATGTTTGTTTAAGCATCTCTATACTTTAGTCTATGAAACCAGTTAATTTCTTCATAACTAGTCTTATTACGTTCTACTAATATCCATTCTTAATGAAACAATCACTAGAAACAATTTAGGGATAATACATAAATAAAATATATATCTTATAATTATAATCGTGTCATAATTTTATTTGCAATGTATAATTATTCTATAAATTTTATCATATTCATTTAAATATGTGCAAGATAAACATCGCTTTTAAATATAATCGAGGATAGGTTACACGGTAATGTATGCAAGCTTCTCACTTGCATGTACTTAGTTTTTTTTTTAACCCATAAAATTGTGATAAAGTCTTACATCTATAGTTTCATTAAAAAGAAATTCTTTCTTTTTTGTTTGTTTAGGTCAATCAATTTCTCGTTATGGATAATTGAACTTTTAACCCTTCGTCATTAAAATTTTAATTCTAATCTACAATTAAATGTCTAATAACAAAATATTCCAAGCGAAGTTCTTATAAACATTTTAATTTAAATTGTCAAATTAACTTGATAACATACTTATGACACCCTCATTATGTATGCGAGAGAGAAATTTACAAAAAATAATTTAAAAAGTCGCATAAATTTAAATTAATAAAACATAGATAAAAAAGAAACAAAAGATTAAGAATTTGTTAGTTTAAAATTTAAATTAAATATTAAAAAATTTGAATGTATATCTAAATTAAATTTTAATATAAACATTAAAATTTATCTTAAAAAATAGACTCTTCTTGAATTTATGATATCTGCCACCGGCAGCACAGTTCCTCATCCACGTTCTAGTTAGCTTCAAGCATTGGCTCGGGAAACTTTATACAGCTTTAGATTACTATTGCAAAATAGATAGCAATAGAATTAAAACAAAATGATTACCTCGCTTCATGAATCTGTTAAAAAGACAATGAAGCAACCTCTAGGAATTTGTTGCTCACAAGCATCTCAATTATCAATTGCTTGCAAACAATTGTTGGGCTGCATAAACTAAAGTTCAGTCAATTACCAATAATCCCCGCACGAACATCCACCATCCTCAAAATGATGAAATCTGACTGAATCTCTCAGTATTATTGGACGCCCAACAATCAATGATATGTATTTGAAGGCAGTGTGGCAATCACCGCAGACCCTAAGATTTTTCATTATCCTAATGGGCAGTCCTGAATTGCGAGTAAGAACAAAAGCAACCGCAATTTTCTCGCTGTGATAGCTCAGGATTTCTTCCTTACTCTCCTGATCAAGATCATAGAATGCGAAGTTTGTCTGTGGGACATACCCGGCATTCCTCAATTTTACATTAAGTTCCTTCAGCTGTTCATAGATTACATCCTTTTGTGGATGTAGATTATCACCAGCCACAAATACGTGCACACCATCTTTCATGGTTACCCAGCTACATCCAGCTTCTTTTTTCGCTGCTGTGTCTCTCATTGCTGCCCTAGCCTTTTCCATATCATCCCATTTCCCTCCCGAAGCATACATGTTAGAAAGGAGCACATAATTCACAGCATTTTGAGGTTCCATTTGAAAAAGCATTGCAGCAGCTTTTTGGCCTAACTCTGTCTTGCGTCCATTTACACGGCAGCAAGCACCTAAAACTGTCCTCCAGATTAGAACATTCGGTTTCATGGGCATTGCGCTAATGAAACTCTCTATCTTGTCAAGTCTACCTGCCCGGCCAAGAAGATCCACCATGCATGAATAGTGTTCTATCAGAGGATGCAATCCATATACTTTAGTCATGGCCTTAAAGTGCTCAAAACCCTCATCAAGCAAACCAACATGACTACATGCGGACAGAACCGCCACAAACGTGACATGATCTGGAAATTGACCATCACGTTTCATTTTTGCAAAAAGGTTCAAAGCTTTGTTCCCAAGTCCATGACGTGCATAACCTGATATCATTGAGTTCCAAGAATATACATTTCTGAAAGGCATGGAATAAAAAGTTTTGGATGCATAATCTATTTTCCCACATTTTGAATACATGTCAACCAGTGCACTTCCAATTACAACATCAGATTCTAAACAAGCTCTGATTGCACAAGCATGAACTTCCATGCCATGCTCCAGTGTAGCAACAGAGGCGCAAGCACTAAGGACAGTGGCAAAGGTGAAAGAGTCTAACTGTTGACCCCTGTGCATCATGAACCAGGCAATACCCATTGCTTCAGATAATAGTTCGTTATGTATGTATCCAGAAATCATGGAATTCCAACTAACATTGTCTCTTCTGTCAGACATTCTAGAAAAAATTTTCTCACACTCGGACATCTCTCCACACTTCCCATAGCACGCCAGAAGTGCATTTTCAACAGCACTCTCATCCATAACGTGGTATTTGAGCATTAACCCATGTAGTTGGTGGCTCAGTTCACTAAGTGAATGCAAGGAA
This sequence comes from Erythroxylum fimbriatum, assembly GCA_026770325.2. NCBI lineage: Eukaryota > Viridiplantae > Streptophyta > Magnoliopsida > Malpighiales > Erythroxylaceae > Erythroxylum > Erythroxylum fimbriatum. The sequence continues at coordinate 754,613 of JANZLH020000066.1, forward strand.
ACTGCCGCAAGAATGCTGATAAAGGTCACCCTGTTAGGTGTCCAACCACCTCGCATCATGTTTAAGAAAGCTTGAACAGTTTCAGAAACTGAGAACTCTGAATTAACCAATGATCCAATTATAGTGTTCCATGATACTTGGTCATACTCCAGCATCAAGGCGAAGAGCTTTTGGCATTCAACATGATATCCAGTTTCACCATATAATGAAAGAAGAGCATTTGAAACTGAAACATCCAAATCAAGTCCCAATTTAAGTCCTTCCCCATGGGTTTGTTGCCCCAGCATGACCCAACCCAAGCTTCCACATGAACTCAAGACACTTATCAATGAGAAATTAGAGGGCATCAGTCCAGTTTTTCTCATTGCATAGTAGGTCTCGACAGCATCTTCAAAACACTCATTCTGGTCAAGACCAGAAATCATTGAATTCCATGAGACTGAATCTTTATCAACCATGAGTCTAAACACTAGTCTAGCATCATTGATAGAACTGCATTTAGCATACATATTTATAAGCCCATTGCCAATAGCAATCTTGACATCACTTAGCCCTGATCTTATTAAATATCCATGGACCTCCCTACCCTTTCTTCTTCCTTCTTCCAAAATGGAAAATTCAGCAAAAGAGCTTAACAAAATTATATATGAATCAGAAGGAATATCAATAACAGTTCTCATCTTTACAAATATTTCTGCAGCTTCTTTTCCATGTTTCTGCCTCACCAATCCAACCATCAAGCCATTCAAACAAACAGCGTTCTTCACATTCATTTGTTCAAAAATCTTTTTAGCATAATCAAGCAATCCACACCTAGCAAATCCACTGACCAAAGCACTACCCACATAGAGGTCTGATAGTAATCCAGATTTTTCAATCCTCGTAAGCATCTGCTCCAACAAACATAAACCATAATCAATGGAAGAACAAGCAGCAATAATTAAGCTCCCATATGTGTACTCATTGGGCTTCAAAATAAACCCTGAAGTCTCCCTCTGCATGCTTGAGAACAGGCTAAAAGCAGAAACAGCATCTCCTGTTTGGGAATAAACCGATATAATAGAATTCCAGGAAATCGAATTCCTGATCTCAGTCTCATAAAAAACACGGCGAGCATAGTCAAGATATCCTAAATAACTCCCGTACATTGATATCAACGCATTACACAAAGCCACGTGATTTGCGTATTGGGACTTCAAAATCATCCCATGGATTTGCATTCCGAGTTTAAGCCCACAAAGAGCTGACACCAGGCAAGCTCGAAGAGCACTGCCAAACGCAAAATGATTAGGCATAACCCCATCAGAAATCATCACTTTGAAAACATGAACTGCCTCTTCTGGCATTGCATTCTTGATATACCCCGAAATCAAACACGCCCATGTTACAGTATTCTTTACAGACATTTCATCAAACAGCTTACGAGCAGATCTCAAATCAAGTGCTCGTACATACACGTTAATGAGGGTATTAGATAGAAATAAGTCAAAATCAAACCCATGTTTGATAATTTTCAAATGAAAAAGTTTAGAATCGTTTAAGCAAGATGAATTTTTATAACTCTGGACCAAATCCTCGTACACATCAAAAGCAGCCGAAGCCCTATCAGGCGGCAAAAGGGGTGGGATTTCTATGCATGACTTCGGCCACTTGTAGTGGGAGACCAGGTTAGGAAGTAGAACATTAGAAAAAGATAGGTGGATAAAAGAGTTGAAATTTTGAGTTCCGATGATGTGGCTGCTCTGATATGAGGGTGGAGGTAGGGAAAGAGAGGCGGTGAGCGTACTGAAAGATGTGCATCGACTCTTTATGTAAGTGGACCTGAGGAAGCCGCGAAACATGGTAAAGAAAACTCAGTTTGGTACATGTTCTTTGGTTCAAAGGCTACAAGAGAAGCAAATTACAAGGGAAATGGTAGACAAATACAAACGTTAGAAGAATATAAGTTTCTGCTAACTATGAACTAGACAAATATAAGTTTCTGCTAACGATGAACTAACAAAGCAACATAGCAAACAAAGTTGCAACCGAGCTAGAATATTATAGACAAATGTGAATTAGTTGAGGTTATAAGTGTTTGGAAATAAAGACGGGATCTAATTACGAGACTAATGGATTAATTATGAAACTTTTTTATATTTTGATTTCTTTTTTTTTGAGGGATTATATTTTGATTTCTTGAAAATCTAGATTATTTTAATTTTATAAAATGATTAACACATAAATCATAATAAAGCATGAATCTTAATTTGTACCTTATTTCGAAGTTTGATTCTTTTTCATATTATATCCCACGAACTATTTCTAAAATTGGTCCATCTAAACCACCAAAATCACGTAAGTATTCAGTCTCTAATAGTATCAAAAGTCCATGGGAAAAGTAAACTTTTCCACTCAAACATATGCATCATGTATGATACCCTTCGGATGATGAACTAATTTATCTGTCATTTTTACTAGTATCTTTGTAGGGTCTATCTCACTGAACTCCAGCATTGGATATAAGGAATACGACATCACACAAAGGCTCTCTCTATTTTGATACCTTTAATAATGTAGGGGATATAAAAATCCCCAGGATCCTCCTTTAGTGGTGTCATTAATTTCTTTTCTTCCTCCAGTTCTTTTTCCACCTTTCCCCTTATTAATTCTATCAATATAAACAGTTATTCTAGTTGCTCGATCATTTCTACAACTTCATTTAGCTCAGCTTCCTTAGATTTCCTCATAGTTTTGATCAGGAATGGAATCGAGGGTTGGTACTTTTTAATCATAGGCAAATTCTACCTTGCCAGTAGAAAACCTTCCTTATTCTCTTGCACCTCTGCCTTCCCCTTATCCCTGAATGGGTTTGACTTTCGTTGTTCCAAAATGGGGTAGGGTTTTTATGGTTGTGCATCTGGGTTGTTTGTAATTTTGGTTCGCTTTGAAGAACATTCTTATCAACCTTATTCTTGTCCTTTCCTTCATTGCCTTCAGCTTGGTGCGATTCCTCTTTAGGCGCTTTTGTAACGACCATGATTTGTTCTTCAGATTGGACTCAGTGTTACTTGGAGGAGTTCCTGCATTTTGTGTTGCTATTGCTTCTGCCAATTGACCTACTTGGACCTCCAGGCTATGTATCAAGGAGGAGTGATTCTTTGTAACTTGCTCGAACTTGATTTCAAGCCTCTTATATGCATCCTCCATACCTCCAATTTTATGTAAAATTTTGTCTAGTTTGGTTTCCATCTAACTTAGTTTGTCTTGCTAGAAACCTGGTGGTCCTTGAAGTCTAAACTATCCTCCCACGTTGTTTGACTAAGAGAAGTTTGGTGATTTTTTCACTAAAGGTTGTATGTGTTGGAGTAGGGATTGTTTTCCCCTCCTCGATCGTATTGGGTTCCCATATAGTTTACTTGCTCTAATCCATTATCCTTCATCAAGAAGCAATCTACTGTATCATGATCCTTATGCTCACAAAGCTCACATTTCAGCTAAACAACTTTTACTGTAATTGAGGATGAAGCTTTCATGTTGTTTAGTTATCGAGTTAAATTATCAATTTTAACTTGCATTTCTGTCATTTTATCGACAACTATAACTCCTTTTTGCTCACGAAGAGTTGCGGGTTGTCTCCACTCATTCGTCCATAAATAGAAATTACTCACCTTTTCTTCTAACAACTCTTCTACTTCATTTACCATCTTCCTCATAAGTGATCCTCCTGAAACTGCATCAATTATACCTCTTGTATGTGGGGTTACTCCGTTATAGAAAGTTTGTAAAAGAAATTCTTTAGGTAGGTTATAGTGTGGACATTTTCTTTGTAAGTCTTTGTATCGTTCCCATGCTTTATAAATTGATTCCCCATCACCTTGTTGAAAGTTTGTGATCTCCTTGATAATCTTCATAGTCTTGGTAAAGGGAAAGTACTTATCTAAGAAGGCACAAACTAATTGGTCCCAAGTGGTGACATTAATCGGATTGAGGGAATGGTACCAAGCTTTTGCTCTATCCTTTAAGGTAAAAGGAAAGAGTCTCATTCTTACAGCATCCTCCGACATCTGATGATAACAGAAGGTGTCACAGATTTCAAGGAAATTGACAATATGTGCATTCGGGTATTCATTCATTAATCCATAAAATTGTACATGTTGTTGAAGCATATTTAGAAGGGTTGGTTTGATTTCAAAGAAAGCTGCTTACATGGGTGGCCTAGCTACACCTTGATTGGCTGCATTGAAGCCTAGTCTTATGAAGTCTATAAGCGTTCTCGGTTGATGCCCTTGGTTCGCTTCTTAATCCAAATCTCACTGAAACTCCTCGTATTGCTTTTACGGTTTCTTCTTCTTCTTCAAGTTAACCTCTTCTAATTGAACGTTCTAAAAGAGTGATCTCAAGCTTTACAATTTCAGCAATGTGACTAAAACTTCTTGTAACTATTGTATTCATGCAAGAGTACGAACACAAATAAAAGGGGTAGAACAGAAAAACTTAAAGCAAACTAAAATTCCTTATACTAAGAGAACTAAATTATTTTTCACCCTCCTCGGCAACGGTGCCAAAAACTTGATTATGTTGATCAAGCTTTAAAATTTATAAGCCCTAAAATATCACAAGCGCACAGGTTGCGACTGTAGTATAAGAGGTGTCGATCCCACAAGGAGGGGGATTAATCTAATCCTAAAAAACAAGGTTGAAAAGATATGAAACTAAAAATAAACAATGCAATAGGAAGTAAATACGAGAATTGAATTCAATCAATTAAATCAAAAGTTAAACATGAAGGAATTAACAATTTAGCAACAAGCATGCACAATGGAAATCAACCAAAGAATTTACCAAGTTATGAGAAAGGGGATTTTACTTATCATTAATACTAACCTAGCTGATTATGTGTTAATAGGGTGTCGGTTTAAGATGATCCTAGGGCTGATTACTCTCTCTCGAGTTATAACATTAAACCCTAATTGGATTATAAAATTTGTAATTTCTCAATTAACAAATTATCCAAAACCCTAATTAGATCTGAAGCATTCTAATAAACTATCAAAATATCACACGGGATCTCTCTTTGCACAATTACCAATATGATTTGTCACGGTTTCTATTAAATCGTCTAACTCTCATTAATTTGATTTAATCGTTTTTCATTCATTTCATCCTCTTAATTTATTACTAAATTATTCAAGAATGTAATCAAATCACAACATTCATTTAATAAGCACAATCGACTAGCTTATCATTAAATCAAAATAAATTCCTGAAGAAGAGTTAGAACATTAACAACATTCTATCATCTATCATCGTACAATCCATCTTAACTTTATACATGAATAAATTTGAAACGAAAAGGAAATAAAAACTTATAATGGACGATCTGGGAAGGCAGCAGCGTCGGAAAACCTCTTGATCCGGGAAGCATATCGAGCTGCTTCTTCTTCCTCCTTCTTCCTCTTCTTCCTCTCTTTCTCTTCCTCTGTCTCTCTTAGGATTTCCAAAAGTTGCTGCACGAAAGCTCCTTTTTTCTTCTCTTCTTGTTCTTTAAATAGTCTCTTGTGTTTTAGGCAACCCTATGGCTTTTTCGAGGTCTGAAAGATCCAAAAAGTCCTTTAAAATGTAAAGTTTGTAAGTGTTTGTGTGTTTGCGTAAATGCAGGCTACGATTATGTCTCACATCTAAGCCTTCTGTCATGATCGTGGCATGTAGGCCACATTCATGGGCCATTTCTAGAGCTTCTGTCACAATCATAGCCTGATAGGTCACAATCGTGGGCTAAAACAGTCTTTCGAAACTCCTTCGTTCTTCAATATTAACCCTGAAATAGTAGCAAACACATCTAGGTACCTCAGAAACATAATATTTAAGCTCAAAAGCTTGTACTAACCTTTAAAACACTAATAATTAACAAACTAAAACAATTCTTACCTAAACACATACTAAATGATTGAATTAACAACTAAACACATATCGAACTATACCTTAAAACATGATGCAATTTACACTTATCAATTTTCCAAAGAAAAAAGGGCAAAGAAAATAAAGATAGCTGCACACAAGCAAGGAAAGACATCAATACCACCAAAGATGTTTGAATCAATGGAAGCTAAAGTTCACTATAAAACACAGTGCAAGAAAAGAAGGTGGTTGCTGGGCAGATCTTGCTTCTTATGATGTTTGATGACACATGTATACCCATCTCTCCTTACTTTGTTGCCATTGGTTGGGAAAATGTTCTGAAATTAGATGAGACAGTATGAGATGAGCTTGTCAAGAAGGAAAAAATTAATGGAAAGCTAGCCTTTGTCTTATGGGTGCATGAATGTGAAATTTTAATCTCTGAAGAAATCTTAGGAGATATATTGGAAGTAGCTCTTATAAGGAGAATTAATTTTCTCTATCATAAGTGGGATATTGATGATCTAGAGTTAGTCGAAGTTGTTAAATCCGTTTGCCTTCATGCTGAGAACATCTAAGACGTGAGACTCTAGAGCAGGCAATTAAACTTAATACCACGATACCTTGCATAGCTTGTAGGTATTGCAATTTTTCCAGGAGTAGCTCATTTGAAAGGTGCAATCTGATGGACACTTATGTGATGTATAATTTGCTAAAAGGGAATAGAATAAATCTTCCAGCTATGATCTTGAAGTTTATGATGGATAAAGGGAATAATAAGAATACCATCGGTTACCTACCTTATGGGATATTGCTCACCAAGGTCTTCAACCATTATGGAGTTCCTTTTGCAAATTTGAATTGGTATGCACGAGCTAAGTTTCAACCTTCTATTCCCTATCAATTTGGATACAAATTGCAAAAACAATGTCTGGGTAAACAAAAGATTTGAAAGAGTAGCAGAAAACTTAGATCCTACTCTAAACCAACAAACTCCTGTTCCCCTTTAGGATGAAAATAGTGCAAAACTCCATCAAAAATTGCATAACATTCATGTTAATCAAGAACATATGCGAGAACAAATCGATTGCATGCAAAATCATCTTCTTGGCATGCAATTCTTGCTAAGAAAAATCTTTCAGTCCCTTCATTAACTATGCTGCTATTCTTTTTTGCTTGGCTTATTCGAACTTGTGATAGTTCCTTCCTCCCTATACTCTATTATTTTTTATAATAACAAAGGGGGAGAGTTTATGTTGATGATTTTTTTTCATATATTTTGTATATATGTTGATACATTTATCAATGCATATTTCTCAATGCTACCTCTATTATATATGTGATTGATTCTGCTGTTGAACTTGAAAAAATTTGTGATATAAAAATGATAGGTTCTTTTTTTAGAGACAAACTCCTTTTGATTATATGAACATATAAAAGTCACAGGTATCTTTCGAAATCATCTATTATCTCTTTCTCTTTATATATTATTACTTTTCGTCACTAAAAAAGGGGAGATTGTTAGCTCTAGGTTTATATTTAATGATTTTGATAAGAACTATATAATATTTTAAAATTCAAATTGGATTTATGTCCTTATATAGATAATGATTTTTTAAGGAAATAAAATCATAGGAAAATTGCTTCCTTTCTTGTAGGAACCTTCTTAGTAAACTTTTCTTAGTAAACTTTTCTTATTAACATCCAGGAGGATCTTACCTTTTCGAACAATTAACTCTAGGAATTTTTATTCCACCAGAGATGATATTGAAAATCCAAAGTCAACTTAGAATTAAGATGAAGGAACGACTAGTTGAAGAAATTGATTATTTTAAAAAAAGCAACAACACTTTTGAGGTAACAAATATACACAGACTTTCAAATCATTTAAGCAACATCTATATTCTTGAGAGTCATATCATTTCTTATTGTGCTTTAGAAAGTGAAATCACTCTATCAAGAGAGAAATTGTTATTTGAGAACTTACTTTTGATTTTGCATTTTATTTTTCTGTGAACTTTTAAAAACTTGTTATACACTTCGAGTATGGAAGGTTGAAGAACCTTGAAAAATATGTACTTGTGAGCTTGAAGAGGCTCGCCAAATTTAATACTAGGATTCCTATAGTGAAATACTTAAGTTGGATACTTGGGGACTGAACGTAGACTTTATTGTTAGCTGAACCAGTATAAATCAACTGCATCATTCTTCTCGCTCTTTTTAACTTTTAAACTTTACAGTATATTGTTTGTGTTTTCATTTTTGCAAGACTCTTTCTGTTTTCACCTTGTAAGAGATTCTTTTCAATTTTAACAGGAGCCATTTGTTTTAAATTGTTTAAACAAGATTTATCGTTTAGCAGGCTCCTATCTTCTAATAGACTCTGTCGTTTAATAGGATTCTATTGTCTGATAGACTTCTATTGTTTTTAAATTTTAATAGGCCATTTTTTATACGAATTTAAAATACCTTGCAAATCTTTTACACACAATTCATCTCCCTCTTGCTTGTGTTTGTTTTATTACCCTAAAATTTGAAGTTAGTATGTTATAATATGAGGAAATTTAATATTTTAATAATATTTTTAGGTTTGTTAATTAAGTTGGAAATTAAATTGGATGTTGAAAAAGTGTAAGATTTGATTAATCGTAGTGATAACGTTTAAACTGAAGAAAATTTTGGGAAAGTAATATTTTAGTTTAGTTTAGTTTACCAATATCATTGAGCATTTTTCTATACTTTGGGCATATATGTTGATAAAAAGGGTTAATTACTAAAAAAAGTCTAAACTTTCATCAAATTCTCAATTATAGCTCGAACTTTAAAATGTAGCAATAAAATGGTCAAACTTTCAATTTTTTTCAATTCTAGTCTGAACTTCAAAAAGTAGCAATAAAATGCTCAAAATTTCATTTTTTTCAATTATAGCCCAACGCTATTGTTTTCATTAAGTTTGCTGACTGACGTGACTTGCTACGTGTTTGAAAAACCTTAAATATTAACACACATCATCCAAAATTAACACAACAAATGAAGATTAATAAAATGACGTCGTTGTTTAAAAATGACCTAAATTAGATTACGCAGTCTTGATAACCTTACGCTTTGATTTCAATTTTTTCCTTCATTTTTAGTTTGTTCTCTCGATGCCCTCACCCTTCGATTTTTAGATTACGCAGCCCCGATGCCCTTATATTAGGGGAATTAGGAGAATGGACTAAAAATGAAGAGCTTATTGTTGCAGTACGCTATAATGCGAGAGTAATTTGAGGCGTCAGAAAAACAAATAAAAAACAAAGAGTTGAAGGCATCGGGAGAACAACAAATAATGTTGGGCTAGAATTGCAGAAAATTGAAAGTTTGAGCATTTTATTACAACTTTTTGAAGTTTGTACTATAATTGAACAAATTGAAAATTTGGGCATTTTATTGCTACTTTTTAAAATTTGGGCTATAATTAAAAAATTGACAAAAGTTTATATTTTTTTAGTAATTAAGCCTAAAAAAATCAGGTTGAATTTATTAAAGAAGATATTAAAAAACATTTACAATTCATAAGAAGACATACAGAGTTGATATTTAATTCAGTTAGTAAAATTTGGTAAAAGATGCTTCTAGATTTATTTTATGTCACCACTAAACACTCATACGTATTTAAATAATAACTTTTGATAAGAATATCATATTCAAGTGATTCCAAAGGTGTCCGAATTTATTAGTCATGACGAATCAACTGATGCCTACTTTAAACATGTATTGGGAATTATATGTTCTAATTGGAACCATTTTATATAATGCATTTGTTATTATTATTTGTTAAATTTTTTGAGTTACTTGGATTATGACTTTTTTTGACATTTATTTTAGAGAAATTAGTTATCTCATCTAGGCAAAATTGTAGATATTTGTTGCATATAGAATATAAGAGTGTAGCTTTATGTTTGTTTAATTATAATTTAATCTAGTTAGTATGTACTACCATACTATATTTTTAGGAGTGAGACTTAACCATGGAAAAATGAGGACTTAAGACGGAATTTGAGTGTGATATCATAGAATTTGGATCAAGGAAATTTTCTAGATATAGAAATGACTTTCAATTAAGTATTTTCATTGAATTATATAAGTTTAACATTGGTTTGGGTGAGCCCGCACCGCTTAGGTTTTGTCCTCTTTGGTGCAGCGAGTTGAACTATAACTGTGAACCCCGTGGGTGTCTGGAGCTCAAACTCGAGACCTCAGGGTTTTGTTGGGTGGCGCGCTTAGGTTTTGTCCTCTTTGGTGCAGCGAGTTGAACTATAACTGTGAACCCCGTGGGTGTCTGGAGCTCAAACTC
>JANZLH020000066.1:792682-804645 GCA_026770325.2 Erythroxylum fimbriatum
ACTTATTAACATAAAGATAAAAATGAAACCCACCTTGTAAACTAGCTTTAAACTTGCTTAAGGATGATCCTCTTCTTACTCTTCTCTTCTTTCTTGCCCTTCTTCAAGAAAAGCAAAAACTCCAAATCAACTTAACTCAAATTGAAAATCCTCATGACCCAATACATGAAATTGGTTCTAGATTCACTAAACCCATGCACTTTCTAAGATTTCTCAACCAAAACCCAATCAAAAGCTTAAAGTTAAACTTATGGCTTACCTTGAATCTTCAACCAAACAAGAAGTTTCTTGTATCAAGATGTAGCTTAAGTCTTCCTCTACCTTTTTCCCTCTTGGATTGACTTCAAAATCTTCCTTGAACTCTTGGAAAATCAAGACCTAGCAAGCCTTTTCTTTTTCTCCCTCCTTCCTTCTTTTCACGACATCTCTCCTTCTCTCTTTCTCTATTTTCGTTCCCTCCTTCCTCTAAATGCAAGACAATTCCTTCTTCTCTTCTTCTTATATTATAACTTAACCCAACTTAAGCCCAAAGCCCAAAGCCCATTAATCTTTTAATTAAAATCCTCTTCCTCTTATACTTCCATTCATATCACTTAAGCCCACTCAAGCCCAAGGCCCCATAGCCCATTTGACTTTAATGAAAAGCCTAGTCCATTAACATCTTAAGTCCAACTCACACATTTAACCTCATTAACTCATGCCACCTAACATACCACCTAACTTATTAATGCTACCATACTTGATTAATATCAACTTATTCTAATTCATCAAGACTCCAATTAATATAATCATGCTCAAATAAAATAAAATTTTCAGGGGCTAACACCCACTACTCGTTGCATCAATCAAACTCCTCCATATCAATAGTAATCCTTCATAAAAATATTGGTTGATAAGTTGCTCCGATATGTTGTGGTGCAGACAACTGGCACATAACTTCTTGAACTGCTACCAGTACTCTTAAAGAGATTCTCTATTATGCTTCTTGATTCCATATATCTCCTTCAGAATACTTGCTGTCATTGAGGTTAAAAAATATTTCTCCAAGAACAACCTCTTCATCTCTAGCGACGTATTTATACTCCCAGTTGGTAAATCAAATAACCAGTCCTTTGCTATATGCTTGAGTGAAAATGAGAAAGCCCTTAACATGATCTGCTCGTCCGTCACCTCGAGAGGCTTCATGCTCAAACAAACCACATCAAGCTCCTTGAGATGCATGTGTGCATCCTTACCTGCAAGACCATGAAAATTAGGTAATAAATGAATTAATCCAGATTTTAACTCAAAGGTAATATGTTCAGCAAAATTAAGAAATGTAATGCATAGGGGTATTTGGGTTAAGTCTAGTGCAACCAATTCCCTCAACATTCTTTGTCATAGTTTCTTCGGATTCAAGTTTTGGGTCTACTACTAAAGATGTTCTTGCTTCTCTTCTTAACCTTCGTAGTGTTCTATCGACCTCCAGATCAAGTTGCTAAATTTCTCTACGAGGAGATCTGGTCACTACCATACACCAACACTCACAAACTTTTAAAAGTTGAAAAATAATTAAATAGAAACAAATATATTCACAAAACACCAACTAAAATAAAATACTAAAATAAAAGTACCACACTCCCTGAAAACGATGCCAAATTTTAATAGCGTGTGTTGAGTACATTGCAAAATTTACCTGACTCTGTACATTAAAATTTATAGTTAGGGTGAGTCAAGATTGAATCCACAGGGAATGTTCAATTAGTTTCTGTAACCAAAATTAATTGATGCAAGAAAAATATAAAAGGGGGTTTTTGGATTTTTAGCAATTTAGAAAATAAAATAAAAGTAAGCTATTGAAAACATATTAAAGCAAGCAATCAAAAATGATTAAACTGTATATACGTAAGGTTTGGTTCTACGTTCATTCTTGGCCTAACGTCTTTATAACTCTCTTCAAACTATCAATTTGAGACTAATAGAATGCTCTATTAATCTCAGTTTTCCTTTTGGTTTTGTTTAATCAAGATACGATCATTAATTAAACTTAACTACTGAATAACCTAGGATATGATCTCTATATTTAATTTGGCATATGCATTACAATGTTGAGAACAATCAATATAAGCAGTAACCTCACACATTTGGGCTATCTAACCTAATTTATATTGTTCTTAATGATACGGGATCATTAGAAGCTACTAACAAACATCAAAAGTAACAATTACGGATTTCATTCAATGTTATAGCAATAGGTTCGAAATAAAACAATCAAAATAACATATTAAGATCTTCCATTCCAAAACCCAATCAAATCAACATAATCAACATAACAATCTGAAAATAAATTACATGTTAATATGATAAAATGGCTTAATCCTGACTTGACGTCGATATCCCCATTGAACCGACTTTGGGAAGCCAACCTTCCATCTCCATTTTTATGCTCCAAGCACCAATCATCTTCTCTATAGCTACTTTGGTGGTGAAAAGATGAAGAGGGACCAAAAACTCTTCTTTCTCCAATGCCTCCACTTCCTTGACTGTGCTACTCTCTATTTTCTTTTTAGTTTTAGTCCACCCTATTGTTCAAACCCCTCACCTTATTACTGTGCATTTAATTAAAACACATCCCATTCCATGTAAACATCTACGTAATATGTGTTTATCACACGTCTATGAAAGTAGACATCTGATCTAAGTTAAACACAAGCGTGGTCTTCATTTCTACCCCAACATCTGCTGCATGTGTTTTATTCTCCTCACGAACGTCGTTTTGGTCTGTTCACTTGTTCTTTTTTCTTCTCCTACTTTTCTGTTAATTAATTCATGTAATTGCATGGAAATTTCATGCACGTGCTGTAAGCAATTTAAATCTTCTTTGTGTTTTCATTTTCATTTTTCTTATCTTCTTCTTGTCTTTATTTTCTTCTTCTTACTCCATAAAGTCAATCATGCTTCTTTGGAAAATAGACCAATTATCATGCTTTCAACTCATTTTAATTTATTTTCTTCTGAATTGTGCCAAAAATCACATATGAGTCAAAGTGAATATCTTAAGCATTTTTAAGGCATCAAGCACTAAGTGTAGCAGATCAAATGAATCAAAATTTAAACACATATCATACAACTAGTTTAGTCTCGCTTTCTATTTGATGATTGAGTCGTGTAATGTAAGTGCATCCTAGTATGTCCGAACATAGGTCCTCTCCACCTATCGTTAGGCATCATCATGAGGAGAGTCATAACAACTTTGTTAAGCATGGAGAAGTTGCGTCTTGAGAGTGTGAGGGTTGAGATGTCTGTTGTTCACAAAACTTTTAAGTGTAGCTTTTTTTAGTCTTAGCTTAAACATAAGCTAATATGATTTAAACCCAGGCACCTCATTATTCCATCAATTGTGAACTATGTCTTGAAAGCTCTCCATACCTGTGAGACCTAATAAAAAAATCTAAACAGAGCACCAATTAATCAAGAATTTGTAAGTCTCTGAATTAATGTAAATGAATGGTCTGATATAAGATTGTCCCCGAAATGTATAAGAAAGTGGAAAATGAGCCAACTATAGAGAATTCACAAGAGTTTGATCCAACTTCTTACTAACCAATAAGTTACTGTGCTAGTTATTGGACCATGTGAAATGACGACCTATCCTATTAAGATCAACCAAAACAACATTCAAAAGAAACCTGGAGAGTTCATTAGTCTGTTGATGATTTTATTGCCGTCAGACAAATTTAATGCACAATTAAAATCACCTGCAACAATCCATAGGACATAAATGCTCAACTATTGGTTTTACAGACCAAGCCACAATTTAAATGAGATTACAAACTTAATATTAGTATTGCATATATGGCAATGAAGATGTAAAACTTGATCAGATTATGTTAATACGTACTCCAATCTAATCAGAATTATAAAGACATATAATCCTTCCATTGTAGTGTAAGATATCATTAGAGAATAGCTCCTAATTCGTGCTTAAAAATCTGTTGGTAAGAAGTGAAAGAGGATCTTTTATTTTTTTCTTTCAAGAAGACCAACAAACGTAAGTTTCTTGTCCTTAATCACCACTTTCACTACTAATTTTTTGAGATGGTCGTTGAGCCCTCTAGTGTTCCAAGCTAGGATCTGAAAGTTAACAGATCACTACTCTCAACCTAGACATCAAAAAATTTCATACTTAGTGGCGATAGAAAGATGACAAGAAAATCTTCAAGTTTCATGAAGACCAAATTAGCAAAATCTGTCTCTAACACCCTAGCGAAAGTCCTCAAAGTTTCAGGTCACATTCTCGGTTACTGTTCATGCAGCACACTCTTAACCCACTTTCAAGGAAAAATTCAGACCCCTTCAGGCCACAATTGGACAGTACTTCCTTCATAAGAATTATAGCTAAACTTCTCACGTTTAATTTAAGTCAAACCTCATCTCAATTGCTTAACCGTACAAAGAGTTATGACCAAAACATTGAAACATAGACAAAACAAATTTTCCAGCTTTACAATCTCACTCTCATTTTACATCTTCCATATCATTTCTAAACCAATTAGCATCCAATTTAGCCAAGAAATTAGCCACAATTTCATCAAGCCATCCACTTGAATAAGTAGCCACAAAGATGGCAGCACACTATACTCACTCATCCATCATTTTCCTACACTTTTCTAAACATGATTCCACTTCCAAGACATCTCAAATTTCCATTCATCAAATTCTACCTCATCCATCATCAATCATTCATATTCATATACACATACCTATGTACTCCAAACACAATTTCCATGCAATTAAATTCACATAACATCACAATCATGCATTTAATTAACAATTCATGATGTAAAACACAACTCTTACCTAATGAGGCTTCCAAATCCTCTTAGCTTCAAAATATCACAACCTCTCTAACTTCCCACCATAATACATGATCTTCATCTCTTCAAGAAAGGCTAGGTTAGGTTTTTAGACACAAGATGAAGAGATGGCAAAGACCTTGAAGTGACTAGGGTTAAATAAAACAAAAAGCACATGGAGAGTGAGTGAGAGGTATCATGGTCGTATGGAGAAAGAGAGGAAGAAGAGAGTATAAGATAAAGGACAATGAAAATTGCTTTGTTAAGAGAAGGTGTCGTGGGTTTCAAACAAGAAACCAAATGTTTAATGAGTGTTATGACACCTACCACATACAACAAAAAAAACAATCAAATTAATGACTTTTAATTATGAAACTTAAATGTATTAATCTCATCTCTAGTTCATTGGTCCAAATGTCACCTAATTTTCAATGGCTCCAATTACAAAAATTCTATAATCATTTATCTAATTTCCAGTGTCGTTAAACAGTAATTTCCAGTACCGAAGACCGATCAGCTCGCCACTTGGCGATTTTTTTTTCAGTCCGGAAATTTTTTCCGAAATTTTCCAGAAAAATTCCTAAAATTTTCCAAAAATGTAAAACACCCAAAAATCCATTCCAATTAAATTTTCAAGCACAAAAACTACATTTTCACAATAAAATCACCTTTAGGCACATATACCGGAAAATGTGATGAATGCATGTATAGTCATTGTCATGTGCAAATTTCACTATTCACGTGTAATGGTATGCACGAACATTTCAAAACCATTCTAAACACTCTTAGCCCTTTCCAAATTACTATTCTACCCTTCTCATCGGGGGTGGGATGTTACACATTTGATGCAATGAAATTGAATGATGGTGATGAAAAGACTACTCTTAATGATGAGAATTTTGTATCAAACGAAAATTAGGGCAATTGTAATTTAAGTGAATATGTCATTAATAAAGTTCCAGGTTTTTTATTTTTCTCTTTGCTTTTAATTTTACTTGTGTTTAATGTATACGTTGATTCTATATATGCAGTATAAATATAAAAATTTTAACCGTAAATGTTTTTGTTTCATGGTTCAATTATACTTTATTGTGTTCCTCGACATGAACTCTTATTGTAATGCTTATAGACCTATATTATCCATATTATATGATGTTTTGATGTAATTAATCTTTAATATATTACTCAAATTGTAATATTTTAAGTATTTTGTATTATTCTTAATTTTAAATATGTATAAGATTAAATGATATTTTTCTTATATTAATTGTAGTTATTTTTAAATAACATGTGAAAAAGTAATATTAATATAAATAAAAATTATATTATTATGATTTTATCAGACATTAAAATACAATTAAAAATTATATAGTATAATATATTTAGTAACTATTTTGTAATTTTATAAAATTCAAATAATGTTTTATAATTTTAATAAATCATCCAAAACAATATTCAATATTGACCGATACCAATACTAATACCATACCATATCAAAACTAAATTCAATTTATTCATAGCAATGGTCATTATTCATTAGTTCAAAGCACAATGTTTTTTTAAAAATAGTTCAAAGATCAATGTTAAAAGGCCGTTATTGATATTTTTTGATATATCCATAACAACTCCAACAAATTCACAGAAGAACATATCAGTTATACTCCTTATTCTTTCTTTTGCGTACTCTTCTTTTGTTTCTTACGTTACACTTTAGTCAATAGTCTACAGTCAATTTGAGAAATGGTGCTCTAATTCTGTAAAAACCCCGTTTTTACTCTGGAAAACCTGATAGGGAAACACCCCTGCTAGAGATAATGCGAAACGGCTGTTATGTTTTTCACAAGGAATATAAGGTACATCATTGATTCTTCTATAGAACAGGAAGTACCCTATCGTTACTCAGTCTGTAGCTATCAGAGCTTTTTAGGCAAACCCACACAACAAATTTGCCATCCACCCATTTCTACCAAAAAAAAAAGCCTCTATTAACTCTATACGTAAATAGCATTTCCAAAATCTGTTTCCAGTAATTTGTACAATAATATTGACAAGTGAAAGAAATTACAAGCAGGCCAACATAAACCTCTACCTTTTGCAGCTTCTGGCTAATTGCAGTAAAACATTCATCCTGATGAGGGCTACAAGCACTAAGAAGATGCATTCTCCTCATCAGAGGAACAGTATTGATTTCTTGCATTGGTTACAGAAAACACCTTTGGCAATGTTGGATTAACTGGAACTGGAAATTTATGGGCAGAGCTTACTATGGTCCGTTCATTTATCATGCCAACTTCTTTGCAGACATTATCGAGAACATTGAGGAAGTCCCTGACAACCATGAAGATTCTGAACGGGTGAGCTTCTTCCTTGGCTGAATTCCCATGAAAATATTCAGTAATCTCCTTCACTAGAGACAAGGCAACACTTTCCAGCGCTTGAGTTCTTATGATATCTTCCTCAGCCATTTTGATAAACTTGTTCATTGATTCTGAGAATCTCTGACCACTGTTATCCAACCCTATTGTCTCATTTAGGCGGCCAACCTCACTGATTTTCTCGAGGCCTTTAGAAAGCTTGGAGACATCACTGCTAAGCACATCAGAATCCATGGCAGCAGCTTTCTTCACATTGGTGAGCTCCGAACTGAGACCAGAAACAATTTGCAGGCCAAGCTTCCGACATTTCATATCTTCACTTGAAGCAGAATTAGAAGTTTGGATGGAATCTGAAAGGCGAGCACCTTCAGTTCTTATAATTTCCTGTACAACGAAATGTAGAAGTGTAGTCTTTCCATCAGTGCCCTTGACATCAGCAAGCTTGAGGAGTGTGTCAAGCTTGAAGGCATGGGCATCACCTCGGTCCGTCCCAACATTCATTCGGTTCCCTGTCTTAAGAACTGCTTCTAGGAGTTTCAAAAACATCCTACTACTTCTTAGTTCTTCACAGGCTGCCTGTTGGAGATAAAAGAAAAGTAGTGAGGCAACTTTGGCCTGAAACTGATAGCTCAACAAGTATCCATGTTAGCTTTACCAAGCATTATTAATGTGTAATGACATCAAATAACGACTGGATACTAAGCTCCCAAATTGCAAGCAGATTCTAAAGATCAATCAAACAGAAAAATACACACATAAATATACACAAGGAACAACAAATGCTCGCAGATTTTCAACTTTAAGTCATCTTTTTAGAAGAAAAATTAACAAAATATTCAGAAAAGAGTAAAGAAAGACAAGAACAACCAAGATCTTTATCCCTATAAAATAGCTATGTGCTCAATTCTTTCACAAACTATCCATGTTAAGTTCAAAGAGAACAATAGCAGGATTTCTGACAAATTTTAGCTTTGTATTAGTGAATATTAGAGAGATAAAATAGTAATTGGGTAAAGAATTATCATTTTATAAAAAAGTAAATAAATCAGACAAGGAAGATTAAGAATATGACAGATCTAATCTACCTCTAGTGTTTCAAAAGACTTCTTAAGGTATTCAACCTCAGACTCAAAATTGGCTATATAAAGCATTGCATCCACCCGTTTGAATGCAAAAGGAATATCAATGACTGCCTTCAGGAATTTCTCTGCATGACCTAGCTTGATTAGTGAAGCATCTTTGTATTCCTTCAACTTACGTTCTTCTTCTTTGCTTGGAGCCATCTTTAACAGACTTTCTAGAAGTTCAGATCCTAGTGAACCTACATTACCTGCGTAATAAGTGGAACTTAAATCAGTGAATGCCACATATTTCAGATAGGTATTTTGACAGTAGAACCTTTAAGGCAACAATAAAATGCTATAGACCCACAAGGAACCTTTAACAATTCACTCCTTGCTAGCCCAAACTTAGAAATACTGTTGATGTATGTTTAAAAACCTAATTGATTCACTGATATGAATGCCACACCATTTTGGGGTCTTGTACAATCATATATTCGTCATTATCAAAGCAACCTCTATGGTTAAAATAACTTCACATAGTATCACTGAAATGCAGCATGAAGCAAGACAAGATCAGACCCAAGCACGGCATCAACCAAGATTGCTAAAACAAGGAAAAGAGAGCAGTTGATGTTCTAATTAGCATAAGTTGGCAAACTTCAAGAGCGAAATATAATTAAGGGTCAAGAAATAAGATTAATGTACAATATGGATAGAAAAATGATAAAGGGAAACTAAAAAGAGAAAGAAAAAAGGTTAGAGATTGTGGCATTCCAAACCCTTTTGACTGAATCTCCATTATGGGATTAGCGGACATAGAAAACACGTGTATTGATAAGCTACATCAACAGTTGATGAAGATAAAGAATTTATGAACATTAAACAATGAGAGAAGTATTGGAACTAGTTATTATTACCAGAAGTAGATAGGTCGGAGAATTACCTTCTAAAAGAGCTTCACAAACTTCCTCAATTGTCACATTAAGTGCCCTAAGCAAAATAGCAATGTTCTGTGCCTTCTTGGGATCAAGCACCCTATTTTCTTGATTTGGTGATGGAAAAACAGTCCTTGAAGTTACTTGTTGGGATTTAATGTTTGAGGTGTTTACCACAAACAATGATTCAATCATTTCCTCGTTCAATCTGCAAAATAAACGTGTAGAAAGCACAGAAGATCATTTAAAGAAATTAACATGTAATCTGCCAGTATATGGGAAACAGCTAAAACGTCAAATACCAAAGAGATGTACGCAATATTTGGCTTCTTACTTAAAGGAGCTTGATCTCAGCTGATCCCACACCATCTCACGGTCAGAGCTGGCTCTAACTTTATCCCAATGCAAAGTTTTTAACTTTGGTCTGGGAGTCTCCTCTAAATTTTCCATTGCTTTAGAAATTGGCGGCACCTCAATAGGAGAAATCACATTTGTACTTTGAAGAACGAAAGGCCTTGAAGGAGGTACAAGTACTGGCGGTTTTGAAAGTGGTTGCCCTGTTGGTGTTGGTGTTAGTGTTGAAGTGATTGGAAAGTACCCAAATCTCTGAGGTGGTGGTGGTGGTGGAGGAGGTGGCTGTGCAATCGGCTGCTCTAAAACACTGCTAATTTTTGTACTCAAAGCGGGAACAATCGGTGTTAAAGTTGGTGATGCATCTGGGCTCTTTCCAAAACCTCTTTCCGGAGATGTGGAAGCTAAAGACACCGAAGGAGACCTCCTACTGCGATCCGAAAAGTTCGAAATTCTGGGGGATGCAACTTTATTCTTCTCTACACTTATTTCCGGTGAAGTCAAAGTTGAAAACAGCAAACGAAAAGGCATATTTCCATCGAATTCATCCAGTATTTCTGGAGACTGGCTCTTCTCCGAAACTCTACTCGGCGATGTAGAAGCTGAAGACAGGGAAGGTGAGCCATTTCGAACCAAATCACTTTGGACTATAGGCGATGCAACTGATGTTTTGTTCAAACTTCCGTCGGGTGATGAAGTAACAGAGTAGAATGAAGAAGACTGCACCTTTTGATCCAACAAACTCATTATTCTCGTCGGTGACAGTGACGGCGACCTCGCGTTTCGATCTAACCCGTTCAAAACTTGCAGAGAGGCAACTCCACCCTGCTCTACACTGCTTGTTGGAGATGCCAAAGCCGAAGATAGCGAAGAAGACTGCATCTTTTGCTCTAAATCCGGAGACGAAGAGCGGAAAGACCTCAACGAAGATTTGCTCTCGTCAAGAGGCACTGGTGATGGTGGGTGCGACGATGTCAATGAAAAAGAAGCGCGTTGAGTCTGAACTGAACTTGATTCCGGCGACTTCAGTCGCGGACTGACACTAATCGGTGGCGACATGCTAAGAGACTGAGAACGAGCAGGAGACACAGAAGTAGAAGAAGTATAGGAGCTCGAAGTACTGTTTCCTGCTCCAAAATCGCCACCGGCAAACGCTCTCCGTGATCCTGATCCTATGGCAATGGAGCTCTCAGGACCACCCAAAGACCCTCTGGGAGAGTAAAACTCCTCTTCCTCGTCATCCGCAGTTGATCCTACCTCGCCATTGCCGTAATTGTGGGTTGAAAGCTGTCTGTTGAGAGGCGGCAGGGGTCGGAGCTCCGGAGACTCCAGTTTCGGAGGGCCCGAGCTGACATCAGGACTATGATTGCTGGTGGTGTTCGTGTTGGAGTTGCGGTCTAAGGCCCGAGAGTTAACCAAGGTGCCGAGATAGAGAAAATCAGAGTTTGTGGAAGTTGTTGTTCTTGTGAGCTTATGCGCATTACTGTTTGTAGTGTGAGAAATATCGTTGACAGGAAGGGAGTGTCTGGAGAGCTTGTGGATGGAACGACGGCGGTAGTAGTAAAACACGAGAATGGCAAGGACAATGAGAGCGGAGAGAACAGCGGAGATGGCGAGGGCGGGGAGCTTTTGGGAAGAGGATTTGGGTTTGGGAGAATGGGGGAGAACGAGGGAGGAGATGTTGGCGGGGAAGGAGGCAAAGGTGGCCTGGGAAGGAGGAGGAGGAGGAGGAGGAGGGTAGGAAGGGAAAAAAGGGGATTGATCAGGGGGATAGGGGAGCTTGGTGGTAGTCGGAGATGGAGTGGGAGGTTGGGAGTCGAGTGGGAAAAATGGCCGGTGAAGAATGCGACGATTAGGAGGAGTATGGGTGGTGGTGGTGGAGGATAAGGGGTGGAGTGCGTAGGATAAGATGAGGAATGAGAGTATGGAGGAGGAGATGGACATTGTGGAATATGTGAATGAACAGGGTCCGTACTCAGTAGCAGGCAGCAGGTAGTGCTTGTGCATGTGGTTTGGGAGTATGATCGGACAAGGAGAAGGAGAGGGATCCAGCTAAGAATAAATTTTCTTCCCCTGTCACAGCCAGTCCAGTACACTCAAGTCCAGTGTGAAACAACCAAACTCAACCTGGATGCTTCTGCTTTTCCTTTTTCTCCTAGTCAATGTTTACTGCAGTGCTCGTTCTCTTCTGTTTTCAGCTCTTTTTGCTAAATCTGATTTATATTTTATTTTTTGTTAAAAAAAATTTGCAAGAAGAGTCCTTCTCTTTAATGCCTCCTATTAAAAATAAGTGACGTTTTAAAGAAATTTTAATTATTCAAAATAAGTGTCGTTTTTGGCTTTTTATGCATTTTTATGATTTTACTTTTAAAATTACCCTTTAATTTCTCTCACATCTTCAGT
>JANZLH020000067.1:0-16283 GCA_026770325.2 Erythroxylum fimbriatum
CTCGGACTCTTCTTCGGAAAGAGAACGAGATAGTCGCTGTGGGTATTCTTTAGAGGGCATATTCGTCAGGTTTCAATCAGCTAAACGCAAACGCTGCTCCTCTTAGCGTTTTGAAAATCAGCTGATTGGGTTCAATCAGCCACCCAATCAGCTGATTTACCAAACAGAATGAATAGCTGTTTAACATGGTCAACAAGCTAAATATGGTCAACCAGCTAATTTTTGGCTGATAAGCTATTTACCAAACACAGTCTTAATGTAGACTTTTTTATAATCTGAACAAGTATAAATTTGTTGTGTCGTTCTTTTTCTTTCCTTAACTTTTAAATTTCTACATTTTATTTACTGTTGTTTCAATTTGCAAGAGGCCCCTTCCGTTCAAAATTTTACCAGGCTCCTCTTATTTTAATTTTTAACAGACTCCTTTCATTTTAACTTTCAGTAGACTCCTATTGTTTATTTTCACTCTAGTTTAGGCGAGTTGGTAAGTTAGAAACTAAATTTGGAGAAGAGGTTGGCCAAGAGTAAAAGTTGGTGCCTGCTGCACGTTTCCTTAGTTGTACTATCCAATGCTAAGGGCCAAAGTCGAAATTTAATAAATTCAAACAATAAACATCTTCATATGCTAACAACCCAAATTAGTGCTTGTTGTCAGAAAAATGGCCATGACCTCCAAAATGGACTAGTTAATTATAACGAGACTCAAAGAAAAGATTGCCAATTTATGGCGACATTTTCTGTTGCCTTTCAGGCTCAAAACTGAGGGATAACATTGTATTAAGTCATCCATGGAAGTAATCAATCCACATGTATCACACACAGGTTCAGATAATCTGTTCTTGTTACTCTGTGCCTGTCATATTCCGTAAGCATCCATCTATTCAATTTTTATGAGTCTCATTTATTAGATAGACGGATGGTCATATAACACGATAAGCACGGCGTAATAAGATCAGGTGATCTCTTCCCATCAGTCACACTCACACACTACAAAGTTCATTCCTTCGTCCACCAGTTACACGCAGCGCTGTTTCCACTACAAACTGATCAAAGTCTTTCATCCCCCGCCCATAACATAACATAGATCTCGATCAAAATTTGAAACCAGAAGTTGCAATACCTTCACAAGTGACCTTATCCCAATATGTTTTACATGGAATACGTGCTGCAAAATAAAGAAGCAAAACACAATGATCACAAATTGTTATGGTTAAGTGTTCTATTAGCATCTCACGTATATTAATCCCAGATTTACTTTCACAGACTATCTTTGATGAATATCCAGTGCTTAGTGAAGAAAGATATCAACTACAAAAAGAATTGCTGTGTTATTCATAATGCAAAATATGGGACAAGAAATCTTGTGATAAAAGGGTATTATATAAGCACAAGACTTATGGTATATGATATGGTTTAGTATTGATCCGGATCTGACCAACATCTATAAAATTTCTACAACCATTTTGCATTACAGAACCCAACAAGAGTCACACCTAATTTGGCCAAACGAAGGGAACTGTCTTGTTTTTTGCCACTATTGCATTCAAATATGATCGGCTATAGTTTATACTGTGTCAGTATAACATCCACATCATGACTGGTCTCTTTGTTCATTCTTCCACGAATTCTTTGCAGCTTCAGCTGATGAACCGCTAGGATCACCCTCCCCCTTTGGTTTTGAGAAGAAAGGATCCCATTCATGACCACCAACTTCCCGTTGTCCTTCGTCTAACAACGCATATTTCCAACTGTTCTCTTCAATAAAATTATCATATTCAGTTTGCCCCTCAATAATATTCTTCCTCAACCTTGTAACTTTGTCAATCACTGCCTGCACAGCAACATCAAAAGCATCTCTTAATGTTTCCAACTTGGAGCGAGGATCAGCATATATAAGCCCTGGGATGAGACCTATAACTGTCTCCCTCATGATTTTCACCTGCTGGGGCGATATCTGCCTAAGGCGTTCCTCTATGCTCACATTTCTTTTGTGAATATCATCCTCCGGAATGAACACTGAATAGGTGGTATAATTCTTAGGAAGATGCCAAGTATATTGTGTGTATGCCGATCCAGGATGGAAGAAGACTGGAATACAGCCAGCTAACACTGAGTCAAAAGCTGACCTTCGTGTATATGAATCACCCTGAGGTTGCAAGCAAAAAAGTGAACTTTGAAACATCTGCATTATGCTGCTGGGAGAATGACACTTGCTTTCCCCAAAATCACATTCCAGCAATTTGCAAACTTTTGAGTTTTTACACTGATCAATGATCTGC
Organism: Erythroxylum fimbriatum; assembly: GCA_026770325.2. Taxonomy (NCBI): domain Eukaryota; kingdom Viridiplantae; phylum Streptophyta; class Magnoliopsida; order Malpighiales; family Erythroxylaceae; genus Erythroxylum; species Erythroxylum fimbriatum. Next base: position 2,280 of record JANZLH020000067.1, read on the forward strand.
CCCCTAATTGACTTTGGGTTATCTGGTCGGGGTGCCCCAGCAAATGAGAAGAGCCATTTCCTCTCTAGTTTCCTCATCCGGTCTTGCCAAATGAAAACATCAGCATCCTTTGCAGGATGGAAGTATGTGGGGTAGGGAATTCCAAAGTCATTAGCATTCCATGGACTAGATTCAACCACAAGCATCGACATATTTTTTGCAGCAGGCAGAAACAAAAGTTTGTTACCCCAGTCAGATTCTTCATCAGACAGTCTCCTAAAATCCCATGTTATCCTCCCTGCCACCAGGAAATGATCCCTGCCATTCATGATCCCCCACTCAGGCCTCTTCATAAGCCAATCAACCAAATCAAGGGAAGCAGCATCCCTTGTCGAAATATTGTATCCCCAAAGATACCTGGCGATGTCAAACCCTGCATAGAATGGCACAAAAATTGCTGCAGCAAGTGATGAATCATTTGTCAGGCACTCATACTGCTTCATTCTATTGCTGAATATCACATCCACAGCAAACTGGTTGGTGGCGTACCAACCAGTATTTGAAAACACCCCTTCAACATTCTCCAGTGGAGGACCCATCCCAGCATTACTTGTAAACTTACACATGTTTGTCCAAAGACTCAAACTTCTACACTCCTTTAACATGTCCTCGTTAAACCTGGGAGGCAAATCGTGGACATAGATATACCTTCCTCCACATGGATCGCTCTTGTTGTCTATGGTTCTCAACGCTTTAATAAACGGGAAATAATCAGTCTTCTTTTGACTACTGCTAGTACTGCTACTACTATTAATAGGAACAGTTATAGCAGGGATGTTCGTCAGATGAGGATTCGCTACATGAGAAGGGGTTTTTGGCTCAGTGCTTACAGGATTGGGTTCTAGTTTAACAGAATCCTCAACAGTTCCACTGCCCAACACAACAAAGTGGAAGTAAAGCAATAGAATCCAAAAAAAAGCAGAGAGTGAAGCCAACAAGCAAACACGGTTCTGTTGATTTTTGCCTGAACCCTTTTCCATTTGCTCAAGACGTACAGTTGCCGCAGAGCGGCGTCTCGTCAGAGCCCCCAAATCCAGGATTAATCACTCCCCACTTCCATACAGCACAAACCCACTTCCAAAATCAAATCTTTTGATCCAGTAAACAACAAAACTCAACTGAAAATAGCAAAACTTGTACACCCACAAGCCCCCAAAGCAGAGAGATATAGAGACTAGCAGCTTTCAAAGCTGGACCAGAGATTGCATGAAGCACAAATACCGTGAACAAATGTTTATGGAAAAGAAATGCGGTGATACTTTGAGAAATGAATGAAAAGAAATCAACCTAAATCTCGCAATCCGAATACAGGATATCTCGAGTCGTGGCCAGAGATTGAAAAAAGACCGTTAAGATGGAAACTTTCAGCAAATGAAACGAGAGTTAAAAAAACCAAAAACAAAACTTGAAAAGACTGAAGAAGAGCCAATCGGCAGTAGAGATAGAAGAACTTAAAGAAACTAGAAATTGCGGAAACCTAAGCGGAGATTCATGGTGGACTCGTAAAGGAAGACGAAAACATTATAAGCATCGAATGGAAGGCGCAAGTTAGGAAGAGTGCGCAGGGTATTGTCTGTTGTCGGTAGCCGGTGGGAAAATGCCACGTGGGACATGTTGATGTGGGTCTGGATTGGTAGAAGAAAAGAGAATTGTATTGATTTAGTAAGATTTATTTTACTAATAACTCATTTTAGGCTCACGCTGTATTCATCCTCAATTTGAAGAATCATATTATTTTTTATTATGTAAGAAGCATTTAAAAGGTGGAAGAATTATTCAATTAAAGAGTATTTACTTGGGGTCAAAGGAGACGTGAAATCTTGTAAAAAAGTAAGTAATGATACCAAGTGATAATGAAAACTTTACTTGAAGAATAACAAGAGAAAAATTGAAGGGAGAGATTGAATTATAAAATTAGTAGTAGAAGTTCATTTGTTGATTTTCATGATGATAGTGGAAATGTTGAAAGTGGTAGTGTTTCTACCTAACAAGAAATGAATGTTACACCTAGACTTGATGTTAAGAAATTAATAAAGTAGATGATGATTTTTTTTGGACTACTAACAACTCCTGGAACCCAACCTTCAATTCATAATATCATGCAATCAAGTGATACGACTCACAATATAGATATGACAATCGCTCGATGGCAATATGATATAGGTGCAGCATTCATTGCTTCTTAATCTTACCATTATCAGCCTATGGTGGATGCTATAGCTTTTTATGGTCAGTGATACAAAGCTTCTTCTATTGATGAGTACAAAAGGTAAACTTTTAAGTTGCTTAGTTTCTGAAATTAAAATTTATTTGGAAGAAAGAAGAATGGATTGAGCTACTTATGAATGTTCAATCATGTGTGATGGTTGGACAAATAGGAGGCATGAGCCTATTATTAATTTTTTGGTTTATTCTGTAAAAGATTCAATTTTTTAAGTCTATTGATGTATCTGGTCTTATTAGGAATACTGATACTTTATTTGAGATATTCAATGAAGTTGTAAAAGAATCAAGGCTAGAAAATATTGCTCAGTTCATTAATGAGAATAATTCCGCTTATAAAGTAGCAGGAAAAAGGTTACAAAATAACTATTTTTTTTAGACTCCTTATGCTTCACATTGCATTGACTTAATTCTAGAAAATATAAGGGATGCTAGGTATTTTCTTATTATTGATGAGAATGTGCAGAAAGTTAAAAAGGTGACCAAATTAATCTATAATCATGCATAAGTGTTGAATTTAATGAGAAAGGATTTTACCAATGGTAGGAAGTTATGTCATCCTGCTGTGACAAAATTTGCAATGAATTTATTATTACTTCAATGTTTTGCTACGATGAAGAAAGAATTGAGACAAATATTTACAAGTAATAAGTGGGTTGCATTTCAAAATGCTGGGTCTAATGCTAAAATGAAGGTTTCCATGATTATACTTGAAGATACTGAATTTTGGTCTCAATGCTCATATATTATCCAAGCTTGTGAGCCTTTGGTGAGAATGTTTCATTTGGTTGACAGTAATAGAAAGGCAACAATGAGTAATTTTCTTGATGCCATGAAGAGGGTGAAGGAAGCAATTAAGGTCAATTTGAAAAATAGGTCTTCTTTGTACACACCTTATCTTGCAGTTATTAATGATAGATGAGAAAAGAAACTTTATTCTCTATTGTTTGCAGCTGCGAGCATTTTTGAATTTTATCATCTATTTCAGACTAGGTTTTACAAAAAAAAATGAAGTTAACAGGGGAATGTTATTAACTATTACAACAGTTGTTGCCTATAGGATGATGCAAGATATCCTAAACTTATAAATGGAGCTTTATAAGCAGTCTTCTAGAGATTTTGGGATGCTAATTGCTATTCGACAACAAGTAAAACTTTCTCCAGGTATTAGCTTTTTCCTTTTTCTTATTTGTTGAAAATTAATTATTACTTTATTTTGTTTAAAACGCTACTTTTTTGTCTTATGATTTACAGTTTCTTGGTAAAGTCAATTTGGAACTGATATTCCAGTATTACAAAAGGTTTGTAATTTGAATTTTAAGTCAATGTGTAAGTGCAACAGACTGTTAAAGGAACTAGAGCATATTAAAATCAATCTATTCCAAGAAAAGGAATAGATTAAAGCACAAGAGATTAAATGACTTGGTCTTCATTTGTTACAATTTAAAACTTCAAGAAAGGTATGTTATTATCATTATTAATTTATATATAATTTCTTATAATTTTTAATAATTAAATTTTATTCTATACTAGGACTCTTAATATAACAAGTAGTTGAATAGATCCAATTTGAATTGATAATATTGATCTTTTGGCGGATTGAGTTTCTGGGGAACTGTGTTTGATAGAGGTGAGTGATTTGAAAGATAATCTTGAATGAGAAAGTATTGACATGTCATTTAGTGCATTGAATTTAAATGATGATGATGAGACTTCTTTCAATGATGAGGATTTTTGTACCAAATGATGATTGAGATCAGTATAGTTATAGCAGGTATCCTCTTGTAGATGATTGAATGAAGTTTCAAGTTTTTGTTTCTCTTCTTCTTTTAATTTTATTTTTTATGTATATGTTAAATTCTATATATCTGATGTAATTGTAAATATTTTTGTTTCAGGTTTAATTTCTACTTAGTTGTTTCCTCGTCACGAATTCTTGTTGAGAATTATAATGATTAGAGAGTTAAGGATATTTATTGTTCTTTTTATTTGATATTTTGATGTAATTATTATTTATTATATGAAGAAATTGTAATATTTTAAATATTTTATATTGTTCTTAATTTTGTGTTTGTACGATGATTGCCTTTTTTCTCATATAATTGTGATTATTATTTATAAGTGAAATATTTGAAAATTATTGTAAATAATAAATAAATAAATTGTTGTTATTTTAAATTTTTATTAATATGATTTTTGGATATATAGTTGATATAAAATTATAAAGTATACAGTACAATATATTAATGGATTGTTTTGCAATTTTTTTAAAAATTAAGGATTATTTTATAAATTTAAAAAATTACTCGAAACGATACCTAGTATTAATGGGTACTGATACAATACCATACTAAAACTCAATATAGTACTAAGTCCAGTATGATATTCATAACATCCAGAGGATGTTATTGGGTAAAGAGATAATTTCATGAATACAACGGTAAGGGGACAAATTAATAAGGGAATGGATTAAAGATAATTAATATTATTAAAAATTTAAGAAAAATTAAGAAGAGATATTTAGATGTTACAGTAAGAAGATTATATTTAGAAACTATAAGAGAAAGAAAAAAGAAGCCTAAGAAAAATTGAAGGAGGTAATCAAAAATAGAAATCTTTAAAGTGATAAGAACCCGATAAAGGAACTATGGTAAAGAAATCTTATTTGTTTCATAAATCTTTTAGCATTTTTCTTATTTATTTATATTTTTCGTGCGGGTCACCGGTCACCAGTACGAGAACCGATTACGAAACAGGAGCTGACAGAAAGTCGAGGAGTCAGGATACCTCGACAGACGCATTGCAAGGTCCCCATCAAGCTAAATTACTACCACGAAAGAATATTCAATTTCCTTCTTTCCATCCTGTCCCTGTGAACGTGCTTTTTAGTGTAACAAAAAACAAATTGCGTTCATACAAAGGTACGGTTAAATACGTGAGTTGTCAAAATTACAATTTGTATTTTATTATCATCTAGTAATTGTTAAGAGCATAAATAAAACGAAGTCCACAGTAGTAATCGTCGGGATTAATGGCTAAATGAAAGACTCCTAACCTCCACTTAACTCTCTTTTCAGTGTTTTTCTCATCTCATCATTATGGTCATGTATGCTCTCCTTGCCCCTACCATTATCTTTAACAAATACTACTTTTGACCATAACCACGGGAATAAGGGATGTATGTTATCAAAGAAAGGGGAATCCTTGCTTCCTGACCCTAACTGTCACCTCTTTATTGAATTATCAACCTTAATGCTACTCCACTCCTTTTATTAATTAATCATCACATGTCAAGCCGCCTTGCCTTGCGATGTTTTTATCTTTTCTTCGCCAATTTCTTATTCCAACTTATATGTGAATTCAAATACACTATGTAACCCTTAAACGAAATGTAGTCTGTGTTTGACTTTGCAATGCTCCGATTAGCTTGCCTTACTGGGAAATAAATGGAGTTTCATTTCTCATCACTCTCACTATTTTAATGGATATGATCCTACTTTAATTTCTATCTCAGACCTCTAGCCAACTTTTGCATCTACATTATACCTCTTTTATGTTCCCTTTCTCCTTCATTATCTCTATTAGATACGCTGCTAATATCAGCTATCAAAGGAATCTTCTTTGGAATGACTTGGTATTCTTAAATTTAATTGTGTTCTTAGTCAATATTACAATGAACTCAAATGGTAACAAACTTTCCTCTGTTACTGCCAGGCTGGAATCAATAATCTTAGCTTTAGTGGGAATCTTTTTATTTGGTCTAATAATAATAATGGATTTAGCTTTAAAGAAACTTAATAGAGTTTTCATCAATTCTTGGTTCGATAAGTTTCCTACAAGCTGGGATCACTTTGGCACTCACTTATTTTCTAATCACTCCATAATTAAGTGTCAAGGTTTATCTATCAACTCATCTTGTAAATCTCCATTTAGATTTACAATCTCATGACTTTGGTGGATGGATTGCAAGCAGCTGTAAGAAAGAGAAGCAATACACACATTCGTGAATGTAAGGCATATCAACTTGTTAAGAAAATTAAGAAGGTGAAGGGGGAACCCAAATGTCTGAAAAGTGTCTCCTGTCCAGTTGCTGAAATGTAACTTAAGAATGCCAAGAATTAACTCCTAAACTATCAGGCTGAGATATACAACTCCCCTTATAATGCTGAACTTAGAGTTCTAGAGGATCATGCTTTAAAGGACTATTTTACTACTCTTTCTTGCCATAATTCATTCCTTAGGCAAAAGTCCAGATTACACTAGCTCAAAAATGGGGACAAGTTTACTAGATCCTTCTTCAATAACCTCCTAGAGAAAGACTAACAAGATAAATGTACTACTAAACATTAAAAGTAGCCCTCATAAGGATTAAGCCTCTGTGAAGGAAATTGCCTTTAATTTTTATAAAATGTTGTTAGGAACGTCCTCTTCTTGCTTCTCTTCTATTCAGGACATCAATGAATTCTTCCCATTTTGTATTGATCCTGAAGTTTGCTCTATGCTCATCAAACTAGTCTCTTCAAATGAAAAAAAGGTTATATTTATGCTTAAACCTAATAAAACCCTGGCCCAAACAATTTTAATGCATACATTTTTCAAAACGCTTAGGAAATTACTGGTGGTTTAGTGATTGGTTATGTTAAAGAATTCTTTAATAGATAAAATATGTTGAAGGAGTTAAACAAGACTTACTTGTGCTTAATCCCTAAAACAAAAAAAAAATCCAAAGTTCATCTAAGACTTCAGATTTGTAGCTTGTTACAACTTGACATACAAAGTTATTGTTAAAAGTTTAGCTACCAGATTCAGGCAGGTGCTGACTTCTATCACTAATTATTACCAAAGTGCCTTCATTGATAAGAGAAGGATGGGGGATAATCTTCTACTTGTACATAAGCTTTTCAAGGATTACCATACAAACAATGCCATTAAAATTCACTCTTTAAAAATGGAATTATATAAGGCATTCAATTCTTTAGAATAGGACTTTATATTAAATTGTTTAAAGGCCTTCAATTTTTTAGACCTATTCATCTCATACATCAAAGCTTATGTCACCACCATATATGTTAATTCCCTGATCAGTGGTGAACCAACCCTCCTCTTGATAGGCACTGAAGGCATTAGATAAGATGACGTACTGTCTCCTTACCTCTTGACCATTGCTGTGGAAATCATTTATAGAATCACAGAGAAGAACATTTCAAATTATGGTTCCTTCAAATATCAGTATAACTGTAAAGGGTTGAAGCTTTTCTATTTGAGTTATATTAATGATCTACTATAATTTTGCAACCAAAATCCACAATCTCTAGAAATTATCATAAATTCCCTTAAGATGTTATCCTTTATGTCTGGTCCACAAGTCAACTTCCGAAAAAGCAAACAAAAGGTTTATGGTGGAGTTACAAATATTAACACTCTTTAGAGGGGATATCAGGTATGCAATTCTAGGAACCGCCATTTACTTACTTGGAATACATATATTCCCTAAAAAGCCTAAATTATCTTATTGCAATATGATTATTAAGCTCACTGAAAAAAGGATATGTGCATGGATTTTTTTTCTTACTTTAGCAGGTAGAGTTCAGCTCATAAAAATTATATTATTTAACTTATACACTCACTGGGGTTCACATATGGTCGTTCCCAAAAGGGTAATCAAGGAGCTAGAAAGAATGATGAAACGATTCATTTGGAATAGTAACACTGATAACTCCCATATAGCTAAGTTGAAATTGGTTAAGGTTTGCTCCCCCATTTATGAAGAAGGCCTAGGGTTAGTGTCCTTGAAGAATAATAATAGAATGCTTCTAGCTAAATAGATTTAGTGGCAGTTTACTGACAAGGTGTTGACTTAGATTAGATAGGTACATTCCAATTATCTAAATACCAATAACTTTTAGAACTTGAAAGAGAATGGAGCTACTCTTTAGTAAATTTTCGGTTGCTTGCTTTGAATGCCTGGGTGAGAAGGCAATATTGAGATGAATTGTTGACACACTTTGGCTAGATTCGATCTTCTTCAATGGGTTAATCCGATTTCTGAAAAGTCTTTCTTCATTTTTTGGGAGGGGGCCTAAGCTAGTTCAATTTCATCCAGTGATCTAGTTTCAATCCTAGTTCCGAGTCATGCATTTTTAAGTGATCAAACACAGCCAGCCATTTTGAGTGCCTTTGTAAAGTAAACTCATCAGTCTTATCCATTTATTGAAATTCTCCAAATAAGAGAATAAATTTATCCATTCATTATAATACAGATAGGAAATGGGCAAGATACCTGATTTTGGTTTGATAATTGGTGCATGCTAATCCTTTATACCTTTGATTAGAGCTAAATTCTTTATATCTAAATTAGTCCTTAATTCAAAATTCGTGGGAATCATTAGTAATAACACCTAGATGTGCTTCACTTGAGGGATGTCCCTCCTAATTTCTAACTTGCCTAACTATAGATCTTTCCCTATAAACATTGACTTCCTAGTTTGGAAACTTCATAACACTGAAATTTTCACTAAAGCCTCCTATATGAACCAGTTCAGAGGTCACTTTTCTAGAATCAGCTGGGATAAATTAGTTCGATACAACTTTTATGCTCCTAAGGCCTCTGTTACTACTAGTGAACTGCCTTGGGTAGGCTATACACAAAGGACAGATGCATCTGCAATACTAACCACCTATGTGTATTGTGTAAAGCTAAACCTAATTTTGTTTTGCACCTATTCTTTAAATGTACATATACAATTTCCATATGTTCTAGAATCTAATAGCTATTGGGCATGAATTGTGGTAAGAATGACTAGCCTTAAATTATACTATAGGCGAGCTGCTTGTGAAATGATTCCTAGTCTAATTCCACATTACACAGGACTGCTATTGAGTAAGTTTTAATTCTATAAAACCCTCAACGTTCCACAAGCGCACGGATTGTAAGCGTAGTAGTTAAGATATTGGTCCCAAGAGGAATTAGCTAAATTAATTGAATCCTAACTTTGTCTAAGGTCTAAAAATGTGATGAAAATGAAACTAAAACTAAATAGAAAATTAAGTAATTGAATATGGATTGGTTGAAATGGAAATTTTGAAATTAATATAAGTATATTAAAATAGATATGGATTCTTCTAGTCAATTCACTCTCTTTTAAGTTGATATGGATTCTTCTAGTCAATTCACTCTCTAATCATGACTATATAATCCTAGAAGCAATAGAAAAATAGAAATTGTTTGTTTGTTTGTTTGTTTCTGTCTCACTTTTTATTGAAAACTTAAAAACAAGTAAGGACAAACAAACTTAAAAACACATAGGCATATAAAAAGAAATGTGAAAATGTAAAGAAAAGAAATTAACCTCCTTTAAGTTGCCTCCTAAGAAGCGTCTTTGTTTAGTGTTGCTGGCTCGACTCTATACTTTCCTCACGTGATGAAATTATGATCTTCTGGTGTCATAGTCTGCACTCTCTCCATGTGAGGTTGTTCAGGATAAGGTTCAGGATAAGGCTTAAGTTGATGATCATTCACCTCCAGTGTCTTCCATATCTTTAGATTTCCAATCTCTACTAAATTTCAACACTCTTGGAATATCTCAAATCTCTTTTCACCTTTTTCCTCCTTGTTTAATTCCTCCATTCTTCTATGTAAAGGTGAAGAATTAATTTTAAAAACAATAAGGGATTTAGCATTTACCTCTGAGCTAAATGATATTTCCTTTTCTTCTTTGAGCTCCTTCTCCACTTCTTCGACACAAGCAATTCCTTGAGTAGTTCTCTCAAGATTCTCAAGCTCCTACTCAATTTGTAAGGTTTCTCTACTAGCGTCCACTGAGTATACCTCAGGTTGATATTACTGCTCTTCTTCCCTAAGCGGTCAAGAGTTTCAGTCATCTAACCCATTTAAGCTGCCAAGTTTTGGAGTTTAGACTTTGTATCTTGGTGGAATTGCATCATTTCCTGCTGGAACTACTTCTATACACCTTGATGAAACTATTGTACACCTTGTTGAAATTGCAAAATATTAACATTCATAATATTAATCAATTCTTCCAAAGATGTACCTAAGTTTCGTTGGCTCTCCAAATTTTGGAAACTAGACCAAAATTTCCTTTCCTCCTGCTGAAATTGTAGAGTACTTTGTTGAAATTGTTTTATACCCTATTGAAGCTGCTGCATATCTTGTTGAAATTGAAGATTGTTAGCAATAAAAGTTTTGAAAAAGTTGTCTAGAGATTTACCTTAATTGGAAGAAGGGGTTTTTGGTATATGCGGGAATTGTTGCGTGTTCTGCAAATTATCAAGGAACTAATTATGTTGATTATCCCATTCATAACTAAAGTTCATATGATCAGTCCAAACTTGTTCATAAGATTGATAATATGAGTGATAAAAAATTCACTTCCTTCCATAATTTTTCTTTCACAAATACTAAACAAAAAGTGAAAAGATTAAGAAATAACTAAAAAGAAACTAATTATAAACAAATATAGAGAAAACATCAATTAAAATCAAGAACAAAAACTAAAGTACCACACTCCCTAGTAACAGTGCCAAAATTGATGTAGTGCATCATATCACTACTCAAAATAACTAGACCTACAACTATAGCAGTGGCAAGTCTAGGTTGATCCCACAGAGAGTGTTCGGTTAGATTTTGTTAAGAAAATAATCTGTGTTTAGGTTATGGGGGGTTTTGGTTTGGTTCAAGTGAGAAAATAAAATGAAACTAAACTAACAAAAGCAAATTAAATCAAACAACCTAAAAATGATGAAAGTGATGAATTTGTTAGGGACCCGGTCATCGGCTCAATCTCGAACTACATACAGTTGAACATATTTCATTGAATTGTTATTCTTATGCCTCTCCTATAAACTATTAATCGTAGGTTAACAATAAGCTCTATTAACCTCAATTTTCCCTTAGGTCTTGTTTAATTAAGAAGAGCTCGTTAATTAAACATAGTTATCGAACATCCTACAACAGGCTCTCTAGATTTAATTGGACAACCGCATTACGAGTTAGGAAAGCAGATTAAAAGAGTCAACAAAAACACAAACTTGGGTCATTTAACCTAGGTTTTGTTATCTCTAATGATTCGAAACCATTAGTTGCCATAAATGCATTTCAACATAACAATTACAGATTTTATTGAAGATTCTAGCAATGGATTATTACATAAAAATAATCAAATAGAGTATTCAATAATTCTTACACAACACTCAAATATTAAACATAGGATAACTTAATCAATCCCTAAGAGAACGAAAAACAAACAATGATAATGCTTAACCGAATTCTTCGACATCGATGTCACCTTTGAATTAGCATAAGGAAGTAGCCCTTTATGAGTCTCTAAAGGAATGGAGCTTTGTTCCTTCTCCTCTTCAAAACCGAAAGTTCACCACTCAAAAAACACTTCTTCCAAACGAAACATGTTGGCCCCTAGATTTATTATTATTATTATTAAGCATGATTTAAATAATTTTGAGATTTTGATAGATTAAATTTTTGGAGTTACTTAATTATGTCAAAGTTAGTAGGATTTATTGCATGGGTTAATGGAATTAAGGTGCTAAGGTTATAAGAATGTTCAAGGGCATTTTTGTTAAGACACTTAAGGATGAAAAACCATAAGCTTATAAAGAAGGGCAAAATGGACATTTTATGCTCATTAAGGGTAGAAGTGGTAGAAAAAAATGTGGTCTTGCGTTTAAGAGAAGAAAAACGTGAATTGAGAGAGAAGAAGAAGAGAAATAACTAAGAGAAGAGAGAAGTCGTGAAGAAGAGAGAAAAGAAGAGAAAACTAAGTTAGGGTTGATCTTTTCTAAGCCTTCAAGAGAGATTTTGAGGTTGTTCAAGAAGAGAAAGAGGAAGAGGAAGAAAAGAGCTTTCATTTGAGCCAAGAAAACTCATTAATTGCTAAAGATTCAAGGTAAGTGCATTTTGAATCTTTTAAATTTTTGGAAGGGCTTTACTTCAAGAACCATAGGAAATGCATGTGTTTAAGCTTTCTAAGATCAATTTTATGCATATGTTTCTTTGGGTTCTCTAATTTGAATTCCTATTGAATGAGAATTTTTGTCATTGATAAAGGTAATTAAAAAAGATGAGAGGAGCAAGAGGAGAGACACCTGTGAACAAGCAATAAGCAAGGAATTCAAGGTGAGTTTCATGTTTATAATAGAGTTAATGAGCCACTAATGTTTTCTTTTGAATCAAGTAAGTAAAATGATTTCAATTGCTTCATAAATGTTACATTTATTGGTTTTGAATGATTTGAGAAATTGCTAGATGTTTGGTGTATGAATTTTGATGATGAATTGTGAAGTGGTTATGGAAAATGGTTTTGAAATATTTCATGTTTATGAAAAATCATGTTTCAAAAATGTGTCATTTTGGGCAATACGTTTACACGTTGTGAAATGCATGATTATATGAGTTTGGTGTGGTTTGTTCTATATGTCAAGTGCACTTCGACTAAAGGCTTCTCCCGCCTGCCCGCTAGTGGTATGGAGTTCCTTCACGGACTCCCCTAAGTTCACAGCTACGCAAAACTATTATGTGGGATTGCGATAGTATGTTCTGTTCACGACTACACAAGACCATTTTATGAAATTGTGTTAGTACATTCTCTTTACGGACCTACCCAAACCATTCTAATGTGCTTATGTGTTTATGATTTGTGAATAAGTTGAAGAATGCATAAATTGTGTTGTTTGTGAATTTGATTACATGACAAGAATTTGAGAAACATGTGTTTTATGATTTAATAAGAATTTTCTATGATAATGAACTTTTTAAATGATTTTGCTTGTTAGTCGTTATAAACTTGTTACCCATGAGCTTTCAAGCTCACCCCCCGTTCCTTCCCATCTTCAAGCAATGAGCAAGAGATCGAGTGAACGTGAGAGACAAGGCATCACTCCGATTATGCATATTTTGTATTTTAAGCTAGATTTTGTAAACACAAGGCTTTAGTCACATTTCAAGTTTATTAGTGCAAGTACCTTTTGTATTTTGGGTTTTTTGAGATAATGATGTAATATGGCTTGAAATGCCCATTAAAAAGCTTTGTAAAACTCTTATCTTTTGATGCTAATGGATTATGATTGCGTTTTTGCTCATGACTCTCAAAGTTTGTACATTGCATTTTCAAGTTTTCATAGGGATAAGAATTTGTGTTATGACTTCCAGGGAAAAACTGTATTGATCTAGGTTGAATTGGACAAAATTGTCTTCTTGGAAGTTGTAGATTATCTTTCTAGCTTTCCAATGATATAACGTATGAAATTTTTGGATTTTGAAATTGAGAGATATGATCATTATAAGTTAGTAAAACTGCATGGGATGTACATACGGGACAACTATATTAAATTGAAAATTTGACCTTTTTAGAGGCAAAAACTTTCTTCGGGATCTTTATGAAAGTTGTAGGTCTAGAAGTCTTCTTCGAAACGGTCTAAGAATAACCTTTAATAAAACATCTCTAAAGAAAGTTATGTCTCTAAGACTTTCAATTTATGGATGGAAGTTGAGTATAGTGTACTATTTTAGTATAATAACAGTCTGAAAATGTTTGGGGTATAACTTTCATATTACTGAACCAAATTGAATGATTTTAGTGTCATTAGAAACTTAAGACAATGGGAACATTTTTATAGAATAAAGTGTTATCAAATTACTGTAGGAAAATCCCGGGAGGAACATCACATGCTCCAGCAGCGGAAAAACAAAAATTTTGTTACCGGGAC
>JANZLH020000067.1:36763-53363 GCA_026770325.2 Erythroxylum fimbriatum
TAGGGCACTACTCTAACAATCTTACAGTACTGTGCAAGTGTAAGTCGACTTACAGGAGAATACAAGTCGACTTATAGGTACTGTGCATGTGTAAGTCGAGTTACATAAGAGTACAAGTCGACTTACACTAACACAAAGATGTGTGAAGGTTCCTCTATATAATTTACAACCACATTGCATTTTCCAGTGCTTGTTCAAAAACCACACTGAAGAGAAGTGGAACGCTAGAAAATTTACAGCCACATTTTCGATGCTTGTTCAAAAACCATACTGCAAGTAGTCCCCTACTGTCACTTGGTCCAGATCTTCGGTACCCCTTACCCTGTGCGCACTCAGTTCTTCTTTGATCTCAGATGGTTGAGAACAAAAAGGAACAGAGAGCACAAGGTAGGGGTACAAAAGATCTGTTCCCGCTATCACTGAGGAATCCATACCAACGCCAAGGGGTATTTACACTACGTTTGGTTACTGTGGTCCATATACTGAGACGGAACGGAAAAAATTTAGAGATAAAATAAAGCAAAAATTGGAGACAGTGAGGTGTTTAGTTGTAATGGACAAAACAGATAAAACTGTGCGTCTCAATGACAGAAATGTGTTTGGTTGCAGTTGACAAAACATTAAAAAAAAAAGTGTCAATGACCAAAATACCCCTGCAGTATAATATGATTGAAAATATGTAATTCATTGATTATTTTAAAACGAATGATTTGGTTTAGTATTTTTTTAATTGTATCTATAAATAAGGAATTAAAACAATGACATGGATCATGTACATTTCAAGTTGACAAGCACGAAAAAAATAAATTGAAGAACTCATCTTTGACTGTCGATTAGAATAAAGAAAGGACCGGTTTCTTGTTAGAGAGACGAACAGGACAAGAACGTGCTAATAGTAGAGAGAAAGTGTCTGGTGAAGAAATGAGAAGAACGTTCTCTTTTTTTTTTGCTATTAATATTAGTAATAATATGGAGGTATTTCTGTCCAACAGCCTGCGTGTTTTATTTCTGTGACAGACACAAGAAAGTTATACCACTGTTTTAAAATGAACAAAAAATTTATATTTTTGTAAGCTGATGTTGGAACAAAAATAAGCAGTGTCAACAACCAACCATTGCTGGACATAGAATTTTTGTATTTTATTATCTGTCTTAACGTGCGGAGACATCAACCAATCCAACGTTAAGGATAAAATTGTTTATTTTACAAATATAACCTTAAGCTTGATTTATATATAATTTCGATTCTGATTTATTTTTTGCCTTCTTTTTAGGGGTCTTGAACGAGGCTGGCAATTGCACGACTTTGTGGGCTTATTTTAAAGGTAAAGAGTAGCAGCAGTAGTAATTTGAAAGAACTAGTGTTATGAACATGGATGTTAAACCCAATTTGGAGATGGCATGGCACAGAAGAGGACTAGCTAGAGGATTATAGTTTAACAAGTAGCGTACTGCTCTACAGATTAGATTTCTGCAAAATGATTAAAAGGAAAACAAGGCCTACCTAAATCCATCCATCCATCCATCCATCTAATGTCTGTCTATCTGTCCGTGTCTGTACACTACATTTTTATTGCACATCAGTTGAGTTCCAACCGATATAGGCCTCCATCCATCCCAACAAAAAATTTCCTTATTGATCTCGCCAAATCACCACCTTATTCTTCTGTTACCATCTGTTGCAATGCAACCATGCAACCAGCTTATATTTCAAAACCTTCAACGAACCTGCATTTACGGATTTGCAGCAGACACACTTGAACGTCCAGCTTCGCTTTTGCCCAGTGCAGCAGTAGGCAGTACCCACACCCACTTGAAATTGGCCTCTCTGTCTCTCATCTGGAGGTTGGTTGGCATACATTCGTAATTTAAAAATCTGGTATGCCACTTGACCTTGACGAGTACTCACTCACCAGCTTCAGAAACATAGATGATTTATCTTCTAACAACCGCGCCGGAGTGTCAAACTCTGCTACCCGTCCTGCCAAATGAGATAAAAGTTCAAATTATCATCTAATATGCCTATTTTAGAAGAACAATGAATTATGGAACCACCGCACAATTACTAAAACACCACTTTCTCTACTTTCCTTTCAACATATTTGTCAGGGTAAGGAGAAAACTGAGTTTGCAAAGAGTTCAGCTATAAAAAGTAAAACAATAGGATTTGATGTACTGTGGATCTGCAACTGTATTATGTAATACACTGGATACCTAGTTTGAAAAGAGGTACGCACCGTCACTGAGTACCAAAACAAGGTCACTGTCAATAACTGTTGGGATCCGATGCGCAATTGTACAAACAGTGCAGTCTTTAAACTCTGTTCGGATAATCTTCTGAATGAGATTATCAGTAGCAGTATCAACTGATGCTGTTGCCTCATCCAGTACCAATATTCTTGCCTGCTTAAGTAAAGCCCGTCCCAGAGAAACAAGTTGCCGTTGTCCTACACTCCAGTTATCTCCATTTTCAAGCACTGCAAATAGTTACATCTCATTATCACAAATCTATTGGTCACACATAACCTAAACTTCCCGGTCATACATCAACTGCAAAAGCTGATGCTATTTGAAGTCTGCTGCTACATACCTCGTGTATCAAGCTTCTGATCCTTTTGTCTGACTATCTCCCCAAGCTGAGATTTATCGAGAGCCTGTTCCACAAAGAAAATTATTAATTTACCAAAGTATCATTTCCTATTTGATCCCCTTGATATACTGCAACATTAATTTACTAAGCTGCTTTCAAGATTATTCAGACTTTAAATTAAAACAACTTCAAATATCCAACATTGCTAAGAAAATTTGACAATAGTAGCCCCAAAGATAAAATGAAGTTCCTAATACCAAAAATACTAATACCAAGTTGAAAAGGAGAATGTACAGAACTCTTAACTCTGAAATAGAACATGACACAGTCCATTCCTAGCAATAGGCAGGAGGAGCTTGCTTATTTGGCTAGTTTGAATAACTCTGAAATTTTATTACGTATATGATGGTCTACTTTAAACACACTCCTCTCCTTTGGGAGTATTGCAAAGTCCAATATATAGAAACAGAATCTAATGGCTAAGGAAGTTCGGATCCACCTGCCAAATTTCTTGATCCAGGTGCTCTTCAAGGGGATCAAGATTGCCTCTGATGGTCCCTTCAAACAAGGTAGGATCTTGTGGTATGATACTCAAGCGGCTGCGGAGATCATGAAGACCAATTTTTGAGACATCAATGTTGTCTATAATGATTCTTCCACAAGCTGGCTCAATTAACCTGAACAATGCTTGGATCAATGTGGACTTGCCACTCCCAGTTCGACCAACAATTCCAATCTTCTTTCCACCAGGGAAGGTGCATGATATCCCATGAAGCACAGTTGGAAGATTATCAGCATAGCGAACCTTCATAGGTAAAATAAGAATCAGCATTCCTCTAAAAGGTTGTTGCAGTTAGTAGCCACCAAACTTAGTCGGTATTCTATTTATTTAGCAACCATAAATACAGAAAGAAAACCTAAGACAGCAAGCACTGTAACAACAGAAACAAGCACTAAACATTTTGATCACATTCAAAAGAGAACTGAAATTTACTCCCAGAGGATGATTCTTTCCTTTTTTTTCTCATCTTCTTTTTGGTACCCTTTGATGCATCATTTCCCAAATAATACAAAAATGTCCCAAACTTCCACAGAAACATTTTAATTTTATGTTTGTTTTTCACCAAAAACATATACCGTAATCCAAACATTTTCTAGAAATCAGCAGCTGAAAACTAGAACAAACCAATGGTATAGACAAGAATGAAGTCAAAGAATTTTGATAGTTTATCAAGGTAGAATGAGTAGTTATGAAAGGCAGAAAAGATATCACTTACCTTCAAATCAATCAGATCAATTGACCCATTCTCAGGCCACGAGGGTGGAGGGCGACAATCCTCAATAACCGGAGGAGCTTCTCCTGGAATTCGGCTGTATTGATAGATCCTTTCTATGGAGATAATTTTGTTTTCAAGTTTGCAAAAGCTAAGTATCCACCTTGATAGACGTGCATTTAAATTAAGGCCATAGGTGACAGCGAGGCCCGCCATGCCTATACCAAAAATACATGTGATTAGTGGAAGAGTAAAAGACAAAAGAATTGATTTCATTATTTCATCTCAAGTCAATTTCCAAAGTTTTTTAAGTATATTTGAACTTCAGAACCAATACTCAACTAAATTACAGATATTTTGGGCGAGCAGAATTGATATGCTTACTTGGATCAATACTTCCATGAGGAAAGCTTACAAGTAAAATCATGCAGAAAGCAAAAACGATTGTTGAGAGCAATTCCATGCGTAGGCAGAGCCATTCAATAGCTGCAAGGCTACAGAAGAATGGACGAGCAAAACAATCTAGAAGATAAAGATTCCTCTTCATGAACCTTTTCTCTTGGCCAAAGCCTCTGATAGTGGCTGCTCCAGCAATTGACTCTCCAAAAAGATGAATAATAGGAGATTTTTGAATGCTAACAATGCGAACCAGTTCCCTTGATGAAGCCATGTAATATTTCTGCATTCAGCATACGAGC
This sequence comes from Erythroxylum fimbriatum, assembly GCA_026770325.2. Lineage (NCBI taxonomy): Eukaryota > Viridiplantae > Streptophyta > Magnoliopsida > Malpighiales > Erythroxylaceae > Erythroxylum > Erythroxylum fimbriatum. Next base: position 41,326 of record JANZLH020000067.1, read on the forward strand.
ATGTGCTTAATGAATTGAAGAAAAATCTAAAATTCTTCTTAGATTTTACACTTAACTGGTAGTGGAATCTTGAATCAAATTCATTAAAGGATTCATAATCAATACACTGTCAGTGGGAAGGAGGGGAAGAGGAACATGGACTGACTGGTGCATATAAGCTTCCAAGGTGACTACAGCTTTAACCACAACAAAAGATAATTATCCTTAAATGAGTACAAGCTGTAGAGGTGCCCCAATTGAACATCGGAGGGTCACAGATTTCTAGGGTACTTGGAAAACTAAAGGTGACCCAAAATTACGAAGATAACTGAACCACAAGATCATTACACTTGCATGATTTTCCTCAAAAGAGCCACAAGGAAACACTAAGCTAATAACGACAAGTACGTACAGCATGTATGAGTAACTGAAACAACTCACATGATATACAACAATGATATTTAATTTTTCTATGTTTATAGATTGAACCCATAGAACTGAAGACTGTAAGTTCCTTGTGTAAGTTCCTTGTCAATTAATTACCTGCATCCACAAGCAAGCAACTGCCATTGGAACTACAAGAAGCAAAACCTGCCAAGTCACTTTGGTCATTACACCAACAATTCCAAGAAGTTGTATTGTTGTTGAAGCAAAACCACCAAGTCTGAAAGGAATATCAAGATCCACGACACTTTGATCGATAGAAACCTGCAGGGTCTTGGATAATTAGTGTAACCCAAAACGAAGGACAAAGCCAAGAATGGAGCAAAAGAAATTGAAAGTAGACATTGGTCAACCATAGCAGGATTGGATAATGTACTATGCAACGGAGCACTATGAACTTACACGATTCAAGATACGTCCAGCTGGAGTTGAGTCAAAGAAAGACATGGGTGCTCGAAACACACTATTAAGCATTCTCAAAAACAATTTCTGAGCAGCTGCCAAACCAAATGTAGCAACAAGGACAGCCCTCACAAATATAAACCAAGAGCTCCCAAAAGCAAGTGCCATATAAACACCAAGAAGGACCATAGGATTCACTCTAGGTTGACCCCCTTCTGTTTGGGGATTTGCCCAAGCCATCCACCAATTACTAGCTATTTGAAGAAACTGAAATAGTGCTTGCGCAATGATTATAAATGGAATCAATAAGCCTTTGTATGCTGCAGCCATATAAGATAAGTAAACCTTCATGCTGACTCGCCCTCTCACCCTTTCTTCCTCCTGAACCAGCTGCTTTTTCCGTGAGCGTTTCACTTTCTTTTTCTCTTTGATTGCTTTCTGGTCTGAAGTTGATACACTCTCTTGCACATCCTTTGTAAAACTGTCAATACATACAACCATATCACACTTTTTGTTCATTTGAAGTGGCCCTTCTAACGATAAAGTCTCATCTGAATCTTCTGAAGAGAGATTTGGAATGTCCATAGCTCCAATTGCCTCTTCATGAGCTGATACTAAAGTCTTAAAATCAGTTCCTGCTTGTAAAAGATCATCATATTTGCCAGCCTGTATGATGCGACCTTCTCTTAGAACCTGACAACAGACGACAAGCATTGTTTCAGTGAAAAGTAGCGTAAGAAATCTATAGATGAGACTCTAAGACTGATGCTTTTCAGTACCTAGCTGGTGTCCACCAAAAAATTAAACAGAAGTAGATTGTGTGGACTTCTAAAACTTGCATAAGATAACTCATTATTACTACTGAAGCATGATTTGATATCTTTCTAAAAACAAAGTGATATTCGGCAAAGTAATTTGCCTGGATTTAGATCAAAATCAGTAGAAAATTATGTAAGGTCAATTGACGGACACGTCAACCTGCTATATGAGGTACCAAATGATTTTTTTCACCATCAACTAATATTAGAGGAAAACTTGGTATCAAATGATATTTCCAAAAGAGAATTGTCAAATGTTTATGCAAACATTACATGAAGCTCAAAATGAGAAACAATTTAAAGCACAACTGATCATTAAAAAGAACAAGAGCTTAACAGCGTAACATAAGTCAAGAATGTCTCATAAAAGTCAACTGCAAAACTTCAGACTTCTACATATGAGCATTTATGCCAAGTAATGAGGCACTATTTGTGTATTAAAGTTTCTTACATCATTAATATTCGTATCCTTTTATTCCTTGTTCGGCATTTTCCTTGTTGGTACTTATGAGGTAACTTTTGTCATGCTGCCTTTTAATTATTAGGTGTATTGTTGTATTTAAGATGATAGCCATTATTTCAAATAACATGCCTTGATTCTGGTCAATCACTAGCCTAATCTTAACCTACTCATTGAGAAGTAACAGCTTCCAGTTCTTTTTTCTCATATGTCAATGTTATTTTCTGACTACATGGATACACTTATGAACCTGTAAAATCAGGCAATAATAGGTTTATAAGTATGAATGAATGGATAAATATATGAAAAGAATAATGTGCAACATGTATCATCGATAAAACTAACGATAAAAACAAATGGTCGGTGCAAAAGCCGACAAGACAGAAGAGGAATGGAAAAAGTAGTGAATCACAATTTTAAAGATTCATTGTCCATGCAAATGAATACGCACGCAATCATAAAGCTGGTCAGCAGACAAACAACAGAATAAGTCCATGGTTGCCAAAATAAAGAAAGACTAACCAATCAGATGTAAGCCACAGAATTCCTGTCGCGGGAATATTCAAAGTGAAGCGTAAAACAATACCATACCAGTATTAAATCAGCAGCGGGAAGAAATTCAACTTGATGGGTCACAAAAATCACTGTCTTACTTCCTAGTGCTGTCAATATATATTCCTGCATTTCCATGCCATATGTTTAAAACATTTGCATTAATATGAAAAGAAGCAATACCGAACACAGGAAAACCTTACCTTAAACAACTCCGAACCAGTTTGTGCATCAACAGCACTAAAAGGATCATCAAGTAAGTAAATATCTGCATCTTGATACAGTGCCCTTGCAAGCTGCACACGCTGTTTCTGACCACCACTCAAATTTATACCTCTTTCACCAATGATGGTCTGATCACCATGAGAGAAAAGCTCCAAATCCTTTTTCAGTGAACACGCATGGATAACGCTCTTGTATTTGGCTTTATCCATTGCACTTCCAAAAAGAATGTTTTCCTCAATATTTCCGGATTGAATCCATGCTGATTGGGAGACATAAGCAGCAGTTCCACATATTCTCACCTTAATTATTATTAAAATAAAAATACAAAACATTCGGTAAGGCAAAAGTAGAAACCACTATAATCAACAGAAACATTTTAGTCAGAAACTATAGAAAAATAAAGATCCATGTAGACTGACTTACTTCGCCAGAGATTTTAGGAATTTCCCCAAGGATGCAAGAGAGAAAGCTTGACTTGCCGGACCCAACCATGCCACAAACAGCTACCCGCATTCCTCTCTGCACCTTCATCTGTATACCTGACAAAGTGGGTCTTGAAGAAGAATGGTCCCAGCAGAAGTCTCCATCTTGAATCTCTACAGCCACATTTGTCATGCCTCGGGGAAGAACAATAGTTGCATCTTCCTGTAAGTCATCCTCCTGCAGGAATCCTGATATTCGATCAAGAGAAACTTTTGTCTGCGCCATCATTGATACCAAGTCTGGGAAGTTTCTCAGAGGTTCTTGTAAGATTCTGAAAGTGGCCAGAGCAGAAAGGACACCTCCAGCTGTTAGTTGATCACCCAACAATATTGAAGTACCAAACGTAACAGCTGAAACAAATATTGGGGAACTCCAGAATATGAATGTAATGAAAGCTTGTGAGTAAAGGGCTTTACGAAGATATTTGAACTCTACACCTCGCATCTCTTCCAATTTCACTCGGTACCTATCCTCCCAAGCTTGCAGCTTCAGAATTCTCATATTCCTCAGACATTCAGAAGTTTTCCTCATCCTTTCATCCTTGGCAGCCATTAATTTATCTTGAAAATCTTCTTGTATCTTAGCTAAAGGAATAGTGACAACAATAGAAAAGATGGTGGCTATCAAAGTTGCAACAGAAGCAATACCAACATTTTTATACAAAATTGCCAGGGCAAGGATGATTTGCAGAGGGAGCATCCATATATCGTGGAGATACCAAGAGTAATCCCCTACTCTCTGAACATCCACTGCCATGTAATTAACAATTTCTCCACTAGTGTGACTTTGTTTGGCCAAACTTGACAGCCTAAGTCCCTTTCTGTACACCATTGCCGTTAGAGCTGATCTCACATGCATGCCCAAAATGTCAACTCCGAGATACCACTGCCTGGTAGTTACGGTCTCTACAAGCTTGGCTGAGAAGAATATCCCAGCTAGAATATAGCCCTCATGAGGAAAAGTCTCCTTTCCCCCAAGATATTCAACAAAGTAGCTAATCATGTAGGGACCAACATATGAGACGAGAGTGTTCACCAATGCAAAAACAGCATTGCATGCCGCTTCCTTCCAAAATGATTTGAGCACAGCCCACGCCAAAGAAGGCTGCTTTGAAGGATCCTCAGCCTTCAACTTCTCCCAATTTGAATTCAAAAATTTATAATTGGTCTTGGCTCGATCTTTTGGTGCAAGAAGAGGAATGTCCTTGAGCTCAAGCGGTCTCTTTGCACCAATTGAAAGAAGTGGATTTAACCACGAAAGCGTGGCCAAACTAAACAAGCCAGCCTCACAGTAAGGAGTGACCTTAAGACAGGCTGCCTCTTCTTCAGGTAGCAATGGCTCTTGAAGATCGGAGTTTCTAGAGAGCTGTATACCAGTAACACCTGTAATTGCAACAAAACAGAGAAAAGCAAGAGCTGGAGTTGAAGCCAGATTCTCCACAACATGAGAATTCAAATGCTCTGATCCTTCTACTAGAAAACTTCTACCATCTACGTACAGAGTACACAAACAAATCACAAATGAGAAAAACCACCATACCCTCAACAAAAGTGGAAATTTCTCAGAGGCCTTAAATTTACAATGAAGGGCAGAGAAGCTTAACACAAACCAAGCTAAACCCTGTGCACCAGGCAAACCAATTATGGACCAATCCACAGTTTTCCCATTTACAACTTCTCTGATCAAAGCAACCCCATCATACCCCAATATACCAAACTGCAAAACCAGGACATAGAAGCAACAAAGCAGGGATAACTTAAAACCTACACCGACAACGACATCACGAATCTCCCCTTCAACAGTAGAAGGTCTAATTGAGCTTGAATTGGCAACCGAACTATCCTCCTTAAGGAGTCTAATACGACCAACACAAAAAAATATCTGCCTCGCAGATATGATGAAGACAAAGACAATGAAAAGTGTTAAATTGACACAAATTGAAGCCAGCTCGAGAATGGGTAATCCATGAATTTCCTTAGAAGCGCCAACTTTCCAATTCAGAATGTTGTCATCAAGCAGAAAACCGATACCCATCATCAAAAAAGGTGACTTGAAGACTGGAAAGGGTAAGAAAGCGTCGGTTCTGGTGATGTTCTTAATGAGCAGCAAAGACAAGAGAAGAAATCAAAACGTGTATAGAAGAGCATTTCACCATGTGGGTAATGAATGGAGTGTTGCAGGTGATTGGAGAAAGAATCTGCAGACACATTGCACAAAAAAACAAACAGATAATCGTCAGCGCGTAAACCGAAAAGAGGTAAGAAAGATAACAAGAGAATCATCTTGCCTTTGGGTTTCTACACTATAGCTGTGCGGGTCTCCCTCTCCAGCGTCTATCTATCTCTATGTTATCTTAAATGGAAACAGAAGGAGACAAATCGTGAGAGACGTGAAATTTCAAAATCTGAACAAAACCCCAGATTGGAAAAACACCAAGAAACCTGACCTTGAAATTCGTTTCTACTGGAGCGGATGGTGATTTCTGAGACAAGCCTGTGATAGAGAATGAATCTCTTTCTCTTTCTTTTTCTTTTTTTTAAAATCTCAGTTCCTTCTTGATAAATAAACAAGAAGAACCAGAGAATAATAAGAAGCTACGAACACTTACTTAGCTAATCGAAGGATGGTGAGCAGAGCAGCAAATTGGGGGTGTAGAGAAAGAGCGATCTCCCCTTGCTAAAAAACACAAAAAGTGACGGTGGAGTATTTGTTAACTACTTGGATTGAAGGAAGCAAGTACTTGGCGTGTTGTAAATGTGCGTGTACGTGTGTTGTTATCAAAGGAATGGAGGACAGAACAGAGGGGAGTGTGAATACAAGAAGACAGATAGGTGATCTAACTTGGGCATTTATATTCCACAGTAACTACTTATAGAGCAAAGTGAGAGCAAGGGTGCGGTGCGAGAGGAGAATGTTCATTAGCATTTGCGAATTGTGATGAGACGTGCTTTTATTCTATTCTAAAATGAATAGATTTTGTGAGGCAACTACACCTTGATGTTGGTGACGTCGGCGGTGGTTAGTGGAAATGGAAATGGAAATGGAAATGGAAGTGGAAGTGGAAGTGGAATGGAACGGGTTCATTTTTATTTGTAGTTGCGTCAGCGTTAGCATTAGCATTACCCTTACATATCACCTGCCTGCCAGGCCAGGCCAGTCCAGGCGGCAGCCCCACTTATCAAAAGCACTTTTTGGATTTTGTTTTCAGGGAAAACATTGAACACACTTTTTGTTTGATTCTCCGCCATTTCTCAATAAACAGAGTCTTTAGATAATTATTATAATAATTGCTAATTTGAATCCCAAGCCAATAAACAAATCTAATATATTTATGCTCTTTTTGTTTGCAAAAGGGAAAAAAAAAAAGAAAAGAAAAGCATACAGTTTGTGATATTTCTGTTACAATTATGTTTTAATTGAGGTTTCTTTCTCATACTTAATTATTCTAGGGTAACTAGAAATACAAAACAGACCGTCATTCCCTCTATTCCCCGTCTCATCCCGGCTATTCAATTTTTGTGAATCTTATTTATTAACGACACAGAGCAATAAAAACAGGTGATCTCATATCAAGTTTAAATCTCTCCTTTAAGAATGTGAATGTCCTGATCATAAGGAGTGGCCTAACTGGTATATACCCCTCACTTAAAGTTCTCTCTCATAAGAGGTCTTGAGTTGGAGACATTCAAAGGTAGAGAAATGAGATATTTTCCTAATTGATGATTCTCTAGCTTCTTGAGTAAACGCTCCTTGATCGGATTAATTACGGACGCCTCACTTTCAACAGTAGGGCAGGAGTTGAAGCTATTTGGGAACCCGAAAGCTGCTAGGAACCTGATGCTAAGCAGGGTGGTCAGTAGAAATTTTGGAGTTCCAAATTTACCTCTGCTAAGAATCTTTGGATGGATTAGTCCGAGTAAGTTAAAATACCTAATATAAATTTAAAAAAAAAAACGTGAATGTCCTTAATAAGTGGGCCCTTCCAATGTCCCAACCTGTTTACCAACGTCCCATAAATGCTACGCTGTATTCAAAAGGCGTTTTTTTTGGGTCCTGTTGGGGCTAGGCTAGGGAGAGATAATGCAACAAAACAAAAGCCTGGTAAATTTCAATCCGAGTATAGATTTGGTTAATATTTAATTATTCTTTTTTTAAAATGAACATAGGGAAATTAACGTTCAATGAATGAGTGGCAGGTGGAATGTGTTGTCAGCAATTCATAAAGTGCTGCTTTGGCTTCAATTTTGTTTTAAGATACACGTAGTCTTTTTTGTCCGCTTGCTTTACTTTAATCTATTTCTGTTACTTGAATAAGAATGTGTATTGTTTTAAGTTTGCAAGCAAACTCTGATCTAGTTAGGCGAGGCCTTGCTTGGGGCTTCACAAAGATATCTCACAATCGCATTTAATAACAACACGTGTGTCACGTCGTGTCATCAACTCACTGACCGCTCCTTATTCAAACTCATCACTTTCCTTCGCTTGCCAGCCTAAACTTGATTCAAATACAAACTTTGCATTTGGGTGCATTAGGTATGCTTGCACCAACTTTTTAACTGAAAACTAAACCAATAAAATAAAATATTTAATGTTTAAATTGTTTAATTGTATTAGATTGTAATAAAATTACAATTGAAAATTTTAATTACAAAAGAAAATTTTAAATGAAAATAAATTGATTTATAAAAATTTATTAATTTAAACAAATTAGTCAATTAATCAATTTTAATTTAAAATAAATACATCTGAAAATTGATGTAACCTTACCTACCAAGTGACTGAATTTTTTAACATTACTTATTTAATTTCTCCGGAGTCACAAATCACAATTCATAACACGTGGATGGAACGAAGGACCAAATCAATAACACAGGCGTCTTATGAGCCTTGTTGCTTTCATCATGATGGAGTGTGGGCTTTGGACTGCTTCATCTTAATGATTATATGCTAAGGGCCAATAGTGAAAATGTTTATTATTTTCTTATGCATTGCATTGCATGCCACAGACACAGATACAGGAAGAGGAAGTCCTTGTATGACCATTTTACTTCAATTATTCCAACAAGATCAAAGCCAACTTGACATGCTGCGCTTTTGGAAGGCAGTGTTCATGTTGCAACGAGTATAAATTAACGACATCCTCTTTGAGAATCTTATCCATCTTAAAAACAGTTTTATGTCATTATATTCGCACTCTCTAATTGTCAGGGTTGACGTACGTGAGATAAAGATGTTACATATTTTTCAATATACTGAAGAAGAAACTTTATGTTGGCTTAAATGTGAACAAAATCTTAAATTTCATAAGCTGAAATAAAGGAGTCATGGCAAACCTACAATGAAAGTATATAAAATTTCGACCTTGCTAATCAATTTCCAAAGATGAAAGTACCAACTTTTTTACTTATTTAAAAAATATTGATACTTTAATTTATAACTTTAGAGAAACTTTTTTTATATTTATTCTCATTCAATTTCTTCATTTAATACTACTAATTAATGAGTACATTGTGTTTGATCGTTATAGACTAGTACCAAGATTGAGTCTTAAACAGGCGGATTTGATTTTAAAAACCGACACAATAACCATAACAATGATTCCTTCTTTAGTGAGAATATATAAACAAATGCCCGAACCTAAATATGTTATTGCTATGGGAGCATGTATAATTACAGAGGGGATGTTCAGTGCTGATTCTTATAATACTGTTCGGGGAGTTGATAAGTTAATTCCTGTAGATGTCTATTTGCCGAGATGTCCACCTAATCCAGAAGCATTATAGACATTATAACAAAACTTCGTTAAAAAATATTTCAAGAGATTTAAGAAGACCGAATTAGACCTTGACATAGGAATTGTTGTTTTACTACCAATCACAGGTTTCATATTGAACGCACTACTCATACTGGAAATTATGATCAAGGATTACTCTATCAACCACCGTCTACTTCAAAGATCCCATCTAAAACATTTTTCAAATACAAAAAGTCAGTATCATCTTGGAAGATTGAAAAGAATATTTTATCAAGGTAATCATATTTGTTTCAGTAAATATTCTCTGGAGGCAATTGAACCCCTTGGATTACATCTAGACAAATAGAGGTGGGACGTCGGGCAATTATACACAATGCGCACCACGGCGAAAAAATATGGGTACATATATTTCCTGACAAACCAGTTACCGCAAGACCTACAAAAACTTTTAGTTTTAGTATGAGGTCTTGATACTTTACGAGAGAAGTTATTAGTAGTAAAGCATGCTAATGTTTGCAACTGTTAATAAATTTGTTTATGTATTAGAATGGAGAATAAATATCAAGTTATGAAACTTGGTAATGTTTGCAACTATTAACAAATTTGTTTATGTATTGGAATGGCTAATAAGTACCGAGTTATGCTTTACAGTGTTGTCAACATTAATTTTTTTAAGGTAGCAACAATATGAATTGTGCTTGTGCTCTATAATTTAGTTGATTTTACTGTAAAGGAGTGTTTATATTTATTGAAATTATTTATAGTAGAGAAACAAATAAGTACCAAGTTATGCTTTACAGTGTTGTCAACATTAATTTTTTTAAGGTAGCAACAATATGAATTGTGCTTTTACTCTATAATTTAGTTGATTTACTTTAAAAGAGTGTTTATATTTATTGAAATTATTTATAGTAGAGAAACAAACACTCTTCAAGCTATCAAAAAAGTAATCTAAGTTTTAGCAATATCGTGCTCATTTTCATAATATATGATGAATATAATATATATCTTAAATATGATTTAAATTTATTAATGATGAAATCATGTATGTTTTTAAAAAATAAATGAAGTCAAGCAATGAGGTTACCTCAAATGTTTTGTAAACTTTTTGATGTGTAAGTAAAGTATTCGAAGAAGATTGATTGAATAAGAGCGACATTCATGCTAGTGCATATACATTATGGACTATTATGCATTTTGGATAAAAATTCTTAAGATGTAGTAGTTGGAGAACAAACGATCGTGACTTTTTAGAATAGATACATCTTAGCTATAGTGGATGAGAAAAAGTTGTGAATTGTAAAATCATATTAAAGGGTGAAATGTTTTTTAAAGGACTTTAAGGGATAAATATTTACATGAACAAGTATTGCATGACATAATAAAAACATTGCAGGATGAAATATGTGAGAAAGTCAAAATGTTAATGGATGTTACCTATGAAATTACAATGATGAAAAAGAAGATGAAGAAGCAAAGGGATAAGTTCAAGCACAAATATATTTTATTAACAAATTGTTGTTCATGAAAGACATAATTTAGAATTTAGAATTTTATTTTATGAAAGTAAAGAATTAAAAGAATGGACTACTAAGCCATTATAAGTTAGATATTTTTTATCTTTTAATTGCTTGAATTTTATTATGGAGAAAATATATGTTCAGTTTAAATGCTTATAGATTTTTATAATCTTTTCTAACCTAAATAATGATTTATATTTAACTTTGCAAGGTCATATTGTAATTTTTAGTTTCTGTTTAAAACCAAAATAATGATTGTTATGACTGTTATTGTTAGCCCCTGAATTTTTTTTATATTAAGCATGATTCATTTAAATTGGAGCCTTGATGGATTTAATTAAGTTAACATTAATTAGTAAGGTACCATGTGTTAGGTGGTATGAGTTAAGGAAAATTAATGTGTAAGAAGTTGTAAGACTCATTAAGGAAGTAATGGGCCTATGGGCCTTAAGGAGGTATGAAAAGAGAAGGGAATAAGTTGGGTTTAAGTTGATAATGGAAAAGGGCTTTACATTAAGGGTTTTTGGGCTTTCATGTTTTAATAAGAGAGTATAAAAGAAGTAAAAGGAGGCTTGTCTTGCAAGAGAGGAAGAGAGTGAACGAAATTGAGAGGGAAGAAGAGAGAGAGAGTCGTGGGAGAGGAAGAAGAAGAGAAGAAAAAGGTGACAAAGGTTAGGGCTTTGATTTTCTAGTAGTTCAAGGAAGCTTTTGAAGAAAGTCCAAGAAGGAAAAAGGTGGAGGAGAGTCTAAGCTTCAATTTGGTGCAAGAAACCTTTTGATTGGTTAAGGATTCAAGGTAAGACATGGTTTCAAGGTTTGGTTTTTGTTTGGGTCTTGGTTTAGAAAGTTTAGGACATGGATGGGTTTAGTGTTTCTACCATCAATTTCATGCATTGGGTCATGAAGGTTTTCAATTTGAGTTATGTTGATTTGGGATTTTTGCTTTCCTTGAAGAGGGGCAAGAAAGAGAAGAAGAGCAAGAGGAGAGGCCAAGTTAAGCAAGATAAGCAAGGATTTAAGGTGGGTTTCACTTTTATCTTTATGTTAATAAGTTATAAATGCTATTCAACTAATGTAATTAATGGTTTCCAACTACTTTTTAAAGTGAGAATTGATTATGTTTTAAACGCTTGAGAAATGTTCTATGATTGTGATTGTGTGAGAATTTTGGCAATAAATACCATTTGTTTGAAATTGTGATTATGGTTGAGTTGAATTGAATTAAATGAACATGGATTTTATTGTTTGATTGAGAACGTGATTGTAAAATATGACTTATGCATGAAAACTTATGTTTCAAGAATAAGCCAATTGGGCAAGAAGAATCCAGTTTTATTGCATGGATTTCATGTTATGTGGGTTAGGTCAAGTCCACCCAAGAATATGTCACGTGCACGTTG
>JANZLH020000067.1:103090-121666 GCA_026770325.2 Erythroxylum fimbriatum
GGGTTTGATCCGGTTAGGTTTTCTGATCTCTGCGTGGATCACCTTTAGAGACAGTCTCTATTGGCTGTTAGGTTTGATGTTTTCATACCGACACCTGGATCCTGGGTTTCGGGAAGATCCCGGTAACAAAAATTTTTGTTTTCCGCACCTGGTACATGTGATGTACCTCCCGGGATTTTCCTACAGGCTTAAGCATACTCAGTGAATATTTTCCAGATGAACTACACATTTTGTTTCAAAATCTTTCCTTAACATAACTCATACCAAGATCACCTTTTCTACTTCATTTCTACTTTATTTGATCCTCATTCTCAACTCCATTTCAAATCAATATCATCCATAAAGAAATTACAGTCCATGATTAATCATGAACACTAATAACAGAACATACATACATCCTTCATCAACTTACTACACATATTCAACTTCATTTTTGCTTTCATTTTACTTCTAGCTTTCACCTGAATTCTTCCCATTTTAAAATCTCTTATTCACCAAAAACACCAAAGCAAAACATGAATCTATCCACATATCTCATTCACTACTTTACTCTTGTTTATCATTTCTATTTCAAAAATTTTCATTCATTTGTTCTTTACTCATGATTAATCGCCAAAATTTCTCATTTAATAGTTCTAACTTTTAAGAAACGTTCGGGGTCCAACAAATATGGTGCAAGAATGTGTTATTAACAAAGGCTAAATATGTATTAAGGTTAAGATATATATAGGTATTACATTGAATGTACAACCTATGAAATTAGAGCTAGAGAAGAAAGAGCATTATTCTATTTCATTAAATTGCTTTTGTTCAACTATTACTGACAACTACCCATTCAATTACATAAACAAGAAACATTTTGAGTTTGAAGTGAAGTCAGCTTCAAGTTAATTTTGGTACAAAGGAAATGATGTTCTAGTAGAAAAATAGGATGCTACATGGTTTAATGCATCTGACTTAGCATAAACATCCTAAAAATGGATGGTATTAGATCTTAATTATAAATTGAATAGGCTAAGGTAATATCAATAGTATGCATCTGACTTGTAAGACAAAAAGTCACCACATACAACCAAAAGGAATTTAAATTTTAATAAAAGAAAACATTTATCCTAATAATTAGGCAACCTAACACACAGGACCAACAATATAGAAAACTTGATGTTGAAATATTGGAAACAATGTGCTCCATTAGATTAGAAAAAACTGTTCATTCCATTTTAAGATAAAATAAAAAAAAGCACAAATATATATTTGAGGATAATTACCCGATAAGGAGGGACCATATTGTCATTCAAATGACTATAGGTTCTATATCACCATAATTATAGACAACTAATAAGGGAAGCTCTCCTGTTATTGTGATTTTAGATAATTACTGAGTTACTCCCTTGTTAACATGATTTTTGACAACCACTTTAGGTTCCTCTCCTATCATTGGATTCTAGATAACCACTTTAGATTCTTATCCTATGGCTATGAAACCTATCGAACTATAAGATGTGGGTTGATGTCTTAGAAATAGGATGTTATTCGAGCAGGTTATATTAGTAATTGGAAGACAAATTTCAAAGATCGGAGTTAGGGGTTAAAAGTTTTAAAGAAAGGAGGATTTCTTTTGCATTGTGTTCGATTTTCTTTTTTTAACATGATAATTGATTTTTACCTAATTTTAAATCATTAATTTTAATATTTTAATTATTAAAATTATTATAAAATTGAGAAAATAAATTTATTTTTAAAATTGCAAAAAAGTCACTTCAATATCCAATGAGTCCATATTGCGAAACTACCATACCATATTGGATGGGTTAATGGCCTAGTTATGCAACTTAAAAAAGTTGGGATTTGGGGTAAAAAAATAGTATCATTTTGTAAACATTAAGGTGTAAGGTTGTACCATTGATAATGGCAGGCGTTAACATAGAACTTTTGTGAAAAACTATAGGAAATTTTGCTCTAACATATGTGAGATCAAGTTAACATTATATGAGTAGGTAATTTCTTCTAATGAGGTAATGGCAAATAAGATGATAAGAAAATTTGACAGTTATTGAAATATGATTAGTAATATAACGATAATTACTATTGTTTTAGATCCAAGATACAAGCTTACTACCATTGAATATTAAAAAATATAGAGTTGGCCAACTATATGGGCATTGTTTACCGATTTCACATCGCTCCATAATAGTCCTCACTTTTTATCAATCTCAAAGTTTTTTTTTTTACTTTTAAAAATAATAAATAAAGAAAAGAAAATAAAGGGACACATACCACCTAAACAGAAACATGTGTGGTTATGGCCTGTCAAGAAGTACCAAAATTTAGGCGTACGGGGCATCTTTAAATTGATCAATTATTTGTCTAAGAGAAAACACTCTTATTTCGAATCGTCGGATCAATTAACATTTGATGGGTCAATCATGTCGTGAAAAAGCTTGTCATTGGTTGAAGAAAAAAACAAAACTTGTATCAATAAAGAATTTGTACACGAATCCTTTACATTTTAGTACACGAATTAGAATACATGGTGTGAAGTCAGCAAGTGAACAACTCCAGCAGTTAGTTGCATCTTCCAGTGAGGCTCGCTCCGAGGTTCCTGCAGATAACCATTAGTTCAGTTGCACCTTCAAGTGAGGCTCGCTCCGAGGCTCCTGCAGATAACCACAAATAATTACAGCTTATATAACTCATGACAACCTATGCCAAGCGCTTTTGTTTACAAGCAACCACAAGGGGACGAAATTCAAATTGTCATGCATTTATAATGCTAAATCATCATGAAACATAAGATAAGAACATAACCATACAATGTCCGCGGCAAGGTCTACGTGTCTTCGCAGTAACTTAAACCATGGGATCCCTAACCTTCTACAGCATATGTCTGGACCTACAATCGATACGAAAACATAAAGAGAATGATTCGTTATGTACACATCATTTCAGAAAAGTTGAGACACAAACGTTAAAGGTCACTTAGAAAACTTATTAAAGATTGCTTTACTTTGGTAAGGCAACGCAGTCAATCAACTACACACACAAGATGCAAGATCCACTGCAGATCGAAGTGAAACCCAATACAAATGATAAGAATGTTACCTTAATAGTATGCAAACAAAACCAATACCACATAGATGTACAAACATTCTAATTACTATACCCAGATGACGAAATCCTAATGGGAACAATTTGAAATCTCACGAAAATCAGTTATTATGCCAGAAACATGAGGCAAGTTTCAGACATCATTATACCTCTGTCATGCTATCCTCAGGAAAATAAGTTTTCCTTGTGCAATTCACACCTTGAGCACCATCAAACCTGAATATTCTAAGTTTCCCTTCCTGCAAAAAGGTTGCAAAGCTCAACAATGAACACTAAAAATATGTGAATATCATCAGACAATGCATACCTTGGTTCCATAAACAAGGCCTCCACCAGCGAAAGGATGAAAGCAAGCAACATTCACTTCATCCTCTGCACTGGGAAGTACTCTCACTAGCTCCATATCTGAAACTCTGTAAACCTAAATAACAGAAATACATGGTTACACTGAAAGGTTGTCACTTTAAATAAAAGGAACAAGAAGAAGCATACTAAAACATATATGACATTGTGCATGCCTGAACCAAAGTGCACATGTAACCCAGGTATGCAAATATTCGAAGTAAAATGACAACAGTTTAACTCCAACAATAATTGTTTTCAAGTATCCACCAAGGCACCACAATTTCCATGTTTTCATTTATTGCTCACACAAGCGCCCACCACCCGAAATTTCATCATATCTACAATCCAAGGATTGATTCTATTTGTAAATAGATTTCATCTTAGCGACAACCCAAAGATTAATTCTACAAGAAAGCTGATTTCATCATATCCACACTAAAGAATTCCATCAACTTCTCACTTTATCACTAACTGAATCTTTTTCATTGAAGTTTCTATTAATGTTTAATAGTCTTCCGTCATTGGCATTTAAATATCAGAGGAAAAGTTCAGCATCAATTATTTCACTCGCATGGAAATTATCATAAAATTACAGTACCATGAGGAAAGAAACAATGAACATCGACAGGAATATGAACTCTTTACCTCCAGAACCGTGTAAATTGGTGATGTTGTTTCTCCATCAATAACGATACTTTTAAGAAGGGACCCATGACGTCGACCATATGCCAATAATATATGTTCAGAAGTAGGTGAGAACTGTATAGAAAACATCAAGCACATCTAACAGAAATATTAGAAATTTCACAGTAGCATTAAGTAAATTTTACATGTCAAAAAATCAGTAATCTAATAACTGAATCTCATTCAAGTGCATTTCCAAACAACCAGTTTGACTGCAAGCACGCAAGAAAACAATTTAAAGATGGTCCGCAATATCACACATAAGTCTAGTATCATGGAAGCAACTTATGCCAAAATTCTTTATGCGGACCATATAAATTGTTGTAACACCACTGCTGTGTCATGTTGCTCACAGTCTAGCCAAAAGCTTCAGAACCTTAGACCAACCAATAAGTAGCCATAGCTCAATAAAACTAATTCAATTGAGATGAAGAAAGCCCGAAAACAATGACATATCTAATCTCATCAAGCTAAAAGAGGTCAAATTCCACAGCAGGGTTTCACTTCCTATGAGGATACTGTGGAACTATATAATGATAATAAAAAATATTAATTATGGGGGAAGCCTATTGTAAAAGCATACCAGGACACCTACACAATAATATGTGTGTGTGTGTGTATATACAAATCCCTTACACCTATCAGAAGATGCTGACCTGGATTGACGTCAAACAGTGAGCAGCTCTAATTGCTCGAGATGCAAGAACCGAACCAAATCTGAGTAGAAACAACAAAATTTTAGAAAAAAACAACTGTTCTTCAGATTAAAAGGAAATAAAGAGTCAATTCCAAGGAGTTGGATTAGAGTTATACGTTGCTTCCTCCAGAGAATGTATGCGAAGTTCATACATAACTGGATGAGCTGAAATGGGGTGTCGAGTGGGAGAAGTTGCAGTACCAGCATCTTGATGAACCACATTAGGTAGTCCAGGATCAGCTTCCATATGAGGGAGCATGCATGCAACACATGCAGCTAAATATCTGCCACACGGAGAAAAATGGGCGCCCATTTCACTGCAAAGGTCATTTTTATAATAAAAAGTAAGAGAAATGTGACAATAAAGATATAAAAACTGGTTGAAAGAATCAAGGTATGGTAGAAAAGCAACAGATAACAACAGAAGCAGCAGATAACACTACCATATTGATATCAAGGACTTCATGAAAAGAATTTTACTAACCTACAAAGAACAGCATGCGGTATAGTTAAACAACATTTTTCAGCACTGAGGGGTGCACAAGGATGCTCGATATCATGTGACCAAACTCTGAGCTTTACAGTGCAAGGTAACTCTGCAGCAGCTGCAGTTGCCAGTGATGTGGCGATTTCAGAGTGGATTCTGTTAAATATGGGCTGACTATCAGTGTCATTCTGTTGTGTATTGATAGGAGCCAAAAATTCACCAGATTCAGGTACAGAAAAGCGAGAACGCGAACTGCGATGTCGCAATCCCAGTCTACTGGAACTCCCTGACAGGCTGGTGTTTCCAGGCATTGCTAAAGAAGCCACTGCAGCTTCCACATAATGAGTAGGACTTGTATACTGAGCTGAATGCTCATGATCACCACTATTAGGAGGAGGTGTTGAGGAAACACTAGCCTGGCTTTGACCAATCAGCCATCCTTGCAAGAAGGGTAGTTCCCACCAAGTTGGATCTCTAGGTAGCAAAAGTTGATGAATTTGGCTGAAGTTTGCATGTTGTTGAACAGAAGGGACGTGTCTAGATATTCCATCTAAGGCACTATTCCCACCACCACCACCACCAACAAAAGTATTTAGGTTAGTAGATCTCCTACGCTGGGTCTCCCCAACAGGATTTATTTTATCCATATCCATAGCGTCTCCTGCGGCTCCAGAAAAACCATTTCTCATTGCACTGGGAAAAGCATCACTTAATGTACCATGATACGAGCAAGATGGAATTGCCGGAAATGTCTCAATGGAGGAAACTGATGTATTATAGTTCTCTACCGCATTTGCATCCGCCTGAAACTGTGTTGGTGCAGAAGGATCTATTTGCATTATACTTGTACCATCATGTCTATTAACATCTATTCTGCTATCATCTAGAGTAAAAGAAGGCGCAAAAAAGAAAGGAAATGACATAAGAGGTATTTCAGCAGCCAAACTAACTCGATCACTGGAGTGAACATTTGTCACGAAAACAGCAGGAGGAGGATATCTCAGGTAACCAGGAGATGTCGCTTGAGTCATCGAAGAATCTGAAGAGTCAAGATCATTGACCTGCATATCAGTCCAATAATGTAATCTACAGGATGGAATGGACAAAATATCAATTAAACACTCCTTAAAGTATTCACCTCAGCAGTCAGAAGAAATGGAACACCATGTGGGTGAAAGTGCACCGCTCGAAGAGAGCGTCTTGTTTTCAACACAATCGTTGGCGAGGAAGCCTCCCCTCTCTTATTGTAGTGCCATATGTATAACTGAAAAAGTACAGTAACATTATGTCAACTAAAATATGAGGCATCAAAATTATAGGAAAGGAATATAAGGAACATTGATCTACAATAAAGGACCAAAACGACACCTTGTGACCAGATGCAACAGCCAATAGCTCTCCTTCACCATGGAAAGCAATGGAGGCAATGGGACGATCTAAGAGAGAATAAATTCAAAAGGTTAACTTCATCTTAAGCAATAATAATTAATCAACAATAGTGAAAAAAATATCAAGAATAACAAGAGCCTGAGTTTAAATTACAGAAATCACGTGACCCTATGCACTCTGCAGTCCTTGCATTCCATAAGCGAACCTCATAATCCAAGCTCCCACTTGCAAGAATTTCAGCATGCAATGGGTGAAACCTAACCTGCATAGCTAGAAATTCAGTGTAAACTAGACAACATGCTATAAGAATATAGATTTACAGGAGAAAAAATGTATTATTTTGCACACGGTAAACAGCAGCCATGAATTCAAGTTATCAGTCATAATTGGAAACAAAATTCAAATAAAAATGTCAACTACTATGCACTCAAAAACTTGAAGTTAAAACTCACCACCCAAGGAGTCCTTCTATGACCACTCAACACCTTTAAGCAATTTCCAGTCTGGCAATCAATTATCTTTACAGTGTGGTCACCACTGCAAATATTATTATAGTGGACGAGAGAGAAAGGAGGACAAGATTACAATCACGACTTGCATGATCACAAATAAAAGGGTATTAGTGCAAAAGGAACTTACTGAGTAGAAGCAAGTGTTCTTCCATCAGGACTAAATGCTGCTGCAATGGTTGATCTAGGAGGAGGCACCAGAGGACAATACTTGGCTGATAGATGGTGCAGAGACTCCACCTCAACCCTAAGATATAGCAGAAAGCCAATAAACAAAAAGGCAAATCTGAAACCAAAAGCCCAAAAAGACAAATATAAAACTGAAATCAATGAAATACCAAGAAATAAGACCACGCCTGGCATCTCTTGACGGTTCACTTTGAGCCACAGATAAAAGATTAGCATTCAATTGAGATGCTTCTCCCCACCGCCTTTTTGGCACATGCTTCATTTTGTGGCATATCTCCCTCCGCATTAGCAAGCACAACACATTCCTACTACTGTGAAAATTTGAAAACAAAAGCACAACAAAATAATGAATCAATAAACTTTCGATAATCCAAAAGGATAAAAATGGCACACAGGAATACACAATATCCAGTTGAGTCGCAATTATCAAACTCAATTAAAGATATTAAATTATTAATCAAATAAAGTTCAATTCTAGCTCTATCAATTAAAGATATTAAATTATTAATCAAATAAAGTTCACTTCTAGCTCTCATCCATATCAGACAAACAATAAGGCATTCTGATTAAGACCAACCAATCTTTTCAACTCAAATCCACCGGCCAGTTGATAAAAAATTACAAAGAGGAAGAAGCGAAAGGAGCATATTCAGTCCCTAGTCACCGAATTTAATGTGAATGCAATAAAATACCTTTGAAGAGGGTTACTGCAAGGCGGAGACCGAACCAGATTCCGATCATCCGGCAAGGCATTTCCTGTCATCTCTTCGCTCTTACGACTGACGTTCATAAGCATGTTGCAGGCAAACAAAAGAAAATTGCAATTGCAAAGAAAGAGAAATTAAATAGCTAATTAAACCCTAGTTCATTTCTTTTAAGGAATTGAGGTTACAAAAATGGAGCTATCGATGGGAGTACAATTAAAAAATGCAAGGGCTCATCTCAGGTGTTGGATTTTGGATTAGGATTGGTCCAAGGAGCTAAGCCTTAAGACCGTAGAAGTCTAGAGTCAGATTCATTGCTTCTGTTGTTTGAGACCAAAATACCCCTCATACCTTTGAAGCAAAACCGTATTAGAATTATCGATTTTGATATGGTAAAAATAAAATAACAAAAAAGCCTATTAATATTGAATAGATATTTTTAAAATTTAAAGTTAAAGATTTAGATAATAATACAATTTCCTGTAATTGTAGTTGATAGTTTGTTGAGAAAGGATAGGATGGGAAATAAAGTTGTTAATTTTAAGCAAAAGCGGAATATTCACATGTAATCTTTTTTGCTTTATAGCAATTCCTGCCAGTATTAATAATTTCCATCCAGGAAGCATATTCACACGAACCAGGTTATCAAAACCAAGCAAAAGCACGTGTCAAGACTCACCATAATGCCACAAACAAGAATCATTCAGTCAAATCCCAGTCTCCTTTTATTGGAACATCTAAAAATGGGCTGTATAAGCAATTATGAATAGCTAGCTAGCAGGATGGGGAATGTACAGAAGGGAAATGCAGTCCAAACTGGAAGGATCAATTTGTCCGCGTACATGTCTGACAAGAACATAGCCTATGTACACTGGCTTTCAAACACATCAATTGGTTTAATCAACTCAACTCGTCATGCTGTACATTCCTAGGTACCCATATGCGGATTGTGTGATCATCACTTGCGGATGCTAGCATTTGATGCCTCCTAGGATTCCAACTCACGGAGTTTACAGTCATTAAATGGCCAGATAACACCTCAATTGGGCTAGAGTTTCGCCTATTCCATATATATACCTGCATAGGCAGCGCAACATAATTGACTACAGACATCAAATGGTCACCTTGGGGCATCACGGCATTTTATCAATTGTTTTAAGAGAGGATCTAAATGCAGGAAAAACAGAAGCATACCAAGGAATTTTCACTGCCACTGGCTATAAATGAGCTATTCAACCCACCAAAACAAGACCGTATAACGTATTTCTGTTGCTTGTGGCCCACATATTTCCATGGCTCCTCCCACTTTCCAGCAACATCCCACAAATGGATCTCCTGGCTGTTAAGATTGACTATGAAGGACTTGCTGTCAGCGGAAACTGAAAGAGATGTAATTGGGTGCTGTTCCCGAATGACTTTTTCAGCATTTGTCACCAAATTTAATATCACAATTTCTTTATCAGATATGCCTATAAGATTTTTACCATCTGCTGTCACAGCAAGATCTAAAACTTTTGGGATCCTCTTGCCTCTCCAAGCTCTTCTCTCATTTCCATCGCAGTCCCATATGCAGATGCACTTTTGCGCATCACAACTGCCACAGACAAATTGCTTTGAGTCGGGAAACCAAGCACAGGAGCTCACAATGAAGCCATTATCTCCAAATGTACGCTTGCATATACCTGTTTCCACATCCCACAGCTTAAGCACTTCTCCATTTCCACAAGTTAGCAACTTCCTATCATCAGGGCTCCATGACACAAAGGATACTGGTTTTTGGTGACTTCTTAGTGTGTGTCTAAATATCAGCCTTCCACCTTCAGTTAACTGGTACAATAATGATAAGAATCCCACCGATAAGATCATCAAACATAAGAAGCAAAGCATACCAAAAACTAAACCCAGTAAAATGCAAATCAAGTACAGCCAAACAGCATAAGATAACATTATCTAGGGACAAATTAATAGAAACTGACTATTTATAATCAAATCAACTAGCGGAGCCACTAGTTTTCCAATTCCAAATCCATTTAGGTTGACAAAATGCACGTTGAAATGATCCAATTTTCTATAATCAATTACTATAAGGTCAGGCGCAAGAGAGTTGCCAGACCAATACGAAATAGTGATATGTTGAATGTCTGAGAAAAAAAAAATATCCCTGTTGGTAACTGAAAACAATTTTACAGTCTACAGCTAAACTCTAACAGTTAAAGAAATCATGATAAGATTCATTATTGAACTATTGCAGCTATAAATAGCTTGAAAATGAGCTGTATGGATCTTATTTGCTATTCAGATGAGATCTCAAACCCAAAATTATCTATGTGACAACTCAACTGAACAATTAACTTTTAAGCTCAAAAGCCTCCTATGAGGAGGCAGTATTCCAAACATTGTCAACACAAGAAGAGGAGGAACACCCGCAGTTCACATCAACAAAATGGCATTTCCAACATGTTATAGAGCTGTTATATTTGAACTCGAATCTAGTCATATAATGAAAGTGCTACAGGTATATTTGATCCATCATTGGATATCATCCAACAGATTAAAGCGGTCAAATGATTTTGTTTTTTTTTTACCAGTATTAGAGCTCTTATGACTAGAAGGCCTCAAGCTAAAGCCACGCTGCAGTACGGTGGATTCTAATTTATTGATAATTGTCCATACTTGGGTAAAGGAGCATGTTAGGAAAATAATTGATTAACCATAAGCCACAGCGAACAAGTAAAAGCTTTTAAAATTGAATTGATTCTTGACAATAAGAATACATCAAGGTGTACATGAATACATCAAGGTGTACATTCTCAATCTCAAGAAGCGTTATTAAATGAAGAAATAAAGTTCACCACATGCAAAAAAAAAAGAAATTAGTATAGGACCTTCCATATGATGGCAGTGCAATCACTTGAAGAAGAGGCTAAGTACTCGCCATTATTAGAGAATTGTACAAACCAAACTTCATCTTTATGCTCTGTCAAAATCTGTAAAAGAAACGAAGAACAAGGATGAGTTAAACATGTGATAGAAGCAACATGCAGGAAGCCTACATATGCCAATACTCATATTATCCATAGCCTCATGATTTTTATTTATTTCTGCTCCTATGTACTTGAATGATATTGCTGCTCTACAAAAGGGCAACAATAACCATGAAGCTCCAGCACAATTTCAACATACTCTAATCATAAGGTGCAGATAGTATGCAACAGAGTAAGCAACCAGCACGAAAGAGTAAATATTAAGTACACAATGAATAAATCAATGCAGTTCTTCCATGCCTGGAATATTGTGAAATATGATCTAGAATCATTAAAAAAAATCCTATATGATCCTAACTGATCCATTCTTTGACTATGTTTAAAATCCTAACACTGGAAAACTTCTCCACTTTGAGTTTCAAAACACCTTTTTACTCTGTTTTTTAGTCAATTCTTTTAAAAATATTGTCATTTTACATAGAAAAGGCACAAAAGAGGAAACAAAGACACCAACAAGAGTCAATAATTTGACAATATATTTAATCATTCGAATGTTCTAAAGTAAATTCTTGCCATATAGTTTGCATTACAACTTTAAACAATAACAACAGAAAACCTATAGTCACATTGACTTTGTTACACACGTGTACACACCAAAAACAACAATTATATTGTACTAATTATGTAGCATCATTGTGCTGAAATAGCTTTAAAGATCAGCAAGAAGCACACCTGAGCAGTCTCACAAGGAAGCTGATCTCTTGTGCAGCAATGATCTTCATACAGTGAAATAGCGTCCATTGAATTATGATACAAACAAGATTCAATTTGTGAGATAACAGCAGTTTCAACCAGATGTTCCAACCTTTTCTCAGGTAGCACAATTGGTGGAGGAAGTAATTTTACCAGTTCTGTTGATAGTCTTTTTCGCATCTCTCGGATACTATCATCCTTCTTATCTACTTCCACATCCCTCCAGCACAGAATACTGAAAGCAAGATCATGCATATTTTCCCTGCCAAGTCGAAACAAAGGAACCCGCTTTCTTAAAACAGTCAGTGCCAATGAGTCCTCCCCACAAATCAAATACTCTAGCAAGCATTGCTTAAACACAAGAAACATAGCTGAAGCTCTAGTCTCACCCGGCAAGTCCTCCATTGCACTGAGTGTATTAATGCAGCCATCCCAATTTCCTTCAGGTACTTGTGATTCCAACAACTCTAAATCCATGGATTTGCACGAGATGCCAGATTCTAATTCCAGACATAAAGCAGACTTTCTATAACCCAATGAATAAAGGCTTTGGACGATGATTCTAATAAATTCATGTGTTTTTATCAGACCTTTTGGACCAACAGTTTTAGCTGAATCGTCCATCAATGAACTTCAGCAAATTCTTTGCTGTTTTGATAAGCTTCCTCGCCTTCTATTATCAGATATTCCCATTTCACAGATTATCCATTAGTTATGGCAACAAATTGGATTGAAATTCCAGCCCCTATGGACGTCAATTTTCAAGGACACAGTTCACACAAGGAACCAAATACCCTCTTTACCATGTAATCCAAATCCCAAAATGATAACTGCATGAAAGCCGCCAGATAACAAGGAAAAGGCATAAAACCATCAATAAAAGACAAAAGGAAACGAATATTAAAACATGATGCAAAAATGATCCCAACCCAACAGCCCCGGCTTTTAAAATTGCCAAACTTAATGCCCCCCAAAAAATGGACACTCTTCTTTCAACAGGCAGAAAAATAGTTTAACAGAACTCAGCCTCTCATGTTCGTATCTCAAAATAGACAGCCCCAGTCAACATACATCTACCTTGCTCAAAATTCAGCAACAACATCAGCCAGTAATTTGGGAAAATTAACAGGCAATACGTTAAAAAGAGAGAAAGAAAAACTCAGCAAGACCAACCAGATGCCCAAAAGAGGGAGCAGTACAACAGGTTTACACAGAAAATTGCAGCCAAGTGGAATTCGATGAGGGCAAGTAATGATCTGTAGGTAGATAAGGACGAGGATTCGATTCGGAACTCTCAAGGAAGTGATGCTGTTCATGAAACGGAATAGAAGTGAACAATTAAAGACGCATCCGATGCTGGACAAGGTGCGAAACGACCATATCACCGGTATTCTTTTACCTGTCTAAAATAAATTAGACCTATTTTTATTATTTTACTAATTTTGTCTGGAATCATAAATTTATTATGTCAATTAATTATTAATAGTTTATTAGCGGAGAAAATCATTCAAGTTAATTATTAATTATTTATACAAAATAGGTCATCAACAAAAATGAGAAATTGAATATATTTTTAAAATAAGTAATGATATTTTTTAGGGACAACAAACTAAGTAGTGTCTAATCTTTTAAAGTTTTCAATTCCCTGACTAATTTTTTAAAACTTATATAAGTTTTCAAAAAAAAAACTTATATAAGTCAAATCAAAAGGTCAATTTTACTTATGTACCGCATCCATGAAATGGGGATGTGATCCTTTATGTCAGTAACTCTGGTCCAACTCTGTACCACTCCATCCTAACACACAGAGGATTTGAGGGGCATCAAATTTCATATAAATGTCCATCTATTATTCACATGAGCAAAAACAACAGTTTGACTTTATTTATATGAATTTTGAAAGATTATTAACTGAATTAAAATTTTTAAAAAGTTTAGCACTAAGTTATAAAAAAAAGTTAAGTATAAAATATATTCTAAATTCTATTCAATTTTGCAATTATGACCTAAACTTTAAATATAGTAACAAAATGTTTAAACTTTTAATTTTTTGTAAAAATACCCGATATTTGTCATTTTTTTTGTTAATATTGCTAATGTGGCATATTATGTCTCCTGTTACCTTTCACACTGGATAACACATGGAATTTATTTTCCATGTCAAAAATATATATTTTAAATAAATATGAATTATGAAAATAACTCATTTTCTCTTTTTCCTCTCCTGCACACTTCCATTGTCACTAAAAAAAAAGGTATTATAGAAGATGGTTATTGATATATCAATTTAGCATCAATTTGATGAGGGAAAAATGAGTCTAATATGTCAGAATGGATGAAGGAAAAATGAATATAATATGTCAAAACCTCAAAATTGGACAATTTTGTTTTGAACATAGTTGAAAATCCAATTATCTCCTTTGCTTATCTCTTCATTGTCACCAATAGAGTCTCTGAACTCTTTTGGACTAGGAGATTATGGGATCAAAATATGAATCTCTCAATTGGGTTCTTTTTCTTTTGCTCTATCTCCTTCAACTAAGAAAACAATATTCAAGGCAGCTAACACGAGTATAGATATGCCAAAATCAACCCACAATTTCACCAGTTATGTCTCTATATATGAGATGGAGCTTTCTAAGAACTATAATTATATCATCTCATATGATCCAATCTTAACAACTACCCATATCTTTGATAATTATATTGTTGAAAGTTGCTCTAGTGTTGATGGATTGTCTTACTCAAAGAAAACACTGTTTTTTAATGATGAGTCAAGGTATTTATTTGACAGCTTTTCAAGTTGTTGTTACACTTTTAGAAAGGATATTGGGCAAAGAAAAGACATTTACATGTACAAGCTGGCTTAAGTCTCCCTTTTAGGCTAATTTCTTTTATTCAATTTTTGTGATCTTTTTGAGTTGTAGTAACTTTCTTTTGAAAGAAACTTGGCTTGATTATTTACAGTATTGATGTTAATGTCCTTAATTTCTTAAAAGTTTTTTTTCTTTTACAAACTAAAAAATTTGGAATGCTTTCTGAATTTGGAATTAGCTTAAAATATTATGGTATTTGATCAAACATATTTCTTTTTTAAGTTCTCTTCCTTTCCAGTTCTCCAAGTTTTTATTAACATGACCGACTGAATCAGGTTTATAAAAAAAAAACAGAAGCTATTGGCTATGCCATGTCTTCTATTAAACTTTTCCAATTAATGATGTTAATACTAAACATTTTGATCATGAATTAATGATATAATCATATTCTAGAGGAGAGTAGGCATTTTGCAACCATGAGTGTTGATATAGGGAGATGTTTTTAGATAAGCTAATGCTTATGGAGTTCTCGTTAAACTTTAGCAATCAATCAAATTACCATGCAATTCACTTCAATAAAATAACATCATTAAGTTTTTTCTTCCTTTTCTTTTTCCCTCTGGTAGTCACTTTTTTGTTCTTTCATTTTAGTGTTTTAAGGAACCAAAGAACTATATATCACTAGTACTACTTAAATAAATCGGTAGCCATTTTTTGCAATTCTTTTACCATCTTCTTAATGACAGTAGAAGCTTCAAGGAGAGGAAGAAGAGAAAATGAGTTATTTTCATATTTTATTTTTATTTAAAATTTATATTTTGTTGACATGGAAAATGAAGTTCATGTTCAATTTATGTGGTAAAGATGGCCGAGATGGTATGTCAAGTCAGCAACGTTAATGGAAAGATTAATGTTAGGTTATTTTTGTAAAAAATTGAAAGTTTAAGCATTTTAGTGTCACTTTTTAAATTTGGACTTTTTAAATTCGGGTTAGAATTGTAAATTTTTAATAAAATTTAGGATTTTTTAATAATTACCCTTAAAATTTTCCAAAAAGTTATAAACTTTTGAATCTAATATCTCTATTTTTAAAAATATACAATCTTAAGAGTATAATTTGATTAAGAAATAAAAGGCTTAGTAACCATATTATGAGCTAAGATGATAACTAACTATAACCATACAGTGAGCAACTCTTTAAACTAACTAATTAGACCCAAGTTTGAGTTAAAGTGTATATAAGTAAGATTTATATTAAGATCATTTCTAATTTGTATAACTTTAATTAGTACTAGTCCACTGCATATTAGATTCCCCATTTTATAGATGAGCTTATGTTGTATATGAGATGGATCATGTGCATAATGAGTTGTTCCCTAATTGAGCTTACCAAACCTTGAAAAATGTAGTTGTTGCGAAGCTCCTTTCATAGGAAAACTATCTGTTTTCTGTCCTTCCAAATGGCAACTCTATATATTAAGAAGTAACCCTTGCATATATTGTTCTTTTGACTAGTCCAATCAATAAGCTTTAGTCAGTCCAACTGTGAAGAGGAGAGGTTACAAAGTTGTTAAATTTTTTTGTCACTGGATAAAAAAGTATTGGCAATGCAAAAGCAAGATTCAAACTCCATTTTACAGAGTGTGTAAAACTTAAAGATGTTGAAGAATTTTAAATAGGATTAAAGAAGGACATTATCTTTGCCTATTGCAGAAGTTAAAAATGAATTGGAAAAGAAAAAATGTTAAATGAAAAGTAACTTGTTTATTCTAGTTTATAAAAACTAGTTAGCTTATAAAAATTGACTAGTTAATTAATATATCAGTTGGTTTTTAATAATAAAGGTTATTAAGGTAAATCAAACTGAAAAGTTGGTCGTCTCAAGATTTTTGTAGTTGAATCCACCAAACTGGTTCAGTTTTTTAATCATTGCTTGGGTTTAACGCTCCAAGAATTCTACTCCTTTAGATAATGTCTATGGATCTATTTAACCCAAAATGTTTCTTTATAATTCAAAAATCTCCAAATCTGCTTCATGATTAAAACTTTATTAGTAGTTTTAATAGGAGTGATTCCCATATCCTCCTCTTTTTAGGTAAGCAAGCCTTTTTCCATTTAACTTTTGTAATTGATCTCATTAAAAATGTCTTAAGACCGTAAGAAGCATTTCAACATCTTTCCCAAAGGTTCAATCAAAGTCTTAGGAAAAAATAAATAGGTTGACTAAAAAACATGTAAACCATTGAGGATTAAGTTTATAAGTTACATTCTATCTATAAAAGAAAGGAATCTATTGCAAAAATGTTAACCCTTTTCTAAACATTTTCAATAAAGGTGGAGAAGTCCCTACAGGTTGGTATTTTAGTGCTACTAGTTATTCCCAAGTAGGTAAAGGGAGGTTTTATAACTTTCAATCCTACTAAGCAAGAAAGCAAGATGGAGAGATGATTCATAGCTGCTGAAATGAAGAGATGACTTTTCTCATTATAGATTGATAGCCCTAAATGATCTTTAAATATATGAAGAGCTATCATTAAAAAAAAACCTCACAGAGGTGGGATCAACTCTAACTAGAAGGAAAAAAAAAGATCATTAATAAAAGACATGCTAAAAATTTTAAGGACCCGTTTGTTTTCATTTTTTTTGTCGTTTTTGGTTGTGGTTTTTATTAAAAAGGAAACCTTCTATTAAAACACATTTGGTTAGATTTGTCGTGTCACGATGTTTTAAAATTTAAAAAAACTACAATGAATTTACGAAAACCAGAAAATTACGTTTCCCTAATTTTTCACAACAGGTTTTCTTCTACTCTAAAACAGCTTTTTCTCTTCGCCGCGCTGCGTCTTCCTCTTCAAGGCTTACTGTGATTTTTTTGTGACTCCAGGTTTGTCCTCTATTTGATTTCTCTTCGTTTTCCACATATTTGGTTTGTGCACGATTTCCTATCTGCTTGTATTTGTTCTTTTCCTTCTTTTTCGGTGCTTTTGGTGCATGGATATAGCTTTCTCTTTTCCTGTTCTGTTTAACACCGTTTCTTCATGGAAGTACCTCAACCTACCATGAAAACCGGAAGCTTCTTCTATAACAACCGATAACACGAAAATAGGCACAAATGAGAAAAGGTAGAAGTTGGTTTTGGGAGCCATTTCAAAGTAAAAAGTTTATCAGTACTTACGCATGAGAAGTTAGACGACTGGTGTAAGAAAGAGATGTTAAGAACTAGGACGATGAACCTTATATTTGCTTTCATTCAATCGCCGTAGGATAGCTTGAGAATGGTTTTAGTCCAGATTGTCTTCACGTCATTTAATATGCGGCGGAGGCATTTAATGTTTTCTTCCCAGCTTCACGTCTCTTAGCATAAAATAGAGTTTTACTTTTGTCTTGTAGCATCACGTCTCTTAGCATAAAGTGAGTTTACTTTTGTCTTGTAGCATGTGGAGTCATTTATGGAGGCTTTATTATGATAAGGTTTATGTGTTCTTCAACGATTCATTCAACCTTCACATGTATTGATGCATTAAATGAAGTGTGGAAACATTAAATGCGTGCCTTTCATGCCAATCATCACGTTATTCTTATTTTTATTATTGTCTTCATGTAATATACCTTTGTTAAAGTAAAGAAACCATTTTCTTTTAAGTGTGGACTACATTGTTACATGTATATTTCATGCCAATCAACACGTAAATTCTTATTTTTATTATTGTATTCATGTAATATACCTTTGTTAATGTAAAGAAACCATTTTCTTTAAATGTGGACTACATTGTTACATGTATATTTTTAAATATATTTAGCATTTAACATTTTGTAAATATTATTGTGATTGAGCAATATGAATGATGACAATGATTGTATGGAAGTAAATGAAAAAGATGGGGTATGGAATGATACGATAGAGATGTATT
>JANZLH020000067.1:134277-147193 GCA_026770325.2 Erythroxylum fimbriatum
TTTGCAGAGGGAGAGTAATATAGAAAGCTTTGCGAAACTCTAGGGAGAGTAATAATAAAGGCACAACATTCAATGACTAGATAAAATGGACGAACGGGATGGATTGCGCGGTCACAACATTCTACAAACAGATATAAGGCGTCAGATTAAATGGACGAGTTGGGATGGACAAATGGACGAACGGAATGAATTGCGCGGTCACAACATTCTAGCCGTCAGATTAAGTGGACGAGCAAGATGGATTGCGTGGTCGTCAATCCCAACTCGCCCTTAGTATATAGACTTAAAGATTATAATCTTAAACATAGGTTGACAATTGGGTGTATAAGTCATTTAAGCAGAGAAGCACATTTCACAAACTCAACCTACTAGATGAAAAATTTCGATAGAAACAAAGATTACATCAGTTAGTTTATGATAGTAGATATTTCAAAATTAACTAAAAAGAATGAGTATTAAAATTGCTAAGACAAAAATTGCAGAATACGTGTTATCATATCAGTGAAGCCGTATTTTCTTCTAGAAATTATATTACAAAGAGCTATTTAAAATAGTCAATTCAAATAGTGTGCAAGGTAATTTATCGAAAAGGAAAAATCGAAGCTAGAGCTAGTAAAGAAGAGTGGTTCAGAAAGCACCTAGATTGAAATTCTAATATGTTGCTAACAAGTTGGTTTTAAAGCAATTTTTTATTACAATGAAAGTAGAGTTATAGACTTGTAAGGTATTATACAGAGGGGTGTAAAGGCTGGAAATGGTTATTGGCTTTTACATAATTTCATCGTATCAACATATTTCTACATAAAATTATATCAATATATTTCTATATAAAAACTTTCAACTCAAGTAATTTGTGTGATTCAATTAAAATCTTTAAAATCAAATTGAGACATAACCTATTTCAGGTTTGTGTAATTCATACTAAAAAAATAATTTGAATCATCATGCAATAACTAATATAATAATCCAACTATACAATAGTCACCAAACACAAATCCATCGAAAAAAGAAAAACAAAAAAATTAAAAGAAGTTTAGAACCATAAAAACTAACCTAGAGAGATAGGTTGAGAGGAAGATAGAATGGAAAGGTTTAGTTGAAAAGAAACACAGAGAAGAAGAGAGAAAATATAGAAATTATGTTGAACAAATCTGAGAGGAAATTTTATGTTGATTCTCGTGACGGTTTATTCATTATTCCTAATATTTGTTTCCAAGTTATACTAATACCTTTTTTAAAAATAAAAATTCAAGATTATTGAAAATCTATTTTAGATTTGTCATTCCTTATCTTATTCATTATTAATAACAAAATAAGAAAAAAATTAGGAAGTTTTCTCACCATCTTCGGTTACCAAATGGGAGCATTAAAGAGGCATGTGAGACTTAGGTGAAGATTTTTAGAATAATTTAAATTTTAGTGGACCAAAAACTTGATTGTCGCACAAGAATTTAACAACTTGTTCAAATTTGCTATGTTATTTCCACGCAATAGCATAATACCAAGTGATTTAAATAACGCACATTTCCTCACCTCTAAAACAGAGACATGACAAGTCCAATCCTATCAAAATTGTTGATATTATTATATGATAATTGAAATTGTTTAAGTACCAAATCTAAGTCGGAGCATTCTACGTTCTACGACTAGATTTTACCGATAATAACCAATGTGCAAAACCAGTCGGTGGTCAAATTTAGGAAGACTAAGAAAACGAGGCTCAAGCGGGCGTGTGCGTTTAGTAATAGTAGGAGGGAAAAGCGACATCGTTGCCACGCTCGAGGTAACAAATGAAACGAAGCAAAAAGGACAGCACCATCATTTCCCAAAAGCCAAAAAAACAACTTTGCTAGGACTGTTCCTCTCTACTATTACTCCACCACCAAGCAATAAAAGCACTTCCCCAACTCTCTCACTCTCTCTCTTTACGTTGTCTTGTCTCAAGTTTCAACAACTCTCGGGCACTTTCTCTGGTAACCTAATCTCTTACTCTCCTTTGAAAGTCCCCCCTCTTTCTCTAGAAGTGTCCTTGTGTTCCTATCGTGAATGTCTGTGTAGATCCTTGCCGCATTTCATGGATCTGCTGCTCCACCGCGCTCGCATTGTCTCCGTTCCCTCTCTCTCCTAGGGTTTTAGCTTTGGTTCCACGCTCTTCCCGCCACTTTCGCCCTCTTCTGCCTTACTGTGGCTCAATGTGAGTGCTGCGTGCAACGGTTTCCGGCGCCGCCGGTGGCTTTGGAACTCCTGGCGGTGAAGCTGTTGATTTTCTAGGTGTTTGGTTTCTTGGCAATGTTCTTTGTGTATTCTAATTTGGATTAACAGATAATGATTATGAGTTCCTTCTCGACGCTTCTGCTGTTGCTACTGCTTTGCTTCGCTTTTAATAGTTTAGGTAATGTTACTGTTTCCTCCGGTGCTTTCTTCTAATTGTTCATTAAATTCTTTGCTTTAGGCAGACCAGAGAAGGAAAAGGAACTATAATTGAGTTATTTGAGAGTATAAATGGCTAATTAAGTGGCAGTTTAAGTTCAATCGACAAAATTTTTGGTTGCGATAGAAAGTGACCAAAATCTTGGTTAGTTATTGATTATAACCTGCATTTTGTCGTAGATGAAGCTATGGTAAGTTCTTTACCCTCGTTCCGAGGATTTGAGAGATTATTCATAAAGAATGTCTTGGGGCAAGCTGTATGAATTCGATCTATACTTTCTTTAATTAGCTGCATTTACCCATCGAATGCCAATTTATGGAACTTAACAGTAGCATTACTCAATAGGAAGTATATGTAGTATAGATGCTAGCAGTTTCATTTTCCCTTATTCGGTTGAATTTGAAGCTTGGGATAGTTTATTGAGCTTGCTATCATATTTCTGCCTCTTGAGATCCAGATAAGATGTTTGCCTTTTGCGGTTCAGGGTTGTAAGATGTTTCATGTCAAAATAGTTGACCATTGTTCTCTCTTCCTCATTCAAAAGTTGGAATTTGCAAAATATGAGAGGGAAAAAATAAATTGCACAATCTCCAGAATATTTAGTTTATACTTATTAAAAATAAAATATGTATTCAGTTCGGCGTGCGTTGAATCAGTGACCTTATAAATAAAGAATAGCGTCTCTTTTAGAATGCGTTTAGAGCATTTATAAGCTTTTGGGAAACAGAATTTTGTGTTCAGGTTGGCATGCATTGAACCGTTGACTGTATCGATAAAGAATAACATTTCTTCTGGGGAGCGTCAAGAGCAATGCTGGTGATATAGAAGAATGCAGCCTTTATAATGATTTCTTTAGTATTTTAGGAAAACCACTCTTGATTCTTTTAACATGTTAATTTGAGGAAAGCAGTAAAATATATTCTCTACCACGCTTTTCCATAATTTCCTTTCTTCTTTAGCCCTTTTTCCTGCTATATGTGTGGTTCTGTAAATATATATCGTTGCAATGTGAGAATAGATAGCATCCAGTGCACACTCTTACGGTCTTCATTACAAGATCATTATAAACTATCATTCACAACTAACCTATTTGCATTCCTGCCCTCATTTTTCAGGTAAGCCATTACTTCACTTGGAGTTTCCTCATCTGAAACCAAATCAGGCATTATATATGAGGCAGATTCTCGTGGATCATGGTAATATATTGCAAGACGACTTCATTTTTTTCCTAATGCCTTTACTTTAACATGGACTTTGATATGTAAACTTTCCTTACAGAAATGATCTGGATTCTTTAAATTTTCTTATATAGATCGAAGTAATTTGTAATTATTTGCATCTTCAACATTTAAGTCGTCAGTTGCATTTTATGATATTCAACCAACTCAACTACAATAAACCATTTTACTCTTGTTAACTAAAAAAAATTACGTACAACACTTCACTTTTTATGTGTATTCACAAAATGTGATGGCTTTCCAAAGTGCCTCAATTTATATATCATTGCCTATGGAACCGCTTTTCGTGAGCTTTATTTCTATCTTCTTGTGCAAGTTTTCCTAGGAGTGAACTTCCTATAAATCATTGCTTGCTGTCTCGTTGAGATTTCTGATTCATGTATTACTTGGCATATGAGGCTCCACTCAATTCTTAAGATATGATTATCCATAAGAAGTTGCTCAATCTGATCCTTACAATGATGAGGCTAATTGTTGACAAGTTGAGACATTACCTGGACAAATTGACACAATATCTCTGTAAGATATGACAAAGTTTTGGAAAATAGTACCACGATAAATTGACAGATAGTAATCTTCAGAGATCTAGTTTTTTTTTTAAAAAAAAAATTCATATGAGTTTCACAAAATCTTATCATATCATACCACTTGCTCATTTTGGAATCCATTGCACCATGTTAAAATCCTCTTCCTTTTAGTACAACCTGTATTCACAAAATGTTATTAAGCAAATCACTAGGGAAAATGAAAAATTTTAGCTTGTTAGATTTTCCACTTTATTTGATGATTGTGCATCTAGCAATCAATTTTTAACATATGCACTTGCTGTACTGTTCACAGGACGGTCAGTTTCAGGCATTGTATCATTTCTCCAATTGCAGCCATCTCAACTGCACATTGTTAAGCCTTTTCTAGGACCTTCACCTGCACCTGCACCTTCTCAAGTTCATCGAGGTACCTCTCATTATTTAAATCTCAGCACCTTGTCACTCATCTATTGCTCCAATGATTTGGTGGTTTTGTTATCTGTAATAGGTCCTGCATATGGTCCTATTACTGCCCCTTCACATAGACACCATGTTCATCATTTTTATCATCATCGTCATCATCGTCATCATGTGCAACCTTTTGTGGGTGCTCCATCGCCTTCAGAAGAACAAGGTAAGATTTGAGAGTTATCATGAACTATTTAATGTCTTTCTATTTTCTTGTCTGTGGGATGCTCTTTAGCTAATGATGTTGACTAGAGGATCCATGGCAGGTTGTGATCAAATCTGTGTTGAGCCACTTACTGCTACTCCCTTTGGTTCTCCTTGTGGCTGTGTTTATCCCATGAAAGTCAGACTTCTTTTAGATGTGGTCCCCATTGCTGTTTTTCCTGTGTTGAATCAGCTAGAGATTGAGATTGCATCAGGCACATACTTGGAGCAAAGTCAAGTGAAAATAATGGGTGCAAGTGCTGATAGTCAAAATCAGGGGAAAACAGTAGTTGATATCAATTTGGTTCCTCTAGGGGAGAAGTTCGATAATACAACTGCAATGCTAACATATGAAAGACTTTGGCATAAAAAAGTCCCTCTAAATACAACCCTGTTTGGCAATTATGAAATTATGTACATTAGTTATCCTGGTAATGGCATCACTTCTCCTTTTACCTTTACAACTTCAGCTTTATACCATTATGCATATTTATGGTCTGACTGTCAATATCAGGAATTCCTTCTTCACCATCATATCCAAGTTACATGGGAAGTGGGCCAAGTGAAAGTGTGGGAGGTCTCCCCATTACTGCAAACTTTACGAACAAGAACCAGAAGATAAATCCTAAGATCATTGCCATCATTACTTTATCAGCATTTGTATTATTATTGGTTCTCATTGGAGCAATCTTTATTTTAATAAGATGGAAAAAGTTTGGAAGACCTTCAAGTGCTGTTGGTCCCACATTTGCGTCCTCTATGAACAAAAGATCAGGTATACCCATTCTGAGATTTTTGTTCTTGGATTATATTGTATGATGTCCGAGATATAAGATTATTGATAGGTTCCATTGTTTGATTAAGTTTAAGCAGTTAATCAATGATCAAATCACCAAATCTTATTGCAGGTATGGGAACATTTTTGTCAAGCAGTATAGTGAGCTCATCATCTCATTCCCTTGCATCCACCATGGCAGCATGTATGCTCTCTGTAAGAACATTTCCGTTTATTGAGCTTGAGAGGGCTACAGAGAAGTTCAGTTCAAGCAGGATTCTGGGTGAAGGAGGATTTGGTTGTGTTTATCGGGGCATTATGGAAGATGGAACTGAAGTTGCAGTGAAGCTACTTACTAGGGACAACCAGAATGGAGACCGTGAATTTATTGCTGAAGTTGGGATGCTAAGTCGGCTGCACCATCGCAATCTCGTCAAACTGATTGGTGTATGCATTGAAGGACACATCCGTTGCTTGGTCTATGAGCTTGTTCGCAATGGGAGTGTTGAGTCTCATTTGCATGGTATGATTTCTGATATCTTTAACTGGATCTTTTTATTTTCATGAGAGGACATACCAGTTTCTTGATTATTCAGTTTATTATGCATTATTTGAATGATGATGTCAGTACAAACTTGATGATATCCACTGGAGGCCTAGTTGATATCTGTTTATTCCCACAAGCATATGATAAAGCTGGAATTTCCTTGGACTACCTCTTTATTGATTTTTCAGGTGTTGATAGGAAAAAAGGACCTCTTGACTGGGATTCACGTTTGAAGATTGCTCTTGGAGCTGCAAGAGGATTGGCTTATCTTCACGAAGACTCCAATCCTCGTGTAATCCATCGAGATTTTAAGGCTAGTAATGTTCTACTAGAAGAGGATTTCACGCCTAAGGTATCTGATTTTGGATTGGCAAGGGAAGCAACTGAAGGAAGTCATCACATATCTACGAGGGTCATGGGAACTTTTGGGTAATTACTCCTGTTAGATAAGATCTTCTAGAAGCCTAGGTTATTGTAGAATTTCCATCAAGCATGGCCAATTAGGTTAAATTTCCTACTTTCCTCCCTCAGAGTGACACACCTTTTGATTAACGGAGCAAGATACTGAATCAAACGTAATAACATTGTAAAATTATTTATGATACATGTATGCACTTATGCCAGAGCTGTATAATTTGCAGGTATGTAGCACCTGAATATGCAATGACAGGGCATCTACTTGTCAAGAGTGACGTTTATAGTTATGGTGTTGTGCTTCTTGAGCTTTTGACTGGAAGAAAACCTGTAGACATGTCTCAATCTCCGGGACAGGAAAATTTGGTTACTTGGGCACGCCCACTGCTAACCAGTCGAGAAGGGTTGGAGCAGTTGGTTGATCCCTTCTTGACGGGAAGTTATGATTTTGATGACATGGCTAAGGTGGCAGCTATTGCATCTATGTGCGTTCACCCAGAGGTGACCAACAGACCATTTATGGGTGAAGTTGTGCAGGCACTTAAGTTGATATACAATGACACAGATGAAACTTGTGGGGAGAATTGTAGTCAGAAGGAGTCTTCTGGCCTTGATTCCGATTTTAAAGGTGATCTTGCTCCTTCTGATAGTAGTTGGTGGAATGCTGGTGGGCTATCACCTAGGTTAACTTATGGGCAAGCCTCTTCTTTCATAACAATGGAATATAGTTCAGGTCCCCTTGAAGAGATGGAAAATAGACCGTTTTCAGCTTCAAGTTTGGTGGGGGATCGATTGTCTTTACCCATTAGGCATGGAAACAGATCAGGCCCCCTGAGGACAGTAAGAAGCAAACCTAACTGTTACCGATTTAGGGGGAGCATGAGCGAGCATGGTGGGCTTCTTCCCAAGCATGGTAGGAATGATCCCTACTGGGTTTGAGGTTTTCTTAAAAGAGTGTTGTTAAAGTGTACAGTTGCAAGAAAGCGGGGTTATCAAGCTAGTGATCAATTAATCGTTAGATTAGGCTCATGTTTGAAGACTAAAGATGGGAAGGGACAGATACAAGGTTTGCATCAGATTTTTAAAATCTTGATTCATTATCATACAGAGTTGGGAGATGTAAGTTGGATAGTATACTCCTTGTATTTATTATCATATATTGTTTATTATGCTCCAATGTTTTATTGGAGGACAGGTACGTGTAGCTGTAAACTTTGCAGTAGCTGCAAATCAATTTGTTGACAACAGGCCCACCTTTCAGTTGCAGTACAAATATATTTTTGTAAATGGCCCATGCAATGCCTAGGCTAAAGTTAAAATGGCTCTTTCTTATGCTAGTGATGACTTAAAAACCAAAGTTTTGCACATTTGAAATAAATGAATTCAAGATATAGTGGGTTGTGTTCCAAAATTTTTATACAGGTTAAGAACAAAGTCTCCTCTCCTCTCCTCTCCTCTCCTCTCCTTTCCTTTTCCTTTCCTATCCTATCCTGGTAGAGTCGTACTATTATCCTCCTGGTAGAACTAGACGCCAATATCGTCCCCTCAGCCCAAGTCAAAAGTGTAAGGTTAGGTGCGGGCCATCCAATCCAAAATGCAAAACCAAATAGTAAGTATCAAAAGTAGAAGAAAGGGAGGAGAGAGATGGTGCAGGTGTGGACACTTCCCAGTGCCACTTCGCGGCACTCTTGGCTACTTCGCCATTGTGGCGTTACTATTAACTACACTTGTAGCAGTAGCAGCAGGTCGCAAACAACATCTTTCTTTCGCTTTTTGTTTCTTTTTTAAGTGACAACCAATTGCAATGCCTTTATTATTCATTCGGCTCAGCAGACGTTAAGTTAAATTAATTGTTGAGCTTTAACCAACAGTGTGAAAATGTCGTCGTCAGATTCCCTTCCTCCACTCCCTGAACACCGCATCATCGTAAGTTCCTCTCTATCTTTTTGTCCTATTGAAAATTCTTCAGATTTCGACATGTTTTTTAGTGTAAGCACCAAATTGGTTGACAGCTGGGATGTGGAGGAGTTTCCGTAGATTTCTTGGCAGCCGTTGCTTCCTATCCTAAGCCCGACGACAAGATCAGAAGCACTAGCTTGAAGGTCTCGCTTCTCTCCCATTTCTGCAATCCATCAGACTAAAACTTTGGTTTGCTTCTTCTTGTTATTTTTGTCTTTTAACTGAATTCATTTCCAGGTTCAAGGAGGGGGAAATGCTGGAAATGCTTTGACTTGTGCTGCTCGACTCGGCTTAAGCCCCAGATTTATTTCTAAGGTTTCGTACTTGCTTGATATTAATTGGATAATCGATTAGCTGTTCGTTTGTTGTGCTGATTATATATTGTTAAACTGATTTAGGTTGCCGATGATAGCCAAGGCAGGAGTATCTTGGAGGAGCTAGAATCTGATGGTGTCGATACTTCTTTTCTTGTGGTAGTTATTATGCTTCAGTTCACAACAGTAAAAACCCATTTTCATTTTTCTTGTTTAAATTGATAGCCCAATTTTCTTTCATCTTTATGATGACTAAGTCTCCATTAAAAGAAATATGTTCAATTTTTATTGTTTGCATATGGATCTGGCTATGCCTGGATAATTCTTATTTGATTAATTTTTAATTTGCTCTTTCTTTCTTTTCCCCTAGGTTTCCAAGGAGGGCAATTCACCTTTCACATATGTCATCGTTGACAACCAAACGTGGGGGACTTTTCCTTAATGTTTTGCTCTGCTTGAATTGATCTGTATTTAGACAGGGCTAATAATTGAATGTATCTTCTTTTTGTAATTTGAGAAATGAAAGATAGTCCTGAAAATTCAAACAAAGAGAAACAATGATTTGAAGTTGTTAAATTAACTTTGATACTGTTTGAATGTAGAGGTGAAAAGAAGCTAAAGAAGATAGAAAAGAGGCAAGAATGTACATAATGATTTAAGGTGGTTTGGCTATAAATATAACAAGGCTGCTAGGTGTATTATTGGTTAGGGGTTGCAGTTTGCCCATTAGTACACTATTTGATAATGCATTCATCCGATATTTCTAAATAATACCTCTACTTCTCTATTATTAGAAAAATAGGAAACTCTGCATGATCTTCAAGAGGAGTCATGGAATAAGGTTGCATCAATTTGGTAACACAATTAATTATCTGTTGCTGCATAGAGGAGATTGATTTTTCTATGTGTCTAGTCTGTCATTGTTCTTATGCTGAAAGTTGAGTCATTTGCTGTTTGAGTTATTAATTTTCACTTGAGATGTTCAAAGCTCCCTACCTTGTAATGATCATTTATAATCCTTTTCATTTGAGATGTTTAAAGTTCTCTACCTTGCGATGATGATGTATAATCTATTACAGGAAAACTCGTACTTGCATCCACACGCCGGGAGATCCTCCTATGGTAGCAAATGATCTTACCCAATCAAGCCTTTTATCCGCATTGGAGGGAGCAAAAATTTTCTATTCCGATGGAAGGTTACCAGAAACTGCTTTACTTATCGCACAAGAGGTAACATCATATACTGCTTCTAAACCCTTTGGTGTCTTTTCATTTACAATTTGTTTTGGTGTTCAGAGATAAAATAGATGATACTATCACAGGTGATCATGTTGGTAGTTGAAACATGAACTACGATGTGATCAGTCTATCATTGCTAATATGTCTAGATATTTTGGCCTAGACATTCAAGCATGTCTTTGGTGTGTCCTAACTGGAAATCAACTAATTTTCACCACATTATTAATGTTATCAGTGTTTTACTTGTTTAGAACTAGGATAATGGTTATTTCAATACTTGAACTTTGTCACTTTATTTGATGGAATATTTTAAAAAAGTATATGATTAACTTTTTTCTAATTTCACAACGTTAGTGCTTATGTTAGTTAAGCTAGACGATAGTGCTGACTCGATCATAAAGATTTTGTTATTATTTACATGGCAGCCCATGTAGCTGTTAGCTTGGAAAAATATTAATTTTTGATTCCTTAATCTTTCAAATGAATAGTGGTATTGTTAATGTCCAAAGTAAGTGCCTGAACTAAAAAAATTACTGAGTGCGTGCCTGAATCTCCTAATTCTTAAAGAGCTGTTTACTTTTATCTCTGTAATTCCTAAGAAAATTTTTTGTTTTATTTCTGTTTTTTATTGTGGTTTTAACTTTTATTTTATGATTTTGTTTTGTCTTTATTATTTAAGAAAACAAAAACTTACTTAGTTATCAATACAATTATACTTTTGTGACTACTAATAATTAGTACACTAAATAATTGTTAACATAAATAAATTTTATTAATTAGAATAATAATTGATTTTTATTTGTTAGTAAATATTTTATTATTAATTATTATATTTTTCGTATATATCATGTGATATTTATTTTAGTAAAATTAATTTATTTTATTAAATTTCTCTATTATATTAATAAAGAAAGTAATTGTCCAATTTTTATTTAATATGGACAATATTTACAAATAATAAGGACTAGTTTTAATATTATTTATGGTTATACTTCATACTAAAAATATTTTATAATAATGTTAAGTTTTTATTTTATAATATTATTAATAATTACTTATATTTTATAAATAATAAATAAATAAATTTAAAAACTTTTATCTATTTAAATAATTGAAAAATAAATTTTATTTTTGAAAATTAAAGAGATGAAATCTTAAATACTTATTTCAATAAATAGAATTAAATTATTTTAGATATATAAAATATTTTAAATTGTTTGTGAGTTTTTTAGTTAAGGGACTTACTCACATAAAATGAAAAAAAATTTAGCCGTTGCATTCTTTTATTTTTAATTTAACATCTAAAATAACTGAATTTTCAAATTTTTTAATTTACAAAATATTTTAAATTATTTGTGAGTTTTTTTAGTTTGGACACTTGCTCAAATAAAATGAAAAAGTTTAGGCATTGAATTCTTTTTAAAATAACTGGGATATTATCCCTTACTGAACACTTTCAGTTAATTAATTGATGAAGACACTGGTCTGTTGAACTTTAAAAAGATTGGGCACTTGCTCAGTGATTCTTTTTG
Organism: Erythroxylum fimbriatum; assembly: GCA_026770325.2. Classification (NCBI taxonomy): domain Eukaryota; kingdom Viridiplantae; phylum Streptophyta; class Magnoliopsida; order Malpighiales; family Erythroxylaceae; genus Erythroxylum; species Erythroxylum fimbriatum. The sequence continues at coordinate 145,926 of JANZLH020000067.1, forward strand.
CTTAGTGACTTGAGCACTGACAAAATCATATTCGTTTTAGAAATCTGTGCTTAATGTTGTTAATCTGTTATGCTAATACATCTAGATACTTTGGCTTTGACATTCAAGCAAGTCTTTGATATGTCCCAACTGGAAATCAACTAAGTTTGCTCCTACTAATCTGGCCTAGTGGTTCTCGTAAGGTATTAGTGGTAATGTTTTACATGTTTAGAAATCTGTGCTTGTTGTACCACCATATACTCTCTTTTTTTTAATATAACCTTTTTGTGGGGAGAAATCTCATTGCTATCACCTAAACTGTTATGAACATTATATATCTAATTTTTTCCAGTACAGGCATTTCGCAAGGACATACCAATTTTGATTGATGCAGAAAGGAAAAGGGAAGGGTTGGATGATCTTTTGAACTTGGCTAGTTATGCTGTATGCTCTGCGAAATTTCCACAGGCAAGTTGACGTTTCACTATTGGAAATTGACATCAATGATCAACTTTTTTCTGTTAATAAATTATCAGGATTATGTATCTCAGCTGCATTAGCTCATGCTGGCCTTTCCGTTCTTAAAAAGCGCTTATGATATGCAAGCATGTTTGTCAAATGATTTCTGGAATATATTTTCTGTATGCAGGGCCTAATCTATTTCATCTGTTGAACTTTGACAAGCTTTCTTTTTACTTGTTTTTTTAGAAGCTATTATTGATACCCAATATGTACACAAGTACATATATGATGAACACGTATATAGTCTGCATTTCTGTAACACATAATCTTCTTGTAGGCATGGACAGAGGCACCAACTATTGCAAGTGCACTTGTTTCCATATTATTGAGACTGCCGAAAATGAAATTTGTTGTTGTGACTTTGGGGGAAGATGGTTGCTTAATGCTTGAGAGAAGCATAGAAGGTCAGTGTACAACTGTTGAGGCCTTGATCTGAGGAGGAAACAGATGAAACATGAAGGACTTGAAATAGATACGAGGAACTAGATGATATTATATTGTTTTCACTTGCATTTCTTGTGCTTTATTCGTCTTTTGGGCTTATGTTTTATATTGTACTTTTTTTCCGGGTAGAGGTTCCTGCATCAGAAGAAACAGATGTAGACAGCTTATTTGAAACACTGAAGCAGAAAAGGGATGATAGCACAGCCATACCAACATGCATTTCTTCGGTAACGATATAATGGTTTCTTTTCTTATTAAGTTCCATTCAAGGGCAAAAGGCTCTCACCTTTCTACGATCTTATGGTTGTGGGACTCTTGTGGGG
>JANZLH020000067.1:158798-172048 GCA_026770325.2 Erythroxylum fimbriatum
TACGTATTTACGTTTTTAACCTGCATTACTACTATCCTGTAACATCTGCATGTGGGTCTACTGGAAATAGTCTCTCTACAATATAAGGGTAAGGCTGCGTACTATCAGGCTCCCTCCCAAATTCTGCCTCCCAAATTTTGCTTCATTGCGAGACTTCGGAGTATGATGATGAGCTTTACACAACTGATCAACCCATGATTTGTTATAATCTAATCTTCACCAAAGAGCACAAGAACAAATATTTAAGCTGTTGGGACATTGTAAACCAAAAAACTTTGCAAAAGTTGTGTTTTTCGAAAGATAATTTTATAATAAAAATTTTAATTATATAGAATTGAAAGACTAGATTGTAATTTTAAAAATTATTTAAAATGATATATTATATTAATCAACACTAAAATTGAATTTTTTTAGCAAATTACGGAAAAAGATATTTTTTATAGCCTATGCATTATGCTGTATTGTCTTCCTCTGTCAAATAGCGGTTATTACCTTAGGTGGCACCTATTTATATGTTAAGAAGTTGGCAATATTTTTAAATTTTGTAAAATCATTTGGAATTTTATGTGCTTTGGGTTTAATTTTACAAAATTTAAAAACTCCTACTTATATTTCAACACGTCCTTTTTATATTTGGGCCAATTTAAAGCCCAACACATGACACAGTCGATCATGTTGAAATGGTGACAAATGATCTAAGAATAACCTACTCTGATACCATATTAATTTTGTAAGATTGAATCTAAATAAACTAAACATATACAAATTTAAATAAGATTTCATCCTAAATCTATGGTAATAAGAAAAATAACTCATTAAGCTTTTATGCACATTCAAATTCATATATTCTAAAATATAGACAAAAGCTTGCGAGTTACGTTACACCCAAAAAGACATCTACCGAGACGCATCGAAGTGACCACAAGACACAATAGCCGAGGAGACGGATAGGGTAGCCAAAATAGAAACAAGATGACAACAAAAGCCAAATGGCGTATCAATCACTTAAGAAGCTATGCAGGCTTGCTTTTATAGCAGACTATCAGCCTTCGAAGGCAGTCTCCTGAAGAAGTTGAAAGCCTTAGAAGGCAGCTTGTTTTTGAACCTTGGCGGCCTGAGAATATAGAGCCCCCAAAAGGCCACCACAACTCTTATGGGCACAGCATAGAATCCAATAGCAGCAACCAAGCACAGATTCACAAACAAGAATGTAGCTTTGGGATCTCGCCAACTTAGCAATGCTTGGAAACGTTCACCCTGTGTAGCCATGTCACCAACCACAGATTGAATCCTCCCTGCCACGCTCCTTAGCCGATCATACCTCACTCTCACAATATCAGCGCTTCGACTGGATGGAAATGAATCAAATTCCTCGTCCAATTCATCAACCAAAACGCTCTCTACATGAGAAAGCTTCGCGTCCATGTGGGGTGGGTAACGTGGTCGTGACCTGAAACGCCAGAGTCCTACAAACGCCATGTACAGCAGTGCAGCGGGAATAAAGAGCTCAGGCATTGCAACCAGCAAAAGGAAAATCAACAGAAACATGGCAGAATAAAGAGGCTTGTTCCAATTGCGCAAGGAGTCCATAAAACGAGCCAGAGCTAGAAGACTAGAGAGCACATTGATTAGTCTAGCGAAATTGGCCTTGCTTCTTCTCATACTCCACATATGAGAATCGTGATCAAGCATATACTCCACCACTTCTCGTCCTAATGGTGGCTCTGCGCGGCTAAGCCGTGATGCCACCACATTCATAGCCTGATACCTCAACATATCCAGTTGATTCACACTCAGTGGTTGCACATAATGCATCTTTGGCAACAAAGGCAGAGTGTACATGTGCAACATGTTGACCACGTTAGCACAAGAAAACCTTACAGCCAAGTGAAGCTCACCCATCTTCTTGACACCAGTATTGTGGAGCATCAGGAGGGGATAAGAGTGGGTATAAACCCTATCTGATTCAAGGGTTGATAACCGGATTCTGACTTTCCCGATTCGAGAATCACGCCAAGAGGCGTTGTTTATGACATTCTTATCAACCCGGCAATTGTCAAACAACCCAACAGTGATAACAGTGCAAGGATCAAATACTTCCCATGTGTACTGCTCATTCCATTTTGGTGACAAATTATCAACCACAGTGCGTGTTCGCACCCATTTCTGACCATACTTTGCCACACAATAAGCATCTGTGGACTCTCTTTTACCTTCCTTAAGTTTCATTGGCATAAGCCCTGTTGCACCCAAAATTCCCATCTCAAGCACACCAATGTGAGGTTTCCACAACTGTTTTGCAGTTGCTCGAACATCACTACTTAACATTGTAGTCTCATCAAGAACGTGGTAACCTCCCTCCAGTGACGCACTCACGTGAATTCTAGACGCAAATCTAGTGACCACTTTGGACTCGTCTGCAACTCCAAAATGGCTGTCAAGATTTAACCACCTAGAGACCACTTGTTTATCATCGATACGCTTCTCAATGGCAGCGAGAGGGAGTAAAACTCTGCCCACAGTCTCCTCTCTTCCATGTCCAACACGATCCTCCACAAAAATCATCAAGCAGTCCTCAAATGGCTCTGCAACAACGAATAACACATCCTCATTCCAGTAAGGATTGGAAATGCTTCTATTGGGGTTGGGCCCAGCAATTTTAGTCCTTAAAATTTGGTTCCCAACCTGCAGCTTTGAAAAAAACTCGGGAAACCTCGCCATTACGGCCCCCTTCTCCCGAGGAACAATATCTTGAGCTTCAATGACACGTACCCTTAAGTACCATAACTTTGGAGATAGATACACCTTGGATTTGATAGAGCAAAGGCCATCAAAGTGCACATTTGCTGCCTTCGAGTGCCAAGCTTCTGCAAATGCTTCGTCCGCTTGAGTCCCAAACCATATTGAGACCATAACTTCACCACCTTTAGCTTTGTCTCCTTTCTTGTCCTCCATTCGATACCACTGTGGCGCCAATTGACTATCAGGTGGGGCTCTTTTCGGAACCTCGTTCAGATCAAACCAAACACGACCCAAGAAGTCATCTTTATGACCTTCTTTCACAAAAATCTCCGCCATTGATGACTGTATGCAATCCTTAGAGAATGCAAAAACTTGGTTCCACTCCACATTGCCTGAACCCACCCTCTTTGTTATTCCTCTATAGTTGCCTAACTTCACCTCTGCCACTATATCACCACCTCCAAACAACGTTATTTCTTTCGCTTTCACAACTCTAACATAAAGATACTGCATTTGCTCCACAAGATCATAAGTAGAACTAGTTTTGTCTTTGTTTAACGGACCACCACCAAGGTGCGGTCTTGTCTCTTTAAGAGAGAACTCACTAGAAGCATTGGAGTATGAACTCAAACCACCACCAACACCACCTCCTCCTCTGCCAGTCAAGACCCCACCACTGTGGTCCGGAGCAGCAGGACTACGACCAGTAGTAATATTAACAGGTTTAATCTCACCTGGGTTTGGCTCCACAGGCTTGGAATTGCTTTGGCTTTGGAGCTGTGATTGCCTGTTATTGCTCTCTTGAGTACTCAACTGATGCTGCTGCCGCACTATAACTGGACTCTGTTGCTGCAGCTTCTTGTTCTTCTTTGAAGGGCCAGAACCAGCAGCAGTAGACCCAGAAATCACAACACCATTACCGAAGCCCACAACCTCCTTGACCTCCTCCCTAGTAGACACGTAAAGCTTCAAACTTATCTCGCCTCTTATGTGAGAAAACAAGCTTCTTTTATCAAGAGTGTGCAACTGCACCACCTCTTCACCTTCTTTAGCAATGCTTGAACCCGAAAACCGAACTTTTCCGAGAAAGTTTCTGCTGTTTCCAGACCTCCTCTCGTTAAAGACATTAACTTCAATAGTACTGTAGGGAAGATCAGCAGCGTCCTTAATGTGAAATACGAGCTTCTCATTCCAAATGGGATTCAAGTCCTTGTACTTGACTTGAGTTCTGAGTCTTTGGTTCTCGAACTCAACCTCCACAAAGGGTGATGAAGACCCTTCGCCGTCTTTAGGCATGAGGTTGTGGGCTGCCACCACCTCCACGACCAGCTTCTCTTTACCGGTTATGGCGTTCAAAGTCATGGCTGGCTCTAAAGCCTAATCACACAGGCAGATTAGAGAAGCAGAAACGAGAGAAAGAAGACAGAAGCTACCAAGAGGATTTGTGAGAGTACAGACAGATTGGGAGGCTCAAGAGCTGATGGACCAGTGGATCAGACGAGCGTGCAATTTATTCTTTGCATTTGCATAGGGAAGACAGAAAGTGGTTAAAAAAAATATCGCTACTTCTGATGTGGAGGTTGTAATACACGAGCCAATGGTGGTGAAGAAAGATTTGGTAATGCTTCACTGGATTATAATGGGACCCACAAATATTCTTAACGTAAACCTGGCAACCTGCCTGCCTTGTAATTGTCATGCGTTTGCAGCTTACGTAGGCATAGCCAAAGGCTAAGGCTCGCTGTCGTCTGTTTCCAGATTTTCTAATATTAAGGTGTTTATTGTGTCCAATAAATCTTAGCTAATTTTACCTGAGTTCCACAAAATAAATGACTGAGATTCTATGAGACAAATAAGACAGAGTAATATTGGACAAAAGATCTGATTCATTACAGTCATTAATATTTAATACCACATGCTACCTTTCTTATTTAAATTGCCGAGTAACATAGCCCATTTACACTTGAATAGAAAGCCTGGAGCCATAGTTTAATGAACTCACATTTGCATCAAGTTGATACATATAGATACAGCTATAATGATCATAGTTAAGTGGCATCAAGGCTATACAGATGATAAGGTTTTTGCTATATGAAGCGTAAAGGGTGGCATACGTGGATCGCTGAGGAAAGGAAGACCAGTTCGAGCTCCCAAAGCTCTGCACAATTAGTAGTCTTTTTTTTTTGAGGTGGATCTAAATCTACCCCCAGCAGCAGTTCCCCCGAACTCTTCGTAATATGTCCAACACAAATTAGTAGTTTTTTTTTGAGGTGGTACTAAATCTGCACCCAGCAGCTGCCTGCAAATTTAGTTCCACCTCCAAAAAAACACTACTAATTTGTGTTGGACATATTGCGAAGAGTTCAGGGGAACCAGAGATTCTAAGAATAAGTGTGCTTAATTACCACTTGAGCAGCAAATGGCAACATTTTCTCAGCTGGCATTTCCCTGCAAATTGCTAGGACATAACAAGGTGCGAGGATAATTTCAAACTCCATATATCAAACATGAAAGAAAATCATATGAACCTACAGCACTGCAGAATCTCATAAATAATTAAGCTCAAAGCCAGCTGCATGGATTTCCAAAAACCATAGGACTCAGACTCCAGGCTATTTAAAATTATTTCAAGGGAATACATTACTTGGGTAATTGAACTACATGTAACTTATCTTGTCTTCGGGCTGATGACTTTTTGTTTACCATATATGACCAGTCTATGATACCTCTTTATCCATTCTTTAGACTGCACTACCATACGAGATGTAAACCAGACAGTTTTGGTTATACTTCATCTCAGGCCACGGCTAAAACGGGTCTTTGTCATGGATGTCTCACAGTAAAAATGCGCCACAACGTTCATTATGGCAAAGTTCATAACATTAGATAGTCAATCAGCAGTTGAAACTAAAGCAACAACTTTACAGTAGTTGAATCCAGGAACATGTGTGAATATACACTCCAATTCAGTGGTTAACATACCAAAAAGAACTGCTCCAATAAAAGCATCACCAGCACCAGTGGTGTCAATAAGTTCCGTTGGTGGTATCTTCTCCGCTGTTCCTACAAGCAACCTCCCACTCACTGTTCCAATTCCACTTGCACTTACTTTGTGAAATTCTGCAAGGGATAAACAAGAGGACTATCAATTTTAGTTAGATATGCACCAGACTATTTAGGTTGCCTCATTCTATACAACAGAGGCTTAATGATGCCCATTATTGTCCTATGCATATTTAATCATGTTAGCTGTCCAAACTCTACATTTAGAGAAGAATGCTACGACACATGACGAGGAGTAAACATTAATTCTTGACCGTGCTATAAAGAAAATGATATTCCGCGCTTGAAGGGCACAACTGATCCAAGCGTGTTTTTTATTTTAGATGTATGTCCTACTTTTTGATATTGCCAAGTTCCAGAAATTATTCAATCAAACAACTGGTTCTTCCAGGAGGCCCATTACTTTTCCCAGGAAAAACTTTAGAATGCCGGTTAAGTTACTATATCTTTCTGTTATATATGATTGATGGCAACATCATGGGTCAAAATGCAATGGTAAGAAACATGGATCACCTGCACGCCAAACATTTTTCATAGTGTAGATAAAACTTCAAAAGAAACAAATTACTTGCTATATAGTGAAATATGTCAACCGATGTGGTTCACTCATCAGTCATAGGAACTTAGAACCATGCCTAACTTCAACCATGACTTTAGGGCAGCCACTTCATGGAAAAGTAGTGTAGGATTATCTCCAAAACCCCACAAGAGTCCCACAACCATAAGATCGTAGAAAGGTGAGAGCCTTTTGCCCTTGAATGGAACTTAATAAGAAAAAGAAACCATTATATCACTACCGACGGAATGCATGTTGGTATGGCTGTGCTATCATATCCTTTTTCTGCTTCAGTACTGTTTCAAATAAGCTGCCTACATCTGTTTCTTCTGATGCAGGAACCTCTACCCGGAAAAAAAAAACAGGTTCCATATAAAACATATGCCCAGAGGAAAAATAAAGCACAACAAATTTCATTTTCGGCAACCTCAATAATATGGAAACAAGTGCGCTTGCAATAGTTGGCGCCTGTGTCCATGCCTACTATGTGTTACAGAAATGCAATGCAGACTATATATTTATGTGTTCATCATCTCTATGTATTTGTGCACACATTGGATATCAATAATAGCTTCTAAGAAAACTAGTAAAAAGAAGGCCTGTCAAAGTTCAATAGTTGAAATAGCTTAGTCCCTGCGTACAGGATTCGGCAAACATGCTTGCATATCATAACCGCTTTTAAAAAACAGAAAGGCCAATAGAAGCTGTTTTGACTTCTAAATGCCAGCATATTTTTGTTATCAAATATATAATCTCTTATAGAAAGTTAGAAACGCAGCAGCGGTCAGCCTATTATTATATAGACAAATATTTAAATAAATAAAAAAAACAGAGGAAAAGAACGTCTCCCAGTCCGAGGTTTCTGGGAGAATGCAGTTTCTTAGGCGCGTGTTACATTACATGGTCCTAGGTGAGTGTCCTCCGTGTCACTCCCGCCCATAATCTTCCTTTGACCCTTTGCACTGCCCCACACTCACTTTTCTTCTACGCACAGCACACATATACATAGACAGATACACAATACTCAAGACTCATACACTGTCTCTCTCTCTCCCTCCAGTCTTATTATATAAAATACAGTTAAGTTAAATAATACTGTTAAGTTAAAGTCTCCTAATAGGATTCAGAGATGAAGAAGGTCTTTTAGGCGGAATGAACTCCACTCTCTCTGCCCAGTGCTCAGCCACTTTCTCTGCCTATTTCCAATTGATAGAAAGAAAAGAAAACAGGACATTTAATAATTTCATACGTTGATAATATATTGGTCCCGGACCGGACTCGTTTTGTTGAGAAATAGAATTGATTGGGAAGGGAAGCCAGCAGAACAGGAGCTTGCTGGACAAGACAAGGAATCGGAAATGGGAATGGCCATTGGGCAGCCTTTGGCAGACTAATTAAAGCTAACCTTCTTTTGTAGACCCTATAAAGGCTGCCTCAGGCACATACCGTGTCTCTGTCTCTCAAAAGAAGAGACACGCAAGCCATGCTTGCTATGTTACTGTTGTGTCCCACTCTACGCACTCCTCGCAGGTTACGTGCCAGCTGCTTTATTATGGATTCATGCAACGCTTCTGTCTCTTCATACCTTACTTGTCTGTAGCTAATTCCCTTGTTGTCTTTTTTAAAGTCAAACACTAAAATATTAACAAATAAATTTTTACTATAACTATTCTAATATGATTTTAATAGTAAATAATTTAATATAAATTTAATTAAAAGAATTTTTTTTAGCTTCATAAACATATTTTAGATAGGTGTAAGGATGTCTGAGAATCTTTTGTTATCAAGTGGGTCGATGGGATTCAAAATCTACTACGTCAAGTTAGCCACTTTCAAGTAACAGAACGTTCATTTGAGTGTCTAAGTATAAGAAATATATAAAATATTATTGATCTTGTATATGCAATCCAAGAGTATGAGATACCAAGGGTTTATAGTGCTTAAAAGTGATATCCTGATGCTATTATGGAATAAAATTTAGTTTAGCCACGTAAATAAGTATATGTATATGTATAAACCTTCCCGCAACCATTTTTGCATAGGTTTGCTATTGTTAATAAGCCTCCAATTAAGTTTTTCTACTCAAGGAAGAAGTATCATGGCTAAAAAAGGGTTGACTTGAATTAATGGGCTCGTATGAGGTTAGAGAATGCTGGTTATTTGGTCAGGGAATGTTAGTAGAGTAGGTGGGTCATGTGTGGCAGGTTGTTACACTGCTTTGTCTTACCTGCTGAGTTGTCTATTTTCTTAGTGAGTCTGTTATTAACAGTGGGATGGGGAAAGGTGTGATGATGATTATGAATCTTTTGTTATTCAAGTGGGTCTTGGGAGAGAAGGCAACCTCTCGAATGTTGCTGAATTCACCTATATCTTTATTTCCTTTCATCATCAATACAACACACTCTCCTTTTCTCTATTTTCAATTTATTAATCTAATATCAACCATTACTCCATACATTTATCAACTATCACATTTTTTATCCTATCAACACACTTGCATGGCATTATAGAAAAGAAAGGGATAGCTTAAAAGAAGTCTACTTTTGCATCAAGACTGTACAGGGTCTTCTGGAATTCAAGCACAAGAACAAGATCCATAAACAGAAATGGGTCAATGGGATTCAAAATCTACTACGTCAAGTTAGCCATTTACAAGTAACAGAACGTTCACTGGAGTGTCTAAGTATAAGCAATATATAGAACATTATCGACCTTGTATATGCAGTCCAATAGTATAAGATACCAAGGGTTTATAGTGCTTAAAAGTGATATCCTGATGCTATTATGGAATAAAATTTAGTTTAGCTTTGTAATACGATGATATATGTATATGTGTAAACTTTCCTTGATAGTGATAGCAATAGAGATTGTATTATTTACGTAAAATAGCAGGTACAGCAGTAGTCTACCTCCTGGAAATAGTTTCCAGGCCAATATGGTATCTATATTCGAAGATGAAAAGAATACCCACTCCCTCTCCACAAATTCCCTCTATATTCTGTACCCTCTAATTTACAATCTCTCTCTGTAACTAACTCCTAACAACCTGCCTATGTAGCAATTATTCCCTTCCCCATCTTACCCCTACTAATGTAGGTTTGGATGGGCTTAGTGGGCTGATTACTAGCAGGTTGATCACAAATAGGAATGCTAACAATTCCCTCCTCATTAATAGGCACCTTGTCCTCAAGGTGAATGGAAGAAAATTTTCCTTTGATGAATTTTACATCTTTCCAAGTTGCTTCTTCTACTAGTTTGTCTTTCCATTGAACAAGCCACTAGAGAATGCTTCTGGCCTTGAGGTAGGTTGTGCTTGACCGAATGGTTGCCCAAGGCCTTCTTCAACTGGGAAACATGGAAAACCGGATAAACCTTAGATAAAGAAGGGAGTTGTAGTTTATAGGCAACCTATCCCACCTTTCCAGTGATTTTGAAAGGCCCATAGTATCGTGTTGACAGCTTAAGACATATCCTTCTTGCCACAGTGAGTTGTCTTTGTGGTCTTCGTTTAACAAAAACCAAGTCTCCCACCTAAAAATGTACCTCCCTTTCGTGAATGTCTGCAGATTTTTTCATCATAGACTGTGCTCTCAATAGGTAGTGTTTGAGTTGGCGTAAAGCTTCATCTCTATCAACCAAGGCTAAAGTTACTAATTCCACTTGAGTTTCTCCTTGAGAGCACTACGGCAGGGTAGGTGATAAACAACTTTAAAGGGAGTCTGTCCAGTCAAAACATGGTAGTTAGTGTTATACCAATATTTAGCCTATGCTAACCAATAAGACCAGTTTTTAGGTTATTTGAAAGTGAAGAAACAAAGATAGGTTTCTACACATCTATTAATCACTTCCGTTTGTCCATCCGTTTGTAGATGGTAGGAGAAACTCATCTTCAATGTTGTTTCTTGTAATTTGAACAACTCCTTCCAAAAATTAGTAGTGAAGATTGGGTCTCCATCACTTAATATAGAGCTAGAAACTCCATGCAGTCTCACTATCTCTCGGATGAATGTTTCAGCCATGATTTTAGCAGTGAATCGATGTTTGAGGAGTGAGAAATGGGCATACTTAGATAAACAATCGACTACCACCAATATAACTTTATAACCGTGAGATTTAGGAAGCCCTGTAATAAAATCCACTGAGACTTCATCCCAAATTAGTTGAGGTATAGGTAGGAGTTGCAATAGACCAGCTGGAGACATTTCCATATATTTATTTTTCTAGCAGATGACACATTCACGCACATACTTCTGAATGGAGGATTTCATTCCCAACCAAAACAGTCCACAAGCTACCTTTTGTAGGTCTTGAGGAAACCAAAGTGCCTTCCCGAGGGTGAGGCATGATACTCATGCAGAAACTGAGGGATTAGCACTGAAGTAGCTGAGAAGACTAATATATTTTTGTAGAATAATAACTCGTCCCTTAAGCAGAAATCAGGTTTAGAATTAGGATCTTGTGTGAGTGTTGTCATGAGTGAGGTCAATTTAATATCCTCCTTGACTTCCCTTCGTACTACATCCATATCAAGCCAAAATGGGGCTGAAATCACTGAAAACAGTAATTTGTTATCTTCAACCCTTGATAGAGCGTCTACTGGCCCATTTTGCTTCCCTGGTTTATAGATTACTTTAAAATCCAATCCCATCAATTTAACTTACCAACATTGCTGATCTATAGATGGAATTCGTTGATCCAATAAATGCTTCAAACTTTTATGGTCGGTATAGACCTTAAAATGTCTCCCAGTTAAAAAGAGTTTTCAATGTTGAATAGCCATTACTACTGCCATCACTTCTTTCTCATAAACTGATTTAGAGTAGGATGATTCAGCCAAGGCCTTGCTGAAATATGCTAGTGGTCGACCCTCTTGGATTAGGACTGCACCTAACCCTCTCCCTGAGGCATCACACTCGAGGGAAAATTCCTTAGAGAAATCGGGTAAGGCTAAGACTAGTGATGAGGTCATCCTCTTTTTCAATTCTTCAAAAGCTTCTTAGGACTCATTTCCCTAGTTGAAACCGTCTTTCTTTGTGAGTTCAGTAAGAGGTTTGGCAATTTTACCATAATCTTTGACAAATTTTTGGTGGTATCTAGTGAGTCCGAGGAATTCTCTCACCCTTTTTACATTCTTAGGGGTAGGCCACTCTAGAATGCTTTTGATCTTCGAGGGGTCCATTGCTACCCCTTCACAGGATATAATAAGGCCTAGGTACTCCACAGATTGCTGTCCGAAATGCACTTTTTCTGATTTGCCATTAGCTGATTGTCCAGTAACAATTGCAACACATAAGACAAATGCTCCAAATGTTAATTCTAATCTGCACGATAAATCAGGATGTCGTCAAAGAAGACTAAAACAAACTTTCGTAATAGAGGTTTAAACAATTGAGTTCATGGTGGATTGGAATATAACCGGTGCATTCATTAGATCGAAGGGCATCACTAGGCATTCATAATGCCCTTCATAGGTTTGGAATCCTGTTTTATAGATGTCCTTCTCCCTAACTCTGATTTGATAAAAACCTGACCTTAAATCCACCTTAGAAAAGTATCTAGCTCCATGTAACTCCTCCATCAGCTCATCCACTACTAGAATTGGGAACTTGTTGGGGACCGTGAGGTTATTTAGGGCTCGGTAGTCGATGCATATCTGCTATGACCCATCCTTCTTCTTGACAAGAATAACGGGACTAGAGAAAGGGTTGATACTAGGCCTAATAACTACAGTTTCTAGTAAATTATGAATCTGCCTCTCGATCTCATCCTTGTGATGGTGTGCGTGTCTATAGGGACGAATACTTACAGGTTCTGCCCCTTCCTTCAAGTTAACTACATGGTCATGAGCCCTCCTAGGTGGTAGTTCCCTTATTTCTTGGAAAATCGACCCAAACCAGAATAAGACAGCCCTCAACTGCTCTTGTTGATTTGCATTCAGAGTTCCCATCTCTTCAGATAAGGTTCTACTGATTCTCAAAGACCACAACAATCCCTTTACTTCCAATTCCTAATGTTTTAAAATCTGTTGTAGCACATGAGGAGAAGAGGCTTGCACGTTGATTCCCTGTAGGGTAATCTCTATTCCCTTTCGATCAAATGACATGCACATTTTCTTTCAATCAACTTTCACCACCCCCAATGTTTCCAACCATGCAACGCCAAGGATTAAGTCGGGCCTTCTAGTGTCAAATACATAAGCATTTACACTAAACTCTTCTCCATTCAACTTCAGTTTAATCTCCTTGCAAATCCCTTGTGAGAAGGATCGATGTCCATCTGATAACCTAACACCGAATGTTCTCGTTGGTGTAACGGTAATACCCATAGCCTAAACCAACCTACTGGACACAAAGTTGTGATTAGCCCCACTATCAACTATATGACAATAGGCATTTCATTTAGCTTATCTATCAACACCATCTGTTAAGTCAAAATGACTTTACGATTAATAATTGATGAAGACCAAATAATAATAATAATAGAAGAAAGTAAGACGAAGCGCGGAGACGAAAGTGAAATGGAAGCAGAAGTCAAACTAAGACGAAGCTAAAGTCAAACTAAGACGCAAGTCGAAAATAAGACGAAGCAGAAGCGGAAAGTAAGACGTAAGAAACTAAGACGGAAGCAGAAGTCAAACTAAGATGAAGCTAAAGTCAAACTAAGACGCAAGTTGAAAATAAGACGAAGGAAAGTAAGACGCAAGAAACTAAGACGAAGTGGAGAAACTAAGACGAAGCGAAGTCAAAAATGAGATGAAAGAGAGTAATACAAAGCAGCAACAGAAACTAAGATGAAGACCCGATACCACGTCAGATGGTTAATCAGTCTGAGTTAGTTACAGAACTCAACTGAATAACTGTTTCTTCAAAGATCAAGAAACAAGAAGAAA
>JANZLH020000067.1:204988-218323 GCA_026770325.2 Erythroxylum fimbriatum
TCCCTATCCAACACTCAGGGCTCAGGGCTCAGGGCTCACGACAGTGGTGTATGTGTGAGAGAGAGAGAGTAAAGAAAGAAGTGACAGAGGTGAAGATGAAGAAGAAGAGAAATAAACCTAATTTTATATTGTAAAAAAAAAGTGTAAAGCAAAATCGTTTTGCTTCATCTCACAATGAATGTTTATGGCTTAAAATGACGTTATTTGCTTCTAAAGCAAAATGACGTCGTTTTGCTCATAAAGTTACTTAGACCCCACTAAGACTGGGCTTGCCCGAGGCCCAACTTTCTTTTAGTCCTTGGACCCTGCTGGAGCCAACCCTATCTCTTTCTATCTCTGTCCCTATTTTAGGCTCGATCATAAAAACTTGAGAGAAAGTAGTGATTCTTTTAAGACAAAGATGGGTCTTCGATTGTTTTGTTATGCAAGCAAGGTGCGTTTATCTGAGGCATTTGTATACATATTCGTACTCGTAATGGGTGATTAGTTGTTTCTCACATTTACCTAATTTGGATTATTTGATTCGGTAAAGTTTTAACATTTCGACCTTTTCATCATTGCCATCAAAAACTCGCTAGTTGCAAAACCCACTAGGTTATCTTTCGATGAGTGTAATAATAAATGCTTGTCTTAATTTAGCAGCCTTGTACTTTGGGATTACATCCTTAACTTTCTACTCGTTCTTTTAGAATTGTAAAAGCTTTTAACAATACCAAAATTCAAAAAAGAAACACTTTAAAAAGCAAGATTCCATAATTGAAAAAAAGTAGAGCTAGATTTAGGATACCCTAGTGGCTTAAAAGGGACAGTTAAAAATGAAAAAAAGCAAAACTAAAAAAGGTTGCAACCCAATTGGAAAATTCCAACATTGTCATGGTCTTTTTATTGTTTCTTTTACAACATGTCCAATTAATGGCTTCAAATCTATTATTGACATGGAGTGTTCTTTGCTTTTAGCAAATAGCATCTTTGTTGAATACGAATACCTAGTGAAAGAAGATTAAAAAAAAGGTGGAAAAGAAAAGTTCGAATTTTCTCTTGCACCGTAATAATTAACCTTACAAAGAAAGGGGAATTATTGCGATTATGTTAATTATCTAGGTGATTTACGACCTATAATTACAATAATAATGTTTATCCACTATTTAAAACAATGTGTTTTTTGTACCTTGACTCAATACGCCACAATCTTAGATATGTTAGCATTAAAAAAGAGAGGAAGTAATTGATCTTATAGAGGGTCATTCCTAATGTTTTATATGCCAGAGGCAAAGAAAAAAGAAAGGGCAATATGCAAATATGTATTGTCTAAAAAACATTAAATTTAATTTTTTACAACTCTTTTTTCAAATAAAAAGTCTCTTATTTTATTGTCAAAATTATCCTAATTTCTAGCATCATAAAGATCTAATAGAGGGATTGATTGTTCATCTACTCTTAAATTTTCTAAATTGGATGCATTCGGTACAGATCATGCTTACTTAAATTACTAGTATCCTCATGAATATTAACTCGTCACTTAAATTTTTATTAGGTTGTTCAAAACTACCTTCACCTACTTACTTAGGTTTCTCATTAGAGGACCTCACTTTTTTAATAAATTTATCGATAGCTCTTTCTTGGGATTCTATTTACTTTTCCACTCGTTCCCTTTTTTTCTCCCTTTTTTTCACTTCTAAACAAATGCATTTTAGACAATATCATATCAAACAATTATAACACAACTGGACTAAAAAAGGGACAAAAGCACATGTATAGAACTAGAAGAGGTAGGCGGGCACAATAAAACAACAATAGCTCAACCATATATCACAAAATACATCAATGCAATAATATATCTGCAACGAAGGAAAAAAAAGAGGTAAATTTTAATAATTTATATTAAAAATAGAAAAACAAATAGCAAACTTTTATGATAAAAGCTATTATACTCATAATCTATTTTCGATTTTCAAGTAATTCTAAAATATAGAAAACTAATAGTGATCTACTTTTTACCGAAGAGAATAAATATTAACTACAATATCCACATTATAGAAACATTGAAACTAGATTTCATCGATAATATATAAAATTAAATTTATACATACAAAATCAATCGAACTAATAAATCAGAAAATGCTAATTATAACTTAATAAATGAAAGAGAGATAAATTGCAATTAAAGGAGGAAATAAGGGATAAAAACTATTAGCTATGATATCTACAAAATGAAAGAGAGATAAGTTATCCGGATAAATTCTTGGTAAATTGATATTTGTCGATTTGATTATGGTTGATATTTATTAATTGCAATTTTGAGTATAATTTCAATTCAAATTGAAATTTATTCGGGTGACTTATCTCTCTTTCATTTTGCAGATATCATAGTTAATAGCTTTTATCTTTTATTTCCTTCTTCAATGCTAAATTGCAATTGAAGAAGAAAATAATAGAGGGATAAATTATAACCAAAATTTAATTTGAGTTTAACTTGAAAATAGAAAATTCTACCTAAATAGAAAAAGAAATCATACTCATAATCAAATTTCAATATTTAACTAATCTCGACATTAAAAAACTACTAAGAAAATCCAAAATTTAAAGAAAAAAATTGAGACTTAAGAAAGCGAATGCGATGCATTTCTTATCTAGATGGGAATAGTGTTGATGGAGGCAAGACCAAGGCAAAATTCTTGAATTTAAAGGCTAGATGTCAATTAGAAAAATGTGAAATCTAGCAGAAATAATTTTATCTCAAAATGCTCTCTTTCACTATTGTTTTAACTCTCAAACAGAAATCTTCAATTGTATTTTAACGGATCAAGTTGTAATGATTTGCTCCCTGAATAAATTAGTTTTATATCTTTTAAAGAAAAACTCTTTCCTTGCATGCTTATTTTATCTCAAAGTGGAAGGTTTCTGTGTTACAAATTAGCTTGCAATTAGTGGGCTCCCATGAGCGTGAGCCCTAAGCAAGGACCTTCCTGCCCTTGCTCTTACATGAACTAAGAGAATAAGAATGTGGTAAAAAGAAAGCGCTTGATAAGCTATAAATGGAGAAGTAGAAAGGAAACAATTTGATTATATGGATGGGATCAAAGCCGTGTCTCTATTCAACCATTTGTCCCATTGCATCACAATCATGGAATTCCTTGGTGTCGGTATCACAACCAGGTGCATGCTTTTGGATCCGCACATACACTAGTGTGAAGAGTCTTGCTCACAGGCACATCAATGAGTAAAAACCACGCATCACCTACGTCTTTTTTGGTTACTTATTCGCTAGAAGTGTAAATAAATAATAAAATCTAAACTTCAATTGCTCCTTCCTACCATGATTTTTCTTAGACTGCAACCGCTTTCGATCACTGAAACTTCCTTGTCCGCCCAGCCACTTGTTATAAGCTTCAAGAAATTCAACTGTTTCAAACCTAGCTTAGCTGTCGCTTCTCCAGGAACTTCCCTTGGAACTAATTCCACAATTGCTTTAACATTGAAGGAAAAAAAAAAACACTATATGGATTGTTAAACTTTCAAATAATATAATATTATTATCACCGCATGACGAGATATTGTACATAGAAAATAAATGACTGACTTTTTTTTGTCTGGTATTTATAAGTGATTAATAGTAATAAAGACAGCCTCAGTTCGCCAATCATTGACTCTTAGTTGCTTGCCATTACAAAAGAATATCCTTCTTCCACAGAAAGTAAAGCATTATTATGGTGACAACACAACTTCTACAATGCACTTGGGACACTAAAATTGCTTTGGTTAAGCATTGGTGAGCAAATGACTAAAATATACAGAGCCCTCTTCTGAAACGCCCTTCTTCTTGCAAATTCTGATTGAAACTGATCATGCTACTAAGCTTGCACTACTCTAAACCCACAAATGATTACAATAACGTGTGCAAGTTGAAATATCCAATGCTCCAAAAAACTGAGGAAGAAAAAATAGTATGACTATCACTCGCAATTATATCAGACCATTGTTATAATCCAAAGTTCATTCTGGCATATCTTACCCTCATCCACATATCTTTTTGTTAGGTTAATTCACCGTCGTCACATTTTCAGTCAGTTTTAGAACCTGCTCTCCACACAAAAAAGAGACTGTGTCAGAGTGTTATCGAAAATAATTAAGGAGCACCAATGATAACAGATCAGGTGACAATATTCTATTTGATCAAAATCCACAGGAGACAGCGCGATTCATTAAGAAATATTATAGGTTTAGAATGATAACTGAGAATTGCTAAGAAACTGGATAAGTTAGGCCTGGGATGTTATGCAGTTTCAACAAGGCCTCAAATGAAGCCTGCACCGTCGCTAGATGGCTTCAATAGATGACAAACAGATCTTCACTAAGCAGATCTAGAACAAATACAAAAATAAGATAGACAAGAACAATCTCTAGGTAGATCCATGTACAGAATGTCATAAGGTAAAGAAAGACATAATCACCCAGACTCAAACACTGACACTAACCAAACAACCAGTAGAATTTTGATAATGCAACGGACAAATCAAGTTAGCTCCGACGCATCAGAAAGCAATAAAAAACCCTACTTTCCTTGTTTTCTATAAAATAAAGGTGACATTTTTCCATCCAGATGACAGTGCTCCATGACTTCCAAAAAAATTAAGCAGACTGATAGAAACGGGGTTTACCTCAAAGTCTCTTGACAACTAGAAGTGATAAATCTCCAAACCCGTTAACGTAACCATTGCAGACTACAACCAATAACAGTACGCCAAATATTTTAGCCTGCTACCTTTATGGCGCCAATTTCATCAACTTTTTGAGTTCTTATGCTGCAAAAAAAAAAGGAGATAGATAATATGCAAGCAAAATACTTCTTGAAATAATAAACATAACACATGTAAAATAATAGCCCTCCAAAGTCTTTTAACATAAAAATTTGATAAGAAACAGAGAACAATCATCCAAATAAAAAAAAAAACAGATCATACTCTATTACCTCACTTTTTTTTGTGCCTGTGGATGTCATTTAGATCTTCATTCCCATCATGCTTCCTTTTCTGGAAAAAAAGTATAAATCTCCACATCAACACATTGATATTGCAATAATATTTACTTAATAAAAATGGAAAAATATTTCACCATTTTTTTCTCTGATCTAAGTTTACAATGCACTCAAACAATGTCCCAAATAGAGTAATGATTTTCAACCTTTTCATGATGTTTTTTTGAGTGATCACCACCAGAATCATGGTGCCCATTTCTATCCTTCTTCCTATCTTTGTCTTTACTCCAGTCCTTGTCTTTATGACGATGTTTGTGCTTCTTATGCTCTTTATCCTTCTCCTTACCTCTATCCTTGCACTTTCTGTGCTTTCTCGCCTTTTCCTTGGATTCACTATTTGAATTTCCAGCAACTGTAGGTGTCCCCATCTCTGCCTACAGAAAATGAAGACCAAAGGTGGCATGATATGCATCAATCTAAAGGGAAAAGTTGAATAAGGAATGGTTAGCTCAAAATCAAAGTGACAAACTAAAGAAAAACATCATCAAGGACAAATTCCTAGCAATACTTGTCTTACAAGTGGCAAATCTATGGGCTTTGTTTCCTTCAGTTGGAAGGCCTCTCTAAGTACTTCTACAGCAAATGACTTTATTCTCGCACTACTACTATCTTGAGAAGTGTTCTGAATGATTTGATCCAATTGCATTCCTTCTCCTTTTCTGATTTCAGTGCTTCCCACAACATTGCAAAGATAATGTGAGTCCGAAATAGATATAGGAAGTGAGCGCTTGCAGAAAAACTCATGGTGAGGTAACAACTTGAAGTGACTTATAAGATCAACAGCACCAGTTAGCTCTCTTGCCCCTAAGTTTTAAGAGCACAGCAACTTGTCAGTGAACACAGTAAAAAGTTGACGTAGCTCATTTCAAATACTCAGTTACAACACGTAACAGTTATAATTACTCAGCAAATTTTGCAAGGCACGTGGAACATTAAAACTCTCTATCAGAGTTCTATTATGAGTATATTTCTAAACTGGAGATGGGGGCATAAAGAACACTTCATTGTGTTTGTTGAATCACTGAAGACTCTCTAAACTTGGAATTTGTCCAGCCAATCAAGGCTGTAAATCCTGTTTAGGAATAAATTAGGGAACAAGAAATTACGCCTAGATACCAATAATCTAATCCATGGATAAATATAATCAACAGCTACTCTGTGATCATAAATGGGACCAAAATTCGACAAAAAAATAATTAACCTATTGGAAGGGATTACCTATAACAACTAAGGATTCTAATGCAAAAGAATTTAAAGTATATAGAAGAAACAAAAGAGAAAAAATGAGTCAACCACAAGCCTTAATTTGGTGGGATAAAGATTAAGAATTGAGTTGACAACAAAAAATAAGGGTTGAAATTTAGATCATGTTAGGATTCCTTATTAGATAGGAAGTAGTAATAAGTTAAATATGTTATTCTATTTTACATATGTTATCCTAATGATTTAGAACTTATAAATTTTTTATTAGAATAGGATTTAAATTTGTTAGAAACCTTTTCCTACTAGAATAAGGGTTCTAAGAGCTTTATACACGTGTGTACTCAACCTTTCAATAATAACAAGCAATCTGAATTTTTTTACAAACTTGAGTTTTCAACTAGAAGATGTGATGCTTTCTTCTAAGAGTGATTCTTAGACCCTAGGAGTGATTCCTAGTTTCCTACTATCCATCCTTTGTATTTTTCACTAGATTCCAACAAACCTAACCTAAATTTCAGCCATCTCAAACCTAAATTCTAGCCATAGTAAACCCTAATATCCTAAGCCTAAATTTCCAGCAATCAAACCTTAAAATTTCAGCTATGCAAAATCTAAAAATTCAGCATTCGTAACCAAAATTCAACCCTGAAAATTTATATTCTAGCAACCTAATATCAGCCATATTTTCTAATTTTGTTCTTTTAGCTACTAATTAATGATTTTGCTATTTGTCCTACAACAATTTGCTATCAGAGTTTTGGTTAATGATGGCAACACGTAGCGGAAGGGCATATAGAGAAATATTCAGTGACTAGGAGCGAGATGAAATACTTCTAAGAGATTGAACTTTAATTATCCTCAATCACAAGGTGCTCCAAGAACTAGTCCAGAAAACAATATCAGACAATAAACTACAATTGATGGTGAGCTCGAAGAAAGTGAAATCCAAGACAAAGAGGCCGACACTAATCAACAGCTAAAGGGGTTAGGAAACCAACGCTTACCGAGAGATCCAAGACAAAAAAACCAACCAGCAACACATGAAGAGCGCATGGGAGCCTTTAGAGGCCATGATAGAGTTGAAACACACAACGAATTTGATGACATTACTAAGAAAGTTCGCTTTGAAACCCTTGATTTTGTAGGAAAGATGGATCTACACCTATTCTTAGACTGAACAACAACAATGGAAGATTTCTTTAATTAGTACCACATGTTAGAAGATCAAAAAGTTTGATTTGCAAAGACGAAACTAGTTGGACATGCTAAAATTTGGTGGAGATCAGTAGAGGATAGACTTTGAAAAATAGGCCAGCCACCAATTGTTGATTGGGAAGAGGTAAAGCTAAAGTTATCAAAAAAAATGCTTACCATTTTATTATTAGGAAGATCTCCAAGATCAACTCACAATCCTTAGAAAAGGGATTATGTTCGTAATTGAGTAAATGGAAATATTTGATGAACTTTCACCCGATGTGAAGGAATGGAGCCAGAACGACAACTTATATCTCACTACAAAAATGACTTAAGGGAAAAAATTTGTAAGGAGCTAATAATGCAAAGGATTTACAACCTTGAAGATGCATATCAATTGGCTTTAAGAGCAGAACAATACTTAGGACAACAAGTAACTAAAAGTTTCAAAGTCAAGCTAGGAAGTTTGGCATGAAGAGAACTACAACGATGCAAAACTCTAGACCAGCACCCAATGCATCAAAATCTACACCAAAAAACAACTACAAAACTTCTCAAGGAGCTGAATTTAAAGGCAAAGTCGTAGCTGAGATTGGGACGAAAGGAGGCAGTAGTGACAAGAAGCGGTTCCGATGCAATTGGAGGGGCCACTTTTCTTATGAATGTCCTAATAAATGTTTTCATATGATGGGAGAAGAAGAGGAAGAATTTGATGAGTTCGTATGTGAGAACAAAGCTGGAGAGGAGTTGGAAGGAGACTCTAGTGATGAAATAGCTAGTCCTACAAATCTTAATGTAGTGAGACGCATATTCAGAGATAAAGTATGCAAGCTTATCATTGATGGAGGTAATATGAATGTAGTATTGGAGAACATGGTGAAGTGATTGAATTTACTCATATAGAAACATCCAAATCCCTACAAAGTTGCTTGGTAGATGATATCACTATACCAGTTGCTCGAAGGTGCTTGGTGTCTTTCAAATTAGGAATGTATGAGGAATCTATTTGGCATAATGTCAATCCTATGAAGGTATCTCACATTTACTTGAGTGACCGAAGCTTTACAATTGAGATGTGCAGCACTTCGAGAAAGCTAACACTTACTAGTTTATATTTCATGGATGAAAGTAGACAAGGTAGAAAAGCAAAGAGGAAGTATTAAGATAACCATAAATGCAAAGAAAAAGCCTGTTAATATTCTTAAAAAGAGAGAATTTGAGGCTGTTAGCAAGGAAAAAGGGAATTAACAGAAACAGCACATGAAACACCCTTTATCTTACCAAAAGAAGTGGTAGAATTATTAGCTAATTTTAAGACCTTACACCGGATGATCTACTAGGTGAACCACCTCCTCTACGAGATATTCAGCATGCTATTGACTTGGTACCTGGATCCACTCTACCAAATCTTCCAACCTATCGCTTGAATCCTATTGAGAATTAAGAGTTAAAGAGAAAAGTAGAGGAGTAATTAAAAAAAGGATTTATTCAAGAAAGTCTTACTCCGTATGCATCCAGTAATTTTGACTCGTGAAAAAGATGAAAGTAGGAGAATGTGTATTGATTGTCGGGGGATAAATAAGACCACAATAAGGCATAGATTTCCAATACCTCGTCTTGATGACATGTTAGATATGTTGACTAAAGCTACTATCTTTACCAAGATAGACTTATGAAGTGGATACCATCAAATTAGAATCAAACCTGGAGATGACTGGAAAACGACTTTCAAGACTAAAGAGGGACTTTATGAATGGTTGGTGATGCCATTTGGAGTCTCTAATGCAACTAGCACCTTTATGAGAGCGATGAATCAATTGTTTCAACGATTTATGGGTAGATTTTTTGTGGTATATTTTGATGATATATTAATATACAAGACTAAAGAAGATTGTCTATTACATATACAAAAAGTTTTGAGATTTTTTAGGCAGGAGAAACTTTATATCAACTTAAAGAAGTGTTCTTTCATGCAATCAATTTTATTTTTGGGTTTTATTATATCCTACTGTAGAGCTGAGATGGATCTCGAGAACTCTTGATTGATCTGTTTCAAAAGAAGTGCACAAGACAAGGAGTTTCCATGGCCTAGCAACTTTCTACAGGTGATTTATTCATAATTTCAGCACCATAATGACACATATTATTGATTGTAAGAAAAAAGGATAGTTTACTTGGTCAAAGGCAACAACTAAAGCATTTGAAGAAGTTAACAAAAAGATGACCGAATCTCCTATTTTACAACTTCCAAATTTTTCTAAGGTATTTGAAGTTGCTTGTGATGCATCTCATGTGGGATACTTACTTCAGTAAGAAATTAGGTGAAGAGAAGCAACGATATTCGACCTACGACAAAGAATTTTATGCAGTAGTACGTTCTCTTTACAATTGGCGTCATTATCTCTCATACAAGGAGTTTATTCTATATTCGGATCGTGAATCTCTTAAACACTTCAAGTCCCCAAAGAACTTAAACAAAAGGCACACATTATGGAGCGAATTTATGGAGCAATTTAACTTTGTTATTCAACATCATACAAGAGTTGAGAATAAGGCCACAGATGCATTGAGTAGGAAGAATCATTTGCTTAACGCTTTAGCAGTAAAGGTCATGGGGTTCGACAAAATAAAAAGAAAATATGCTTCAAATGAAGATTTTCGAATAAGCTATTCAGAAATTACAGCTGGAGAAAGAGACCAATACTTTCCTTTTGTGATCCATGATGATTATCTTTTTAAAGAAAATCGACTTTGCCTACCTAATACTTCTATTCAGCAGTATGTGCTTTGGGGATCACATGGAGGAGGACACATTGGAAGAGATAAAACCACCGCAATGTCAAACATGTCATACGGCAATTTCAAACATGTCAATTAGCTAAAGGAAGGAAACAAAATTCTGGATTATACAAACCACAGCCTGTGCCTCATGAACCATGGCAAGACATAAGCATGGATTTTGTCTTAGGAATTCCTAAAACTATAAGAGGTTATGACTCTATTTTTGTGGTGGTGGATAGGTTTTCCAAAATGAGTCATTTCATTCCATGTTCCAACTTCCAAGACTTATGATGCTGTCTATATAGCTAAACTCTTCTTCAAAGAGGTTGTATTTCTCCATGGATTATCTTTAACCATTGTCTCTAATCATGACATAAAGTTTATGAGTTATTTTTGGAGAACTCTACGGAAAACATTGAACACTAAGCTTCAATTTTCAATTTCTTTCCATCCCCAAACTAATGAATAGACAAAAGTGATGAGTAGAAGCTTGGGAGACTTGTTAAGGTGTTTGGTTAGAGACAATGTGAAAAATTAAGACCTAATTCTTCCTATGGTAGAGTTTGCATATAATAGTTCTATAAATAAGTCTACCGGTAAGAGCCCTTTTGAGTTTCGGGAGTTCAACCAAGGAAGCCCATTAATTCAGTTCCTTTATCACAAACAACACGAGTTAGTGTTGAAGCTTTGCACAACGCATGAGGGACATCTTTGACAAGATATGATGAAAGATAATAACCAACAATTTATCTTATAAAGAACATGCCGATTAACATCAACGATTGGTAGAATTCAATAAAGGAGATATGGTGATAGTTAGCATTCGTCCAGAGCGTTTTCAAAAAGGAAAACATAAGAAACTTTATCCACGGAGTGCTACACCTTATAAGATCATCAAGAAGATAAATGTTAATGCTTATGTTTTGGAATTACAAGTGAAATGAGAATAAGCCCTATCTTTAATATTGCAAACTCAACTATTTGTCACAAACAAGATGAGCAATCTCCTACTATAGTTGTAAGACTTCCAGACTCCTTATATTAAAGAGGAAATAGAGGATGTTCTTGATGAATAAATTTTAGCCACAAGACATGGAGGATATTGACAATATCTTGTCAAGTGGAAAGGAAGACCCATTTCTGACAGTACTTGGATTCTAGAATCAGAACATCAAAAGTTGAAGACTTATATGAATAGTTTGTCACATTCTACGTCAAGGATGGCCCCAGACAAGTCAGGGAGAATTGATGCAAAAGAATTTAAAATATATAGAAGTAATAAAAGAGAAAAATTGAGACAACCACAAGCCTTAATTTGGTGAGATGAAGATTGGAAATTGAGTTGACAACAAAAGATAAAGGTTGAAATTTAGATTATGTTAGGATTTCTTATTAGATAGGAAGTACTAGTAAGTTAAATATGTTATTCTATTTTACATATGTTATCTTAGTTGTTTAGGACTTGTAGAATTTTTATTAGAATAAGATTTAAATTTGTTAGGAACCTTTTTCTACTAGAATAAGGGTTCTAAGAACTCTATATATATATGTGTACTCAACCCTTCAATAATAACAAGCAATCTCGAATTTTTTTACAAACTTGAATTTTCAACTAAAAGATGTGATGCTGTCTTCTAAGAGTGATTCTTAGACCCTAGAAGTGATCTCTAGTTTCCTACTATCCATTCTTTATATTCTTCACTAAATTCCAGCAAACCTAACCTAAATTCTAGCTATCTCAAACCTAAAATCTAGCCATATTAAACCTTGAAATCTCAAGCCTAAATTTCTAGCAATCAAACCTTAAATTTCAGCTATACAAAATCTGAAAATTCAGCATTCTTAGTCAAAATTCAACCCTAAAACTTGATATTCCAGGAGCCTAATATTAGCTATATTTCCTAATTTTGTGCTTTTAGCTACTAGTTAATAATTCTTCTATTTGTCCTACATCATATTCTCTCCATACTATGATGCAACAAATGATCTATGATGCTCTCTGAGTAGCAGATCCAAGATCCATAATCAAAACAAAGTGGAAGTGAGAAAAAAGGCAAGAAAGATTAAGTATCCAACTAGAACTTCTTACCACTTCCAAACTTCTTGCTTTCAAGATCCATGTATCAAATTTTTCATTAGATGATGAATCATCAACTGCAATTCCAGGTCTGCATCATGACCATCAAACATATTTTAGATAACAGATAAAACAAAAAAGATGTAAATTCTTGCCAACCTACACCGGTCTTGGACGAAAATGGATAGGTAAGATAATGCAAAATGTACACCAAGAGCATCTAAATTTCTTATTCATTGAGTTTGACACAAGTTATTTTCCCATGTTTATAGTCCCTAGTTACCACAACACGTTAATGAATATTGAAGGTCAACATTCCTAAGCAAAAAATTGAACTAAGATTCAGATCTGCAGATCCACTTCATTTATATCTTTGTTACTGCTTCTAATGACTAATGCAAATAATATATGTACCAATGCAGCAAAGCAGGTTAGAAAAAGAAATAACATACACCAACTTTGCCATGTGATGTTTTTGACTTATCAATCACTATTTATTAGGGCACAATATTGTCCTTCATATTTTCACAGGACGGATGGTGAAAAATTATGAGGATACCAACATGTAAGACAATGAAACCTGAAAGCTAGACACATGAGTTAAGCAGCAGTAGAAAAATTTTCAGTCTAAATAAGAATTGCAAATATTCCTCCATACACTTAACCCACTTACATATAACCATTACTGGCATATGCATCAATACAGACAGTTTCCTTAGGTTTATATATGACATAGTAAAATAGCAATTACAATGAAAACCCTATATTAACATTATCATTTTGGCATACTAAAGTGCATCTCGTGATATAATGACAGTAAAGATAGAAATGAACCAATAGTACATAGAAAAAAGTAAGAAATGCTATGACTTTAACCCATTTGCCTTCCTTCCTACCCCCAAAAAAGAAATGAAAAAAAAAGAAGAAGATATTTGATAGAACCCGGAAAACAAGTAAGGAAAAAAATATATTTGCTATAGATTTCTGTAACGAATACAAACTATAATCTGGTTTCGAGGACCAGAAAACCTCCAGCCTTAGGCTC
>JANZLH020000067.1:258489-276091 GCA_026770325.2 Erythroxylum fimbriatum
GTGTTATGTGTTTGGGTGAGCCATCAATGATGGTCACTCACTGAGTTCGCAAAAACTCATCCAACATTTGCAATTATGCGTACTATTTTTTTTCTGGAATGGGCTAATCGAAATTCTGATATTTGAAAAATGTTGACAACTCTTGTAAGCAAAAAGGTTCTGAATAAAAGTGGGCCCAAATTTTCGATTCTTGATTTTCGCATATGTTTTAAAAAAAATAATATATATATACTGAGTTTTTGACTGTTTCAGTGCTCTAGCACGCCACTCTCGCGAGGCACGGACTCGGATATCACCATCGATGTCGGATTCGGGTCTTGCGGGAGTGGGATGCTACACATAGGGTCTGTTTTGAACATTTTGTAAATGTTGGAGTTCAAATTGATCACTCCGAAACGTTAAGGTTCAACTTATATTTTGTTGTAAATGTTAGGATTTAAATTACACTTTTGGCCTTAGTATTTTTCATTAAGGATAATATACAATTTAAGTATGAGGGAGTGATTATTTTGAGTCATACGTGACCTTAGTAAATTGATCCAAAGATGATTAAGAGGACCCATTAGAAGTTAGGATATATTGTGATTAAACTAGTTTAGGTCAATAAAGCATTGATGAGTAGATTAGTTTCAATTTGGTTTAATAGAGTAGATTAGTTTTAATTTGGTTTAATGGTAAGATTTTTCTAAGAGTAAAAGTTAATGATTTTTGTATGTAACGCTTAGTTGAAGCATAAATTATATAATAGGTTTAAAACTAAATTAGATAATCTAAAATGGATATAATCTTATAATCCCATTGAATTTTTTTTTGAGTACATACTTATAGGAGAATTGTTCTCAAGATAAATAATAGGAATAAGATGAAGTTTAAAAAATTTCAATATAATTGTATATATAAATAGAATTGGAGTCTTTGTCGATACATTTGATATATTGTCGAAAGGTTATAAGAAATTAAAAGATTCACTTTTATGATGAATTTAAAAAAATTATTTTAAACATGATTGTGAATTTATCATATCTATAATAGGTTAATAAGAGTGTAATTGTATTCTTCAACGGGAGTCCATAGAGAAATACTATTCATAGAGAACAATTATTTGTACTTTCAATAGTTGAAGATGTGATAGTCCAAGAACAAATCTTATTGAATATGAAAAGGTAAGAATTTAATTATGAGAAATTAAATCTATAAAGATAGATACATAAGTTGTTCACTCATTCTAGTCTAAGTATATAAATAATGTACTAAAGGAGTTCAATATTTGAAACATCTGATACTTATGAAGTATTAAAGATATCAATTATTCTATATATGAGTTAATATTGAATATTAACTTTAGTTTAACATAAATAAGTTCTAATTAAGATATATTTTACTTGGAATAATATTATTTGAATTAGAAATGTTTTAATGTAGCATTAACTACCAATTTAACCATAATGCATTTTCCATTTAGTGGAAATGAATATTTGGATCAAGAAGTTTTTTAATGAACTAGGTACCAATTCCTTGTATTATTGAAATAGTATTGTACCGTAGAATATTATAGTCTTTTAGCCTGCAAAAGGAACTAAGATATCATCAAAGATCCAAGTATGTATTTTGACAGTTTCTTTTAATTATGATGACAATTAAGATGAAAGTTATAAAATTTAAGTAAGTGTTCACTATAAAGAATTTTGTAGAATTTTCTCCTTAACTTATTGTTTTAGTAATAGTATGATTGTCATATGAAAATATGGTATAAATACTTAGGCGATTGGCTTAATGGAAGAGAAAGTGAAAGGTTGTTGGTTTATGCCCTAATACTAATAAGTCGTTTCGTGAAATGATTATTTAAAGGCATTTGTATATTATGCATATTCGTTTAATTAAGCGATGTGTCATATAAATTATATGAGATGAAAATACATTATGAATGAAATTATGATGAGATCATAATTATGAGATCCATATTGCATTTATGTATCATTCTTAAATTCTTAATCATTATTCTATAAATATTAAGCATTAATAAAGTGTAAAGATTAGCATACATTATATTTCTTCCTTATCAAGGAAGTAGTCAATCACATAAACTAAAATATGAGATACTTAAATCAAATGTGTAGATATTTATTAAAGAAAAATTTTATTTAACTGACTTGATATAGGAATTCCATTTAAAACATTGCATATGTTTACAGAAATTCTTATTGTGATTATTGCATAAGTGTTTCTTTAAATTGAGATCTCTAAAATATTGGATATAAGAATGTATTTTGATATTACTTGGACCTATTTTAGTCATAGTTAACTTAATAGGTAATCATTAGACTTAACATGAAATATCTGGAGGTAGTTAAAAAATTAATATACATTATATCACCTTAAAATGATTAGTTTTGATTCGTGAAATCTTTTAAAATAGTTTTCAAATATTATTAATAAAATCAATTACTAATTAATAAACTAATATAATTGGACTCAAATAAATAGATATTAATTTATACTCTCTATCTAATTAGGACATTATATGATGAAAAAATTAACCCTTAAATTTTTTTCAAATTTTTATCTACCTTTTATTTGAAACTAAAAAAATATTACTTCTAATGTGGGCCCATAAAAGCATCATGCTTTCAACTTTATGTGGATACTCAGTCAATTTTATATTATAGCTCAAGTATATCTGAGTTGATTTGCAAATCACTTATTAGAAAATTGTATTAGAATAATTAGAATATAATTATTTTAACCCCAAAACTATACTTGTGTTCTCAAAACAGGCGGAATGGCAAATAAATTATATAAATTTCATGAATATACTTTCGTTCCATTAAGATCTTTGTAATTTTATATCGCATAACAAAGATTGCCTATTCATTGGATTTTACGTTGATGATGACCAATACTTGACATTAGAAGAAACTGCTTTTAATTCAGCAAGGGAATTGACAACCCATATGATAATTTAGAAATAAAACACCGGAGCGGAGAGTATTCGGTTCTATGCACTAAATAATTGATTTTAGTATTGATTCTATTGCTTCAGAAAAACTCGTAACATCAAAATCTAAACCTCCCAGGATCTTATTGCAAATAACAATAACTCAAAAGATTATTGACCAATCTGACCGATGAGCAAATATTAAGGTATTATTCATTTCCAACTTACCGGAAAAAGACAAAAAAGATAGTATTCATTTCTCAACACCAGTTAACATGGTATAGGTACTCATTTTTCAACGTCGATTCCCATAACAGTAGACTAGGAATACGGCAGACACTTAAAATCAGGTTCATATCCTACCTCTACCATTTGTCAGTAGCAATAAGGCGTTACCATAGGATCTTTGATTATCAGGTAACATGGAAACATGCAATGGCTATTGTAATAACGATTCGATGCGAACCAACATGATTGAAAAGAATGCTCTTCAACTAAAAACAAAGAACGACACTAGTGGTTCGGAAGAATTTAGAGGTAAGACCACTTGAAACACATGAAGTAAAAGGCCGATTTGTGCTCTGAGATTGTTGTGGAAAATTCAACACTTTCAATATTTAGATTAGGGTACAAAAATTCTGAAACAATGAAACAGCCAAACAAATAAAACAGTTAAATGAACAGAACAGGAGTTTCAGTAACTCGAGTACATTAAACATGGGAGGTGGATGTGCTAATCTCAATCATCAGCCTATTGATTAGTTTCAATTAATTTCTTTTAGCAATTATGGCCACATTTCTAGGAGATAATGCAGGATTAAATACCGGTATCATGAATGCTTCATGCAAAATGCCTTGCTCCTGGATGAACAAAAGCCTATCAAGCAGAATAAGTGTCTCCAACAGGGGCCCTAAAGCAGCACGAAGAGACCAATAAGGCCCTACAAGTTCCTGTTGTGTACGTTGGTTAGGGATAAGTAATAAGCCAATGTAGAAGTTGAAACACAATCTTACCATCACAAAAGGATTAAAAAAAAAAAAAACTGTGAGAAGTGCAGAGAAACGACAAGAAGAAATTAGAAACAAGCTCATCATCTCTAGAAAGTCCACATAATCTACTTCAGGAGTTCGTTAATAGATAAAAGGCAACCAAGTTCTTTTACCTGTCACTCGGGTGAGGGTCTCTCGAGTGTAATTCTTGACTCTTTCAGAAACCCACTTAACCATTTTGCATACATCTGAATTATTATCTAGTATCTACAAATATAAGGATAAAAATGGTATCTACTGTTAAGTTCATCATGTAAGTTCTTGGTATCTAGTTGTAATCACGACAGTTTGATCAACTTGCAGAAGACCTCCAACCTAGACATAGTAAGATTCTAAACTATAATCTGAATTATAAAATTTCCATCACCAAATGTCTAAGAGTCCATTGTCATCGTCTTTTCCCTGTACTGAAAGAATGGGACTAATTAAAGTTTCCATAACCATCCATCCCTGTTACTAACAATATATATAGGCTATTCAATAGATGATCTACCAAGGCAGCATTTTATCTTCTAATACACGTCAACAAGACGTTGGAAGAGGTTTTTTTATTTAAGATGGCTTGGAAAGTAAACTATTTAGACAAACATTTCCTTCAATCATCCTACATGGATCAGATGATCGACAAAGGCGGCATTTTATCTTCTAAGACACATCAACAAGACGTTGGAAGAGGTTTTTTTGGATAAGATGGCTTGGAAAGTAAACTATTTAGACAAACATTTCCTTCGATCATCCTACACGGATCAGGTTATTAAGCATTTTCTTGATGGCATATAACCATTCTTTATTCTATCGGTAAGTAGCAACCAAATTTCTGTACTAAACTAAACTTCTGTAATATGTTGCAATCTTCAGGTCATCCAAGTATGCAACACAACTCCAACAACGAAGTACATGTAGCAATGTCAGAGTAAAGATGTCATTTCCCTTTTGCATTTGCTTTCTGCATCTATTTCTGTTGATTTTACTATGGTGAAAGTTGAGAAAATTCAGCAAGATTATACTTTACGGCTGTAGACTGTTTAGTAAATACACTTTCATTGGTTGCATTGCAGATCAATAATAAATATTTTACACCAGGATACTTTTTAACCAAGATATGTGTCCACTCGATATTAATGATAAGCTAGAGGCTAGCTTCATGTTGAAACTCAAATAGGTATTCATGATAAAAAGCAAAATGTGGAGAAAACATCAATTATCCTCTCGAACAAGCTCCAGCTAAAAATTATTCTCATGATACACATTTCTATTTTTCATCGTTATTCAACTTTCAGTTATCGTAAACCATGAACATTACTTCGTTATTTTTCTTCAGTTGCATGAAGAATCCAAAGAACAAAAAAAGTGATTTGTTATTACAAAGATTGCTATATTGGATTAAGCAAGGGTTGAATAGATGTCAAAGCAGGCAATTCTTTCATAACTATTCATAAGCTAAGGAAAGATAAATATTTTCGGCAAATTAATAAGTCCCACAAGAGAGATAAGATTACACATACTGCAAAAGGCTCAGCTTCTTTCCAAATTTCTTGGACACTTGTCTCCTGCAATGGTTCAAGAGCAAGTCGAGATAATCCAGAATAGCAGAAGTTCTTGAATGGTAAACATTTGTTGGCAGAAGCAGTTCTTCCGCTTCTAGTACTCCCATTGCAAGGCATTTCATGCAGCAGGGTATCTTTTCTCAACAACAAATCAGAATCATAGCCTGGAAAACGAAAAGAATAATCAGTTACCAAGTGGCTTACACAAACCTGTCACCTCTTTCCTTGTCAAGCTCAATTTTAAGGGAAGTCATAGTTTAATCAACTACTATTGTTTCTCAATTCTAAAAAGATATATTTAGTTATTTAGTTTACACAGGCATTTGCTTGTGTAATCATTTTCACTCCTTTTCTCTACCGGAGGAATACATAATTAAGGACAACTTCAAGGCTATAAAGCATTCAAGAATATGATGATTCCATTTTTTGAGGGAAGAATGAGTATTTGAATTCTTCACCATGGAGAGAAGACTTCAAAATATTCCTTTGTTGTCGGCGACGTAAAGCCTTTCCTTGACGCCCAATTGATGGACTTGTTCTAATGAGCTCAGGATAATATTTTAGAAGAACCTTCGTAACAAGGAAAAATTTACAAAAATTAAATTCTACAAAATAGAAAAACAGGATTACTTTTCTATAAGAGAAAGGAAGAAAGGTTGTCTCTGGCAAAGAGTTCACACAACAAAAACATAAATGTTCCACATATCATTGTCTATACCAGGCAATCCAAAAGTTTCTTCAATCTGTACTGTTAAATTGAATGATTGTAAGAGTGATTATTTCTATAATCCAAAAATAATTGCTAAAATATCTCTTGAGAAGAAAAATAAAGGACAAGTAACTCGTGGCCTCCAATACTAAGGGTGTTACCCTTCTGTATATATTACTCATTATAAAGGCTTTGGAAATTAAAGATATTGGAAATTGACTTGAAGAGATACATTTTAAAACAATATTTTAAACAAGCTAAGTTCAAATTTACCAACCAAAAAAGCTAATCAATCTGAACTTTTTTATTAAGTACTAATCAGCACCAAAAACATGCTGCACCTTTTTTTTTTAACTTCAAACAATTTAGTTAACCCAACTTTCCTAGGAAATATAATTATTATCAAAGTTCACTAGTGTTTCCTAACAAACATATACAAATTTAAATTCACAGGAAAGCAGTTTCAAATATCAGCAATTTTAATCATAGTTGCAAACTAAGTCATAAACAGATGAAAAGCAATTTATAATAATAGAAAACTAAATTAAATCAATCAAATGCATTACAAAATTTGCAGAAGGATCATTATGGTGACACAAACAATATGTAAGTCCAGCTACGCATAAAGTACGAGACTGGGCTAACGTGTTTCCAAAATATTTCTTGCAAAACTCACAAAACTAGGAAAGGTTTCAAAACTTAAAGATGATAAGCTATTCTATTGGAAATCACAATCATATACCATCTGAAAAGCAGCTCGGAAAGCATGCATCTCGAAATTATGAAGAGCAGCATCATTTTCAAGACAACTCCATCTCTCCGCACTCTGAAACAATACCCATAGAAGAAGAAGTCAAAGAAAGTATTCTTTCACTGTAACAACTTGAGCAAAAAGTTAACAAAAATGAATTTCTCAACAGCATGGCACTTTCATGGTCTGAATCTCCATTGAAACAATACTGGTATATATTATCTTATCAGTAGTAGAACTATTCAGACCAATGAAACAAATTTAACTTTTAACAACAAGGTCAATTTTCAAAGAATTTGTTCGGAAAAAATTAGAACCATTGATTATAGCAGAGTATATTTATTTTATTACACCAGATTGCATAGGACCTTATCCCTTATCAGTTAGCTTCCTATTTTATAGGGGTCATTCGGTTTGTATTCTCCCTTAAATACTGATGCAATTATTTTTGAGAATAGAAGAAAATATTATCAGAAAAACTTCAAGATCCCAATTGACCCCCATACTTGATTGTTGAGATACAAAATTCTATTACAAATGATACCTTTTACTAGCAATAGGTTTCCCACATCATTCATCTACCCTTGCACATTATGAAAGGAAAAGAGACCAAAACATTTGCTCATTAAACAAAAATGTTTCAATATATTCAATTATAAAGGTGCATTCGTTAAGAAAAAGGCATATTATATTGAGTCCATCCTTTAATTACATTGAGCTAATTCCTTGCCTGTACCGTCTGAAAATAAATCTCGACTAATTATCACAATCAAAAATAGTATATGTGCAATTACAAACCAAGATCATTAAGCACTACAAATGTGAACAATGGGTTATCTAGACTTGCAAATAAAAAGAGCAATAAACAAAACATAAAATTTACTGAACAGCTAAACGGATAATAATCATTTTTTAAAAAGTACACAGGATAAAAAGTAATTTTCTTTCAAAGATAATGTTATTGGTAAAATGACTCCCAAGATAAAGAGAATTTGAAGTTATAAGTTCCTAAGAAATTTATATAACAGATTCATCTAGTACACAAGAAAAGGTGTTTCATAGTTCCAGATTGTTTCATATTGGACTTTGTAACTTATTATGTATGTTTGCATATTTTTCAGTCCAATACCATGAGAAATTACTATTTTGCAAAGGAACCCTTACACCAACATACAAAACTTTAGCATCTCTATATTACAGTCCCTATCAATCAAACAACAAACACCCATTTCAACAATCATGAGACATAAATACAAAATAAGTAACTGAACAAAAGATCTATTTAGTTGCAGCAACTTGGCTGTGTGCTAATTGTCTTGGCCATTGAATGTCCAAATGCACTAACCTTGTTACTTTATTTAATGACTATGCGGAAGAAATTTAGTCAGCAACCGCGTATAAGTTCCATACAGATTGGATATTACCATGATACTGCTTCCATGAATCTTAAGCAATAAATGAGATTATGATATTCACACACCTGGCATGCAAGATCACGAGAATTTTTCCCAAGTGAAACTCCAACAGATTTAATACCATGACTCATTGGGAAGCCATAGCCAGACACACCGCTATGAGAACATTCTTCTGATAGCAAGTTGTAACAGCAGCCAATGCTAACAACTGCTTTAACTTCTTCGCACTCCAAAAAGGTCCTATTCCCGTAAGCATATAAATTAGAAAAGAACAGCAATAAAGAGTAGAAATTTGGAAGAAAAATGGGCAGGAGTAAATAAGGATATTAGAACTGCATACATAAATGCATAAACATCATGGTGATCAGAAGAAGCTGTTAGGTAGGAAAACATGAGTGACTAGGATAGGAAGATGAGGTTATCATTGATTCCCTTCAAAGGGATGTATCCTAGCTAACCTTTTGGTTAGATGAGAATGAGCTTCCTCCACATAAAAACATGAGGAAATGCCTCATTCCACAATCTGACTTTTGAGTTAGACCATTGGGAGGTAAATGCTCCCCGTAAGAAGTTCAAGCAAGGTAACTTTCACACTCTTTATGGTTATAAGATGTCAAAAGAATTTTTATATGTAAGCAAATTGATTGCAACTGAATAAGCACAACTAGCTAAGCTTAAGAAAGCTTAGCATGCAAAGAGCAAGCCTCAACCATGGGTAAATATATGCAAAAATAAATTCTCTTAGACTCGCAAAAATAATATATTTAAATCTTATGAAAGAGCTTACTTCAACATTGTTACTGAGAGATCACCACAAGCATGTAATCCAGTAAGTAAGAATGACATTTTATTTCCTTCAACTTGTCCAATCAGTTCTGGCCGATCTACATCATCTCCAGTCAGTGACATTTTAGTCAAATTTCTCAACATGTTAGTAGACATGACGCGGCATGTAATTGTCTTTGGCACATCAGGTATCCTCTTTCCTGAGCTAAGAAAAAATTATAAAAGAAAAAAGAATTTCTTAACAAACAATCACATGGCAATAGCACCTCAACCCTTAAAGGGAAACCTACAATGACAATTTGGTTGGTAGGCAAGGACTAAGAAAGCATTTGGGTATACAAAATTCCAGCAAGGACACAGTCTAAGGACTCGATGAACAATCTAGGGAACAGATATCAATAGCAACCAACTAACTAACCAGAAACACCTTCAAAATTAAACAATATTACATCCCCCAGTCAATGTTATCTCATTCTAAAAGTTCAATACCATATCAATTGATTGCTATTCTCTTCAGGCATCCATCAAATGATGCATAAGTAAAGCCATGTTCAAACATATAGTCTCCCTTTCCTAAAAACATAAACCACTTCCACAGAGGAAAAAACAAATGTAGATAAACCAACAAGATGAAAAGAAACCATTTCATGCATTTCATACTCAAATTTATTCATCTGAGCAACATAATATCTCCTGATTCGTTCTGCACGTGCGTCAATAACCTTTCCATGATGAGAAGAAGCATCAATAGCAACTACTGAATGTCGATACTGGAAGGACAGAACTTGAGCAAGATATCCCTAATTAACAACTAAAATCAGAGAAGAGAAAAGAAAACTTTTTAAGAAGCAAAGAATACATGCATACACTGATTATTACATTGAAAGCAAAGATATCTACTCTCAAAATTAAAATTTAACAACTGCAGCTCTTATGCTTGTATTCACTGCTGTTGTAGGCTATGATTCAAATACAACCAATATTCATGAAAAATGATAGCATTGAAAAGAAGAAAGGTAAAGCAACAACAATTGTGCGCACATAGCTCCTTTTTTAAAAAATTCGAAGGAAATAAACTATTACAGATGCTAGGCTCTCTTATAGCTCGTCAGTTCACTTTTTTTTATGCCTGTTTTCAAATATATGTAGAACAATATGAATACTTTTATCATATTGCACTCATCAATATCATAAGTTGATCCTTGTCATGGTAATTCATTTCAATCCTATGATATGAGGAACAGACAGACAATTTTATTTGTATAAACTATCTCTAAATTCTAGAAGCTTGTAGGTAAAGAGCATCAAGATAATCAATATAGAGTACTTGAGTAACTATAAGATTTGGGAGAGCCATATACCCTTTGATTTTGCATAAACACATCTAATACTTAAAATTCTTTTCCAAAGAATATTGATGTAAGAACGATAGAAGGATTCAGATGTCAACAGAAAATTTTAGTTCTAGAATTTAGTTAATGCAAAAATTTGCAGGATATTTTTAAACTTAATCTAAGCGTGCTGCAAACTTAGGATTTTTAGAATTTCAAATTATAGAAAAAATGATAGGTTTAGAAATAAATCTTAGCGTTTGTCACAAGAATAAAAATACTGATAGGGTTTAAACACAAACAAAAACTATTAGTAAGGGCTCTCCATTGAAAAGTAATTAACCAAATTTTAGTCAGGGCGTGGGTTCCATAACTTAATATAAATCAAGTAGGATTCAAGCCCCTTTATCAAGACAAGACTTGCTTCGCTATACCCACCCTTTCTGATGGAGAAAATCCCAACTAGTACACAAGATTCGAGATTGAAATCCTACTGTTGCTCTTTTAAAAGGGAATACATAACTCACCAACAAGTGGAGGACATGAAATATATCACCAACAACGGCACCAACAATTGTTCCACTTGAGTTCTAAATCTACTATTGCTTATAAATGGAAATAATTGAATGATTTCTTTCATTTTATATAAAGGAGCAAACCTAGTCATGTAATGATTGGTTGCTGGCTAATGATTTTCCTTTAATATTAATTGCTTTGAAACATACCATATAATTTGACCAAGATTCCAAATCATGTACCATAATTATTACTATCTCAAATTGTGTTAGTATTCTAATCCTAATATCAAACAACCCAAAATTCACATTAGCATTTGGGGAGACAATCCAATTCAATTCAACAAAGAAGAGATTTCAAAAGTAACACGCATTTCTTGTTGAAAGGAGGTTTGATCAAATTGTCAAATTGAAGCACATGTATATCAACGATGTGGGACAAATAGAAGATATATCAAACCAGTAGCTAGAACCCACAAACTTATAAAATTTGACTGCTGGAATTTAAGTTTTAGGTTTGGGATTCCAACTTAGGTTGTTGAAATTTCATGTTTGCCATAGTTTAAATTTTGGGGTTTCATATGACTAGAATTTTAGGATTTTGGTTGCTGGAAAATTAGGCTAGAATTATTAGAATTTTAGCGAAGTAAACAAGCAATAGAGGGTAGAACTAGCAATCACTTCTAGCGTCTAAAAATCACTTTTAAAGAAAGTATCATACCTTCTTATCGAAAGTTCAAGTTTATAAAGAAATTCAAGATCTTATTATTGGAGGGTTGAGTACACGCATATATATATAGAAAAGTTCTTAAAATTCTAGTTCAAGTAGTGAAGGGTTCCTAAATAATATATCCAAAATAAAATTGAATCTTATTCTAATAAAAATATATATTTGAAGACCTAAATAATCAAGATAACATATCTACAAGGATAACATATCTAACTTACTACTACTTTCCATTTAATAAGGAAACATATCTAACTTATTAGGACCCCTACTCTTCATCCGTAGTATACTAATTTGCTCTCTTTTATTTCTTTTATAAACTCTTAAGTGCTTTTGCATAAATCAGTATTTAATTGTATGGAACTACAATTTTTTCACCAACTTAAGGAAATAGATGATGTTCTAGTTTTTGATAAGAAAGCACAAATTGCTTCCAAGAATAACATCCATTATCCTAGTAATAAATCAAATATAAGATGCTTAAAGGAATAGTTTAATGCAAATGTTAAAAAGTAAAAAAAAAAGACTTGTCAGGCAGTTTGTCTAAGTATAATTAATTGCTTTTGGTAACAAAATTCAATAGCAAATAAAACATGACAAAGTAGCAATACCAATGATGATGATGCTAACAATATGGAAACAAGATTGATGATAATGTTTGCAATAACAAAAATTGAAGTCAGGGTGCACCTGGCCAGCACCAACATCAACTATGGTTTGAGCATTCACACTATTTGCAATTGACTCAACAACGGCAGAAAGAACTTCTACCTATGCACACAAGATTAACTATTAGGATTTAGCGTCAATTTTGAATGAAGAAAGTATGAAATGTGTAATCAGCTCACCATGTTCAAAGAAATTATGAACTTGTTATGCAAACTATAAGATTTGCCTTAGGTTAGTTACTACTTGCTTAGCAGGTGATTCCTTTTGCTAGTAAACACAGACAAAGAACAACTTAGAATTTTGGTACACAACAATCAAAACTTTAGTATTGTTCTTTAGCAATATTGTTACGTATAAAATTTAGTGATGCATTTGAATTTAAAAGGGAGTATAAAAGGTGCCAATAATTGTTTTCATAAGTAAGAAAGTATGAATTATTTTACTTCTCTCTCTTCTTCGTGTTTCTTTATCTTTTCTCTTCCTTCTTCTAGATTAT
This sequence comes from Erythroxylum fimbriatum, assembly GCA_026770325.2. NCBI lineage: Eukaryota > Viridiplantae > Streptophyta > Magnoliopsida > Malpighiales > Erythroxylaceae > Erythroxylum > Erythroxylum fimbriatum. Next base: position 271,421 of record JANZLH020000067.1, read on the forward strand.
TTTCTCCTCTGTTCTTCATTTCTTCTTTAACAAAAAACAACCAAAACATATGGTATCAAAAGCTTTACGACTCTTGGCTAAGAAATTCCATAGATATGACATAAGATGATTCGGAACGAGCGCTTGAAAAGATTAAAGAAAGTATCCCAGAACTCAAGGAGCCTAAAATTCAAAGTGAGAAATGGATACAGAAAATTCAAATAGAATTTGATTGCCATGAATATTAGATAAATAACCTACGATCAATGTCCAATCAATTTATACAATCACAAGAGATGGTTGCTTCAGAGAGTATAACGCTTGTTCTAGATATAGCAATAGCCAACGTACAAAGTAAAAAATTTTATGATAGTGTTATGGCATTAAGATGGACAGTGATTTTGAATAAGGGGGCCTTATAAGCAGCTTGAATTTCAATATGGGTATTGTGGTGACTACAAAACAGGAGAATGGTAAGCAATACATTTGAAAATCTCATGCATTCATTCACCAATGATGTTAACAAAGAGCACCTGGCAGCAAAATTAAAACCACTCTCTACCTTCACAAACGCCAACTTAAATACTTAGAGGGAAATAACAATCAGATGTTATTGGGCAATTGCAAAAATGTGATGGAAAGAAGCCCACTTTTGTCAAGAAGAAGAAAGGGTGGTTATTTCTTTTCTATCTATTTTGCAAGCCTCCTTAATAACTTTTATAATAAACCTTATGGGCAAGGTTTTCTGTGGTAGGGGAAATTGTTATGTATAAAAGTTAGTGATGGATTTGAATCAAAAAAGGAGAATAAAAAGTGCCTGGAACTGTTTTCATAAGTAAGAAAGTATGAATTAAGTATTTTACTTCTCTCTTCTTTGTGTTTCTATCTTCTCTCTTCGTTCTTCTGAATTCTTCTCTCCTTTATTCTTCATTTCTTCTTTAATGAAAAATAAATTTCAAAAAATACATAATATATGGAGATAACAAATAGGAACCCTTACTTCATGCTTTTTCTTCATATTCATCCCTTGTGCAAGAACACTATTAAGCAATGTCAAGTTCAGATCAGGAAAGACCTACAAAGTTTATTCTCATGTGAGTAACCAAAGCAAACTCACATAACAACATCAACAATATATAAGAATAGCAAACAAACAAATTATAAATTTGCATGCGGTAGTGGAAAAACAACATTTGCAAAAACATTTGCATGTGATAATGGAAAATAAACATTGACAAAAACCAAATGTCAAAAAAGAAAAATAAAAAATGAAATGGAATATCATTGAAAGATAATTTCTTCTGCAAAGAGAAACAACACAGCATAAGTTACAAGCCACTAACTGCTAAAACAACAAATGCCAATGTACTCCTCATCCCAAAGAAAACAGCATATATGTAGGAAATTAGAATATGGAAAAACCAACCTTATGTAAGTCCACTTGCTCCCTAGGGAACACAAGAGATCTTATAGTTTTAACAAATTCCTTGAGTGAATTCGGCCAGTGATCCTATGATGAAATTAAGTTAAAATTTGAAGTAAACTGAACATTATGTAAGGGGGGTGAATTGGAAGAAAATGAGATTAAAAAGAAGAAGAAAAAGAAGAAGAAGAAGAAGAAGAAACACCTGAACCACACCAGAAGGAATGAGGAGGAGATTTTGTACAGGTTCGTGACGCAAGCAGTGAATCCAATCTTTATCGATGGATTCCCAAAGTCTATCCTTAAAGAAATTCACAACATGAGCGTTTATGAGGGAATGGTAAGGTTTGATAAAACTAACGATAGCGTTTATCCATTCTAGGGTTTCAACACCAGTCTCGCAGCTGTACTTGCAACCGGTTAACGCCATTCGAGGATCGCTAACTAACAGCTAGAAGCTAAAAATGCTTAATCGCGAAAAGCGAAATTTTAACCCTTTTTAATACACTTTTTTTAAAGTTTTTTTTTTTTGTTGGATAAATCAGAAATACTTTATACTAAATAATCGTTACGTACAAAACTTGAGTTTTTTTATACATGGATCTTGTACTACCAAAAGGATGGCCTGAGAACCTATTACAATCTTACAAGTTTTCTCCACGCTTCACAGCACAATCAACAAAATTCTACAATCATTATACCAAAACCTAATGGAACTTTCGAAGAGAGCAAAAAATCAGCTGCAAAAGTAAACAAACACAAGACAGCACATCTAAAGTGTACTGCCGATTTGCCATCTCTTAGTAACTGTTATTTGAGGAGCTTGAAAAATCGCCCTTCCAGCCAGTGGAAGAAGTTTTGATCTGCTGCTAAGTGTTGTTTTAACGAAGTCCCAACAATCTCTCCCTACTTACTGTACAGGGAGGTGCTGAATGTCATACATGTAATTCTTCCCATTTCTGCTATAAAGACCAAGTGCTATTGACTTGAAAAACATTAACAAAAAAATATTAGTGAAAATGACCACTATGAATACCTCCCCTTTGTGTTTGAGCTGAGATGCTCCATAACTTGAAAGATTGCGCTGAAAGGCAAACTCCCCACTTCCTTAGCTTCATCTTTAAATGTACGTGTATTCCTCTCATACCATAAAGTGTATACAATAGTGGAAAGGAGAATTGGAAAAAGGTTATCGGCCGAGGCTCGGGGGATGGAGGTAAAACCAATTAAGAATGGACTGGAGATTTGAAGGGATTGGGATATGTATATGGAAATTGTTGAGACAAAAGTCCCAAACGGATTTGGAATATGAGCACTCAAAAAATAAGTGGTCAATAGTCTCATTTGCTGAGAAACACAAGGAGCAGTGATTTGGGGTTTGGAGATAGAGAAGTTTATCTCATGTTTGTAATTTTTGAAGGAAAGCTAGCCACAAAATAAAAGAACATCGAGGGCTATTAGCTTTAGACCAAACTAGCTTAAACCAAGTAACATTTTGAAGAGGTGGTCTCAGGAAATTAAAGGCTGACCTGTTAGTGTACCTTTTAGAAGGGCGAGCTAACCATTCCAAAATGTCCGAAATTTGATTTGGAGTGTTTGCAAAAATCTGCTCTTTATATTTTATATTTAGAAGTTATATTTTTATGCGCTATACAACCCGATAGATATCCAGAAATTTAAATAATCCAATGGATTTGAATATTGGTAGTAAATCGTAAAAATCGACGGATATGGATATGGATATGAGTTGAGTCATAAAAATGGATTTGGATATGAGTAGAGTAATATCCAAACCGAACCCTACCCATTGCCATCCCTACTCATATCCAATTTCCTTGTAGTTTTCTTCTTTTCGTTGAACCGATTGAGAATTAATAAATTATAAAATATTGTTATTTTAGTTCTATAAAATTAAATCTTTATTTACTTTCAATTTATTTTACAAATGTATTAAATAATGTAGTATAAAGCAAATAAGAGTCGATCCAACGAATCTAGTTTATTAATAACAATATTTTTAAAAGAAATAATTACGATAATTTTACTTATACCATAGAAATTCTATAATACAAACACGTCTTTTTTAACCTTAAAAATAAGATATAATATCAAAAATTAAGAAAATAAACTTCTAACAAATTTTTAGAACAAACATAAAAAAATACAATTTTATAATATGTGATTATTTTGAGCACGATACATTAAGTTAAGTTTTTTTTGTTTAAATTGATAAGAGATTAAGCATATATAATTAAGCACATAAAAAGATTTTATTTGAATATATTAACATATAAGATTAACTTCATCAATTAGAAAAAATTCAAAAACTAAAATAATTACAACAATGGAAACCTATAAATTATGTTAAACTAATATATAAATAAAAATAGGGGTTTTAGTTTTAATGATTAGAATGAACCGAATTAAATCAAAAAAATAAAACATTAATCTATCCTCATGCTCTGCAACGATGTCGTGCTGGACTTTTCTTGTACTTTTGTCTTCCGTCGTGCATTTTGGTCCTTATTTTGGAATGCTCTCTACGCTGTCATTTTGGTGCCCTTCTTTTTTTTTTTTTTTTTTTTACACGGGAATAAAAACAAAGAGACTAGCTCTGAGAGTCTAAACCCCTACGAAGGGATCTAGTGTATAGGTGGCCGCGCATATCGCGGTGTAAATCATCCAAAAGGCTCCAGGGAGGCTCCCGGAGAAAATGAAGACCCGGCTCTGCAACCGAAGCTATCGATGCCAGAAGATCCGCACAACGGTTCCCTTCTCGAGGCGTGTGGGCCATTTGAACATCCCAAGCACGACGAAGCAATTCTTGAATACCTGTCACCAAAATAGAATACTCAGCCAGATTATGAAACGATGGGGAAAGAATATTGAGTACCTCGAGAGAGTCCACTTCCAGAAGCACACGTCGATACCCCCAATCCCAAGCCAGCAGTAACCCTGCGTACACCCCGTGGAGTTCGGCCAGGAGAGGTGAGCCGACTCCAATCTGCTGTAAGAATCCACCGCACCAGTGCCCCTGACAGTTACGAAGAAGACCTCCAGCAGAAGCAAGATTAGACCTCAAATGCACGGCCCCATCCGTATTTAATTTAACCCAACCGTCAGAAGGAGGATTCCATCCAACTAGCGATCCCAAAGGCAGCCCATGCGACGGAAAAAGCCTATGTTCCATTGCACTAGCACGAATGATACATTTCGTGTAAGCCATAACGATACTAGGCCCGTTGGAAGGCCAAGTAAAACCTGTCTCA
>JANZLH020000067.1:300462-323787 GCA_026770325.2 Erythroxylum fimbriatum
TCCTAAGCCGAATCTTCATTTTAGCAATAAAATTACAATCAAGATAAACATTCCTACACAAATCACCCCTAAATTTAAACTTTGCTTCTCATTGGTTTTCTGTGGAATTGCACCTTCAATTTTAGACACTTTGGACATCACCTCCACATCTTCACTTTCAACTTCAGGTTCCGATTCCACAGAAATCGGCTTCCATTTTGCTTCTTTTGGAAAAACCCAACCAAAATAGGAGCATTTCATATAGGGACAATTATAATACAACAAACCATAAGATTTTTTGCCTTCATCTCGAACAACTTTAATTACACACGTTCCCCTACAGTAACAGTTCGGCGGCATGGGATACCGGACTTCAAGCTCAGCCATGGGTTTCTTCTTCCTGAGGTCGCCGTAGGTTGAGTTGGACGCCATCTCTGTGAATCTCGAACAAGAAAGAAGAATAAGAAGCCGATTTGGTTGAGTTGGACGCCGTAGGTTGAGTTGAAATTTCAAGAATTAATTTCAAGAATCTGCACTAACAAATGCGCAGATAGAGATTCAAGAGACTCACAAAACAAACCAAAAGTAAGCAACCCACTACGAAACAAAACAATCACCATGGGACCATGGGCATGTAAATAAATCGTAGCATCATAACGTTAAAAAGTAAGAAGGAGAAAAAGGAAACCTGAAAGACAGGAATGGTGAAAGGCTCGAAGCAGATGGGACAAACTAGAACTTCCGGCTCACTCATTGTAATAGTCCAAGAAAGAAGAATTAAGGGTATTATGGTTATTTCACAGGCAAATAGGCTATAAAATTCGCAGTCAACGCGCGTGGAGGAACAACACACGGCTAAGGGTTTTTTTTTGCAGAAAAATTGAAAATATAAGGTTAATAGAGTAACATTTTATATCACAGGATTTAATTAGCTATTTCCGTATAACACAGGGGTTGCTACAGCAATTTTGTCCTAAATTTTGTGTGCAGTCAATGTTTTTTTGGACATTTCGACTTTTGACCTGTTTGAGAAGCCGTCTTAACTTTAAGCTTTACCTAACCCCTTCAAAACGTCCGAGCCTGATATCATAAGTTCAATGTAACGCGACAGTTTGATTAGTCGCAGGCTTTTGGATCAGAACGCTTGTAACCAAAGGAATACAATTAAGAAAAGTCTACAACGACATGACAAATCTGATGGTTTCTCGATTGAGACCCAGAAGTTGATTCGTTGGATCACTTGGTCAATTTCAGTCTTAATCCTCATAAAAGTAAGTACAAACCAAGCCGGTGCATTACATGTCCAAGGTCCCCACAGGAGGAAAATTCAATGTATCAGTGCCCTTGAAATTATGGGAACTTTTGTAAAGTTACTCTGTTATCATAAAGCTGAATTATACCTTTTGAACTCCAAAATTCTTTTTCCTTCACTACATCCACAGAGATGAAAGGCGATTAAACGCTACTTGGACAATTCAATAAATTCAAGGACAAGATTGGAGTTAACGTCAATGGGCCAAATCTGTGGAAGCAAACACCGCAAAATAATTTTCTTTACAGAGCACGACGTCAAAAACACAAGTGCGCCATCCAACATTATTGGGAAAATAGTAAGCAATAAATCGGGTAATGCACTTTTCCTTCAGAAAAATGAAGATGAATTCAGCGAAAGGAATTCCTGAAATTTTGCTGGGAAAAGCGTATGAATATGATACAATGGTGAAGCTTATCCTGTTCGTTTGCTAGTAAGAATGATATGATGAGATTCATTGCATTGTATAGACAGTGTGTACTTTTCTCGACCCAACCTGTTTGGTATTGTCACATTCAGGGTCCCTTGTATATTGTCTGTTTCTCTCTGGAAGCACGAAAACGGACACGGACACGCGACGCGACACGGGGACACACCAATTTCTAAAATTTGGTGGACACGGACACAGCATATATATATATATATATATTATAAAATTTAGAATTAAGAAAAAATTGAAATTTCATAATATGATAAATATTGATTGATGTGTTTCAAAACTTCCAATATCTTGATAGTTCATACATATTTTGTACTTTATAAGCCCCTCTCAAAAAATATAAAGCATATATATGCACTTTTTGTGGGTGTTCATGTCAGACACACGTCTGACATGGACACGTGTCCGACACGCGGACACGGCTCTATTTTGCCGTGTCCGTGCTTCATAGACAGTATCTATACTTATTAGAACAGATTCTCACAGAGACCTTGTTTGGGCTACAAAAGGGATTCCCTTAAGCAAACCTTCAAGGTTTTTGAAGGAGGAGATAGTGTTTCGTAAAATGAATGAGAAGAACAAGGATGAAAAGAAAATAAAATAATGTTGCACCACTAGTTGTTTAAATTTAAATTGCATTGTTCTGCACATATTGATGTAACAAACTTAATACATGTACCTTATACACAATGAAAACAAATATCCTTCTTATAGCTTTTGTAATGATCGTATCCGATAACTAATGAAAATGATATGTTCTCTCTCTCTTTCATCTTGCTGATTCTCTTAACTCTCTATCTATAAACTTCTGTCAATCACTTGTGAATCAATCACCTCCTTCATTCTAGTTTCACGTAATATTTTCCTATAGCTAACATAGGGGCTGAAAAGTCCTTTTTTAGGTAAAAGCAATTAATTTCCCTTCATATTTTGCTCTGTTCCTAGAATTGATTCCAGACCAAAGAAAATTTTGCTATTAAAGAAGACAACTTTTTCTTTTAGATCATGATATACTAAATATTGGCCGTTCCTCTTTCCTTGAATTGTCCATTGCTTAAATCATTGAACATTTGGAAGTTCCAAACTACTTCATGGACAATATTGATGTAAAACATGTTTCAATAAGTAGGTGGGCTGTAAAAATGCACTCTGAAAAGAGAAGTCGCTGTGCATCTGGGCCTGCAAAACTTTATACTTTCTTCGACTTGTAAAAGATGTGCAATATTTACACCTATTGTACTTTAGTAATGTGCCTAAAATCCAAACATCTTTGCTGCCTTCTCCTATGCAAATAAGTTCTGTTTATTCGTCCTTAGCATGTGTGAAATTGATGTTTAGTTAATAAGCAATCTACACCTAGGTCTCATCTAATAGTATAATCTTTTGGTTTTGTTGGTCCTTGATTTGGTATGTGAACCTTATGTTCGAGAGTGCTTAAGTTGAGGCTGTGGTCTCCTAACTTAAGTTTCATTCACAGACAAGTTATAGTGTGCTTGGGCTATTTCCACTTTCCATCTAATGATCTTTTGTGTGAGGTGGTGATGTAGGGTTTGGCATATATAGTATTGGATCTACCTTATTGCATAAAGTTTTGTGCTTTTTAGTTTCTTGACATCTGATAGTAAAAATAAATGCCATGGTTGATGCTTTTCTCATGTTTATTGCTGTTGACCAACTGAGGGCTATATTTGTCATACAGGTTCTTGACTACTGCAATGCATCTGCAAAAGATTACAAATGCATATTCACTTCTGGGGCAACTGCGGCGCTAAAGCTGGTTGGGGAGTCCTTTCCTTGGAGCCATGATAGCTGCTTTATGTACACAATGGAAAACCACAATAGTGTGCTCGGAATCAGAGAGTATCTTTTTTTAAAAAAAATTGAATAAGGGTTGAATTAACTATAGCAAAGCTATCTCAACATTACAATGTGTCCACTTTGAAATAAATTACAAAGCCAATTACAAAAGCAAATTACAAAGACATGAAAATTAACAGTATTTGTTACAAATTCCATTTGGTCTTCGTTCCTGTGGATAGATCATGCTGATTAAATTTAGCTATCATAATGACTTTGATCTAGTTGATGATGTCTGCAGCTAAGTTGTACTTCTTAACTTCCTCAGTCATGTAGATCCTCTTGTTTCTTTCCTTCCATATAGAATAAATCAGAGAGTATCTTGAAGATTTTTTTTAATCCTCTATCTTATCTTGAACTGACTAATAATAAATCCTGCTTTCATAGTTTGATTGCCTTACTGCATTTTCTGCTATTCCTACACTTACCCTGTTCATTATAATTGATGCGGTGCTTTAGTTCAATGGAGTAGTGATATCCATGAACTTAGGATTTACCAGCTTGTTATAATAAGTCATTCTTGATTAAGCAGGATTCATATGACATGAAAAACTTGTGCAATTTTCCATTTTATGTTAAGATTCTAGAAGTAGTGGTTGCCTACCCTTGACAATATCTAGGTATGCTCTAAGTCAAGGTGCTGCAACATGTGCTGTAGATGTTGAAAATCCTTTGCGTTGTTGTCACCCATCCACAAACCATTCAAATTCAGTAAAAATATTGCAACACCCTGTACAAAGGAGAAATAAAGCTAAAATTATGGAGGGAAAACCTACAGGTAACTTTTTGATTCACTATTTACAGTATTAGCATAAAGACTTTGAATTTGTCGAACACTTAACCTTCTACTTTCTGGTACAGTTAGCCTCTTTTGAGTTGGGAAAAAGATTCTCAATCTTACTGTGCTCCAAATATGCCAATAATGGACAAGATCATCTTTTCATAGAAGCTTGGGGCCTATTTTGAAAATATTAAGAGTCACGTGTTGACGAGTCATGTAATGATAATGCAGAAATGAAATCTTAATGACAGGTGTTTGTTTTAAGGAATAGTACATTCACCATTATGGGCATTTGCAGGTGATACTTACAACTTGTTTGCATTCCCATCAGAGTGCAATTTCTCAGGTTTGAGATTTGGCCTTGACTTGGTGAACGCTGTAAAAGAAGAATCAGAAAAAATTTTGGATGGTTCTCCATATGCCAAGTAAGTTATCGTTTTCATCAGTCTCACTTTGGCCTAAATTTTCCATTGGTGTTCAGTTCACTATTCACTATGGGTTTTATCGTTCCAGAATGTAGGCTACAACACACTCATTATATATTGGAGATGTGGTCAATTTTGATAGTATGTGTTCTAGACTTGCCTATTATAGTTTAGTAATTCAAGAACATCTAGTTTCATCCAGTAAGTTGAATATTGGAAGTAAAAAGAATCTAATATTCTTATAACCATACATCTACATAATACTATGCTTCTAGTTGATATGATATACTTAAAAATAGTAATAAAATTTGAGGAATACATGTTTAATGATAATGATATTTCTTAATAAGTAACACAATTTTATCATAAAAGTTATATTTTGTGTAAGATACATATGATAGTATTAGCTACAAAATCTCTTAACATCTTTAATAAGAGTGACATGCTTTTGAGAGGGATATTTTGGACAAATGATTGGTGATGCTTTATGATTTACTTGTATAGTTCTTTGCATTAGTTACATTAACTGCAAAAGATACTATATTTGGACCAAGTTTGGAGGAATTGTATCTTTCATATTCATTCATTGGTCTACCGTCTTCTCATTGTTTTATTCATACATCTTTGAATCAAGTAGCTTTGTTTCTGATAAATATCATACACGTATTTATATAGTTCACGATAACTTTTTCACGATATATAATACCTGAAATTTATAGTGAGATAACCATTTACATCAAGCTCAAACTCCCTTATTGCATAAGGTGGGGTTTCCTAATTGAACAATTACAAGATTCCTCTCAATGTGATGTTCAATTCTCGTAGGAATTCTCACACAAAGGATGTTGTGATATCTTAACATGTCATCAAAGATTAGTTTTCATTTTCTTAGTCCCAATAGCTCAATGACTCCACTCTTAGCCAATGTGTTCTTGTCCTATATTGCACATCAAATGTTAGGATCTTTAGGAGAGAGAGAGAAGATTATTCTAGAAGGAATTAGTTATAACCGTATGTACCTAGGGAGGTTATAAAAGGGGGGAATAGAAGCAGGAAGGGAAAGGGAGAATATTTGTAAGAAGAGTGACAGAAGGATACTAACCTTCTGAGGAGCTATCAGCTCTGGTTAGGAGCAAATCTGCTCTGGTTTGGGGAGAAATATTACATTTCTCTACGGTAGTGGTTAGTATATTGTAGTAGTATAGTAAAACTCTAAGTGTTCTAAGGCCAGGTTCCTAACATCAAATATTGAAAAAAGGCCTTCAATAATTCGAGTTTTATAAAGTTTTTAAAATTACAACTGAAAGATCATTCAATAGATACCCCAAAAAGTGCAACTGTTGGACTTTTAACTGTGAATATTTTTAGTGATCATAGAAATCTCTAGTTAATTAGTATGCCAGGAGCAAGTTAAACTTTTACTGATTCTAAATTTATTATTATTATTCATATTCACAAATTATTCATCCAAACTCTAGGGGACAGTGGATGGTCTTGATTGATGCTGCAAAAGGACTTGCGACCCAGCCTCCAGATTTGTCAAAATATCATGCTGATTTTGTTGTGATCTCATTCTATAAGGTACTCATATACCCATGAAGTTGGATTTAATTTTTTTTAGAATAATTTCATCTGATGTTGATATTTTGAATTCCTTTTTTTCTTTTTAATCCAGCTGTTTGGCTATCCTACTGGACTTGGTGCTCTCATTGTTCAACATGGTAAGCCATTTGTCCTCTGCCACTATGATGGAAACATGGATTATACTGCATCAGAATTTATGTTACTCAAAACATGACACCTGGGTTTTGTCAAGCAAGCACATACTTTTCTCATCGTGCAATCTAGCTCTTGATGCCTTAATGCAGCCCCTCACTTGAAACCCTTGGGTAATATTGCTACAGATTTATATATGGTTGACATTATAGAATATGGGATGGCACCTAAATATAATTTTGGCGTATGCCAAGCCTTTCTGCCTCTATGCAGTAGCAGTTATAAAGTGTTATGCTTGTTCTGTAATTCCAGTACTTTACCCTAACTCTTTTGTGTGTCTGCTTTCGATAGTTTCAGAGTATTACATTGAGTTCCCATAAAATTTGAACAGTTATAGTTTCATAGATGGAGAGAATAGCAGTAAGTTAGTTCTAACTTGAGGAAATGAAACTGTTTATAAGATGAATCCTGAAAATCCTTATGTAGTTTGCTAAATTTCTAAAATCAACAAGGTGGGGAAGAATAGAAAATAAGTTGAACTAATTATTAAAGCAAGGATATGAGGTTGTATCAAGAGTCAAGCCCTATATCTATTTATGATGCTAGAAGCTGGTTTGAACAAATTGTTAAGGTTGAATTGGTTTTTTGTTGTCGTTTTTGCTGCCAATTTAGGCGCAGTTGAATTCTGTTAGTCTTCACATATCATAATAAACTTCTACTTGTGGAAGAACACTCGTTTGCATAAAAAACGAGCTTTCCGTAGCTGCACCATATAAAACATAGACTTCTGTTATAGAATAATCTTAAATATGCTTTAAATTTCCCATTTCACACTTATATTCATTTGAGTTCAACATTTTGTGGTTCTTTAGAAAAATAAGCATTTGTACTTGCACTAGTTCTTTTTGCCCCTCCTCCTACTCACGTGCTCTCTCTATCTTTTTCAATTTTTTGAAATATAGTTATTTGTAATGTAAGCACCATATAATTGAAGCTTTAATTATTTGTATTTTTTTTTCTCCTTAATTATCTCTTTCGTTATCACTATCTTACAGATGCTGCCAAGCTTCTGAAGAAAACTTATTTTAGTGGAGGTTAGTAAAGAATATCATTGCATTATGTATATGAATTTTGCGTGGTTCTCTATTATTTGTTAATTTCAAAAGCATTTTAGGCACTGTTGCTGCTTCGTCTGCTGACATGGATTTTGTTAAAAGAAGAGAAGGTATTGAGGAGCTTTTTGAGGATGGTACAACATCATTTTTGAGCATATCATCTATACACCATGGATTCAAAATTCTCAATTCCCTAACTGTATCTGCAATTAGACGGTGCGTAGACTTGGCCACGGATTGTTTTTGGTCTGTGATGAAAATTCAAAAACAACTTAACTTTCTTCATTGATTCTTCTTTTATTTGTGTGCTGATGCTAAAAAGTTACTCATCATTAAAGGAAGTAAGACGTGCATTTTGTGGCACAAATTAAGACTACATATTTTAATATATTTTAAGTAAGATGTGATCAAATAATATATTTTAATTATTAAGAAAATAAATTAATATTACATTTTAAATATTTAGTTATATTAATATGTAATTATGATGAATTAATAAAATAATAATAGTTCTTCACAATTTCATTTATTAATAATGAAAATAAATTGAATTATTGTTAATATTATAAAAATATGAATTATAAATTAAATATAAAAATTGATCATCTTATTTATTAGTATTAGTAAATAATAAATAAAAAATTAATTTATTATTATATACAACCAGTAATATATTATTAATTTTTAATAAGTTTGATAGACTAATATTTGTTAGTTATTAATAAAAAGAATTACAATTCATATTAAATATTAGCATGCTTTTTAATATAAATTATTCATTTTTAAATCCAATAAATTAATATGTTGATAAAATAGTAACCAATTCATTAGAATCGTACCTGCACTATGGTTTGGATAATTTTGAAATATCTGCACTTGTTGACCTTTGCTTATCCATGTGGACCAAACTTGTTACATGTGTCTTCCTTCAACATGTTTAATGGAAAAAGTTAAAGGAAAGGGGTTTGTGGGAATTTGGCAAGTATGAAGGCTTCTCAAGGAGTTTTTAAAGCCATTCAACATGTTGTTCATATCATGTCATAGCAAATTAAAGGTGTCATTGGACATCCTTGGTCTCTTAATTAGCTGATGAACTATTATCCCATGATAATCTGTCGATAGTGAAATTGGAGGATGGATTTTTGTCCATTTGCATTAATTTATGTCTATCTGTTTGGTGGATACTTCGTATATATGAAGATACATTCTGTGATTTTGATCTTGTTTTGATAGATGGGAATTGGAATATAAAAGAACCATCACCCCTTTTAGTTACCAGGATTAAACCTTAGTAGATGAATCCTACCTCCCTGCCATCAGTCCAAACCCCTGATAGTTATTCTGTGCTTTTCTGTTAGCTTGGTTGTCAACATAATTCAACCTTTGTTGCATGTTGTATGAGTGTTCAAAATGAGTATAACAGTGAATTGCTAGCTAGCAACCCTTTTTTTTTTCATAGGGCTTGTTTCTATGTGGGTTTGCCATTCATAAGGTGCAATATGTTGGACCTCAGCCCTCAACAACCCACACAACAACAGAATATAGCAGCAGAACACGACAACAGAGCAATAAAGAGCACACTAGAACAGTAGGAGAAGAGAAACAGCAACGATATATTGAGTAGCAGTAATAAAAAGGGAAAGATAACTATAGAGACTCAAGCGTTCTCCCGCCATTGATGGCTAACAGCTCTCAAAGCAAAATACACGATAAAAATCCCCCTTTTCCCCACCCCCACTGACCTAATATCTTTAATTATCTTTATTTGCCAATTAGCCCCCTATTCATTGCTATTTGGTCTCTCTTCTCTCATTAACCCCTTCTAAGCCTTTCTAGTATATACTAATAGAGGCTTAGGTATAGGGTCCCTAACACAATATGATTAAGATGACTTTCAAATTTCATATTTGTGTCACTCTGGTACATGAAACCTTTGGAAAGGAGAATTTGTTGGTAATTACTATGTAGGATTGGATTCTGTCGTAATGCTGGAATCTTCTATTCAGGAGCTTGCCAAGGATTAACGCAGCATCTGTGGTTCTTTATTTTGGGGAAGTAAACGAGAATTTATTCTCTGAAATGAATTAAATTACAATTATCTAATGTAAGTGAGAACTGCAAAATTTTATTTGCTACTCATTGCTTGACCATGAAAATGTTGGTTCTCAGCACAAATCAAGTTCACTGTGTTTGTTTAATTGAAAAGAGCCCTATAATATCTAGAGACAATCTTGTTGAGCCTAAGGCCGTATTTAAAGAAAGACTTGAAGGGTTTCAGCTGTCCCTGAACCCTACACTCTGGTTTTAAATTTTGATTTGGAATCTGATTGTTAGTGACTTCCATAATAGAACAATTTGACTTTTATGATCTTAGGAGTTATTTTACACTGTTGGATGTGCTTTGTATCAAAAAGGAAAAGAATTAGAACTAATTTTTTTATACATTAATTATTATCTTGATCTGATGCTTTTTCAGTACATTGTTCTTGAGGTTAACAGCAAATCTACTGATATCTATTCTTTAATGGCCATTTAGGCATACGGCCTCACTTACCAAATATGTCAAGAAGATGCTTTTGGCTTTAAGACATGATAATGGAGCTATTGTCTGCAAACTTTATGAAGGCCATCCTTCAAAGGTTAGTATAACTGGATGTGACGTGGGGTCTGCCTTTATTATTTTTGCTTTTTGAAAAATATTGGGACTTTAATTACACTATTTGGAAGGAATGACCAACAGAATGAATCCCGAGTCCGTTACTCTGTAATTACTGTTTCCAACACAAGTGTGGATTTCAAATGTGTGATTGTGTAGTACTTTTTTGGATTTAGCCATTTAAACGTCATATATTTTCTGTTTCATGTGCATATCTAATGCTCTAATGCTCCTGAGCTTATTGCAAATATTTTGTCCCCCTTATCTCGGGCATGTTAAGTTTCATAAAGAAATCTCCTCAATTTTACAGATAGTCTGTAGTGAGTCAGGTCCAATAGTGGCATTCAACTTGAAAAGGCCAGATGGCTCTTGGTTTGGATACCGTGAGGTGGAAAAGCTGGCTTCCTTGTCTGGAATTCACTTACGGGTAAAATGCAGCAAACACTTATCTGCATGTGTAACCTTTTTTTATTTTTTCATGATTCTTCCCTTTTCCAGTTTTTCTTGAATTCAAAATTTTGTTTTCATTTCTAATACACAATGTTTGGGAAGACAAGCCAGTTCACACTATCGAGCTATGGATTAGCATGATCTCAAATCCTTTTTGTTCAGTGCTCTTGTGTGATTGGGTGAAAATGCTGATTTTGATTGATATTAATACCTGAGACTGAATTAATAAAGCATTACATGGCTTTACCTCTTGTTATTCTTAATGTTGTCCATTGTTTTCTGGGGACCCTCCAGTGCATTTCTTGCTATGGATAGTGTGGTGGTCATAATGGTGTGATTCCACTGTTTTTCTTTATATTTTTTATATTTTTGTTGCAATGTATCTCTGATGAATTGGTTTTCATCTGTTGTCAGTCCATCTTATTTTTTCTTTGCTCCTGTGTGTCTTGTGATGGTGATGTTTGATGAGTTTCATTAATTCTTAGAAACCAGGCCACTTACAGATTCCCATGGTTTTTACTCTGCTGGTCCTCTGTTTTTATGTAGACAGGTTGCTTTTGCAATCCTGGTGCATGTGCAAAAAATCTTGGCTTGTCTAATGAGGATCTTCTTTTGAATTTAGAGGTACATTTTAATTGACTGAGTTCTACTTGACATAGAGGGACGAGACGAGAGAGGCATAATCAAGCCATTACTCTCTTATGTTGTATTATTTCAATTATAGCAAGGTGAAGCACTTAAGTATTCATTTAAGTTCTATTGTTTTAATTCAGGCTGGACATGCTTGCTGGGATGACAATGATATAATACATGAAAAGCCAACTGGAGCTGTTAGAGTATCATTTGGATACATGTCAACCTATGAAGATGCCCAGGTAAAAATATGTATTCTTAAGTCTGAGCATCCAAGTGGAACTTTTACAAGACATATGCTACTCATTATGTATGATCAAAGCTATTTATAACAGTACTAACCTTGAATTTCATCTGGTTTCTAAAATCTTTTGTTTTGGGTACATCGGAAAGTATACTTTTAAATTCTTTAGCAATCATTTAAAGTGCAATTACACAGCACTTTATCCATTTAAAACAATAACATTGTGTTGTACTATTGAATCTTCATCGATATGAATATGACATTGTTTTCTTGCCTTCAATCTGTACCAAGCAGAAATTTGTTGATTTCATCAGAAGTTCATTTCTCACTCAAACTGAAAATGGGTTTACAGCAAGCTGCAGTTATGTTTGCGAAGGTTTATCTTTTGTCCTTTCCTTTGCATGCTTATCTAGTAGCTTGTTGAATTTCTATCTTTCTTCATGCGTGCTTAATTTATGTTTGGTTAGTTTCTTAGACAAGTGGACTAAAATCTCAGGTCATACTTCGTTTTCCTTCAGGGCCTTTTTAGAATGTCATTCATCTCTTAAGGTGTATTTGATATTGGAATTAGACTTGATTTTCATTTTTGTTACAAAAGTGGGGGAGAGACATAGATGAAAGTGTATATCAGCGCAAAAGTGAAGTGAAAAGTCATCGCCTCATTAGCTTTTATATAGTTATAGTAATATCTGTATGTAAGGGATAATTGGTTATTGGAGTTGGACTACATAGCAATCTAGAATGGAATGAATGATAAAGGAAATTGGAGGGATAAGAGGAAAGAGATCAGAAAGTGGCATATATTTGGGCAAGAGATAAAGAAGTAAAGAAAGACAATACAGTTTGAAGAGGGAAAAGAAAGAAAGAAAATGTGAAGAGGAGTTCCATATTCTAATTCAACAATTCAAATAAAGTTGTGACGTATTACTAAGTAGAAAATATAGTAGTTAATGTTGCAAATAAAATCTAAAAGAAAATATGTTCATTTTATTAGCATTATCTGGAAATTTCATTATGACAATTTATAGTGTCACTATTTGGTGTTTTGTGAAAAACGATGGTAATTAGAAAATCGTATCGATCGATTAGTAGTGCAATCATTATGATGCATGGAAATATTGCAATTTAATAATTTATGTTTTCTTATTTGACTGTAGTCTTCATAAGGTTTTCTTATTTAGGCTAGATTTCCTTTTTTTTTTCAATAAGATATTACTTGTTTTTTCATTTTATCAACAGGAATTCTTCTAGGACTTGTTTCTTTGTTCCTATTACGGATTGGATTTCTCCTAAAACTAGTATAAATGGGTTTTTGCTGGAGAGGTGCAGCAGCTGTTGTACCACGATATTATTCAAGAAGGCTTTTGTTGTAACACCTAATTGTTCCAGTCTCAATCTACCCCTTTGTAGCCCTACATTGATGAAAAATAGCTGCCCTAAGTTCACATTAGAAATGATTTGATGCTTGGTGCTTTTTAGAATGAAGTGTAGAATTATCTGATAAAACTGTTATTTGTTTTATTTCACATACTAACCGTAATAAGGATAACATTTCAAAAGAGGCAACAATGAATTGATGCATGCTTCAAAACCATGAACTTGAATTGTTTAGTAAAAGTCAGGTTTCAGAATTTTCACAAATAAATAGTATTAGAAAGGTACTTTGCTTTCATAGCAAATATGCCTACTTTATAAGCAACTATTAGCAAGCACAATTGACGTAGAGTGAAATTGTTTGGTGAAGCTGAAAATTTTTCTGGGCTATCTCTGATGGGGAGAAAGCGCTTGCAGTTGTGGGTGTTAAAGAGTGTAATAACTGTTTGCTAGTCTGCAATTTCTTTTCTTTGAATCAAGCTATATTATGCCTTTGAAATGGCTTATTTTCTTGAGGCCTTTCTGAATGAGAGTAGTGTTGGCTATTATGATTGTGCAATAACAGGTTCTTCCCTATCATAAGATCTACATGGTAAATGAGCAACATTACTTGTTATAGAGCTTTTCTTGTAACTTAAGGTTTCATATGTTATGCTGATTTAAAACAAAACTTGCAGACCAGGACAAGAAACTTTCATCTGGATGTTATTACCTCAAGTCTGTAACTATTTACCCAATAAAGTCATGTGGAGGTTTCTGTGTGGGAAGTTGGCCTTTGAGCAGTACTGGTAACATGTTTCATATCATAAGTTTCTTTTTGCCTAATATTTTTGTAGATTTCTTTTTAATTGATCATCAATAAACCCCGCATTTCAGCAAGATTTTTGTTGGAATGTTATAGCTCTTATAATGCTTATTTGATGTTATATTTAGCATCAGATATTAAATACTGGAACTGTCAATTTGAGCTGTAAGGTGGAGTCTTAACTCATAATGTTACTTTGTTTCTGGATAGGCTTGCTACATGATCGGGAATGGCTTCTTCAAAATTTATCTGGCGATATTCTTACACAGAAAAAGGTAGTTTGAGCTTGTTGCACTAGCTGTGTTCTCATGCAAGATCTTATATATTGTCAAGTTTAGCAGTACCTTGTATCAGGTCATCCCAATCATATATATGTCAGATACATACCTGATTGGACATAAGAACTGTTATCCATTCTGATATCCGAGCAAGCGTTTAGGTATTAAGTATTCATGTAACAAGTACTAATGTTCAAAAAATCTTAACAAATAGGAGCAGGCTTCATATTTCATTTCCTGCTTTGTTTGTACTTCCTTTTCAACTTGTTTTGAGCTTTTCCCTGTATAAACTACATAATATGCATCCCAACAGTCCATCTCACACTAGAATACAAATGTTAAATAAAAATTATTGAAATGGAACTCTACTCTAAGTTTTGATTAACTTTGGACTAAGTCCTACAGAAATCACATTGACAGTAGCTATGATTTAATTTTGACAGTTTTCCTGCTTTTTTTTTTCATTTAGTTCTATTTTGAAAGTAAAATATGCTTCTTATTTGTTTCATTGGAGGCAATATGATAGGTCCTAGTCAGAGCTAAGAACAATATTCTGCTTACGGTGAGAATAAACCACGAAAGTTTTTGATTGAAATAGCTGCCTCGTCTTACTGCACAAATCTTGAATTTAAATACAAATGAAATAACTGACTCTTCCTAACTTACTGCCATGTTTACTTGAAACTAGCAACGTGTAAGTCTACAACCTGCACAACTAAAATAGTGGGCACTTATTCAAAGCAAAATAATAGCTAACAGGTTTGACTCATTCCTACTAACAATGGAAGACAAATCTCCATGCAATCAGTCCATAAATCTTGGATTCTTCATGGGCACACGATTTGATCTTCGTGGCTTAACACAATACTATGTTGCTTAGTAATTATGGTACAATTTTTTGTAGATTACATTATAGAAAGAAAGGTTTGAACCACATTAGTCACATACTATGTGAGCTCAGAAGATGTTTTTCATATTTGAATATGAAAGTTGCTATGTTTGTACATCCACTCTTGAGACTCCATCTTTGATTGGAATTTGACTGTCAATTGTAGACCTAGTTGAACTGGATTAAAAAGAATAAACTGAACATAAGATATGTATAAACCCCCATTGCAACTAGAAGTTCCAAGGTTAAAAGAGGGATGGAGGGGAAAGAGACAAACATCATTCCTAACCAAATAGAATACTGATTGACCTGAAATATCAAGCTTCATTCCAACTAACTAACTTTACTTGAACAGTTGATGCAATTACATTGTTTACACTTTTGCTTATTTTTTTGTGGTTAATTCTAGAAATTTCCTATAGTCTTGATTGTTATTATCCCGTGGAAATTCAAGTGTTGTTACATCTGAATTTCTTTTCCAGGTTCCCGAAATGTGCTTAATCAGTACTTTTATTGACCTTGATCAAGGGATGATGTTTGTGGAGTCTCCTCGATGTAGTGGAAAATTGCAGATTAACCTACAACCAGGCTCATGCCTTGGCACGAGGGAAGAAATTATAATGCATGGCCAGAGGTGTGTACTAGATGCATATCAGTTATTTGATTTTTTTATTCTAGAATCTACTTTATGTGGCCTTATGTGTTTTACAGCTGGACATGGCTATTACAAGCAAGTTTAAGACTCTAGAAGTAAATTATAGTTGAACTTATAAAACCATTTGAAGTTGGTTCTTATTCTCTAGCTGCACTGCAGCTAGAAAACTGTATGCAGCAAAGTTTCATCTTATATAACCTTTCCATCATGTTCTTCAAGTGTAGCTTGCGTTCTTATCTTGAGGATTCCGACATTATGGACCTGATGTTTCTTTTATTGAATAACAGATATAAAGTATGTCGTTATGAAGCTGATGTCAACTTATGGTTTAGTAATGCTGTTGGCTGTGCTTGCACTTTGATACGTTCCCATACATCTTGCTTGAGCAAGGATAGTATTACGGGATTGTGCAGAGATGTGGAGAGCAGATTGAATTTTTCCAATGAAGCTCAATTCTTGTTAATATCTGATAACAGTGTATCAGACCTCAACAGCAGACTAAAATCAAGTATGTTCTGCCGCACTAGCATATGTTGACTTAGCAAGCTCATAATTCTTACACTGACAATGAACCATGCCCATTTCCATGATTAACTGAACTTTAAATTATAGTAATATTTGTTCAGAAAATAAGTGAACTTATTGTTCCTATTGGTAGTAAAGGATTGATCTTGTGCAAATGCATAGAATTGCATTACTTGCAAATAGAATATTCCAGCATATAGATGTGCTAGATATCATGAGTTTGTTTGCTAAGTAATGTAACCTTGTATTGTGTAGCATAAAATCTTCTTAATATGAACTTCAATCTATGCGTTATATGTTATTTTGAATAGAGATTAATATTCTGAACCATGTGAAAAACCTTGCGCTTGCACCTTTTTTTTTATTTTAATGATAGTCACTTCTGTAACATTGTTCGTTTCTGGTGAAGCCATAATGAATAGTGAAACTTAAGAGCATCTTTGCTTTTGATGACTTGAATTTGTTTGCACTCAATTTGTCAAATTTTTGTATTTTCTATGCGCATTCTTATGTCCTTCAACTGTTTCTCTTTAGTAGAATAGACAATTCTTTAAAAAATATGTGGATCCACTCTTCATGTCACAGAAATTTAAAACTAGATAGTGATTTCTGCCTTCATTACCGCACTAGGTTAGAAACAACTGAATCCTATTGCATTGTGAATAAGACAATTCTGATCAATCGTGTTGCATTCTGTATCGGTTTGACATTATACTCTGAATCAAGTTAAATGAATTCTAATTTAAATATTCACTAGTAATGCAAATGCATTTTATTCTGTTCTTCTGAGTAATTGACACCAAATACCATGTAAAAATATTGAAGGTGTTGACAGTGTTTTGTAGTAGCACTTGGGGTATGAGCACGATATGAAGGCTTAGGGTGTGCCTTGATGCTTTCCATATAGGTGATCATTTATTTTCTTGCTACCACATGTCTGCAAACATTTATCTTCTTGCTACCACATGTCTGCAAAACAAGAAATTTTGCTATCTGTACTCTTTGGTTTTGATTTGGCTTTAAGTCTTATATTCGGGCAATAACCACTAATGATTATGGCAGATGCTCAAAAGGGAACTCTGGCAACATCAGTCAACCCAATGAGATTTCGACCTAACCTTGTCATATCTGGGGCTGAACCTTATGTGGAAGATAGATGGAGAAGTCTCAAAATTGGGAATAATTATTTTATGGTAGGTTCTATGCGCTTTGAAATTGATTGAAATAGATTTCAGATTAAATACAAATGCAAAGGCTAAGCTGACTTCTTGCATGGACAACTCATCCTGTTGCAATGATATAACTTCGTGTTCACAATGTGTTTCTCTATATCAAAATTCATCATTGACAATTTCCATTTGGATAATATTACATAGATGACATATGTGTGTTAGCTACATTGATCTGTGTAATAAATTCTGATGTTGGTTGCATCAAACAAGTAATTATCAGATTTTGAAAGTAAATTAATTCTAATCTCACTCTTTCTTTATACCAGTCCTTAGGTGGATGCAACCGCTGCCAGATGATCAATCTTGTTCATCAAGATGGACAAGTACAGAGGTTAAAGGAACCTTTGAAAACTTTATCATCGTATAGGAGAGTGAAGGTGAGCTATGAAAATATACATTGAAACTCATTGTATAATTTGTTCTAGTGCTTGTGTAAACAGTTTTATCTGGAAACAGGGGAAGATTTTGTTTGGCATACTTTTGCGACTTGAGATTCGAGAAAACAGCAAGCTACAGAATGATGCATGGCTGCGAGTGGGTCAAGAAGTACATGCATATAGATGATAAAATCTAGTTATAAAGTCAGTACAGTAGTAGAAAAGTAGAGTTGTGATTTAATCTAGTTGTAAAGACAATACATCAGAAAAGTTGTTCAATCAAAAGAAGAATAGCATCATACAAGAGTTAGCCAGAAGAACTGATGTACAATAGGACAGCTTTCCCTTTTCCATAGTTGGGGTAGTGGAACTTGCTTCTGCGAGCATTGATAAGAACTGAAGCAATTCAACTCTTAAGGTTATTGAATGACATGTCTTGATGATCAATGGTTTATCTGCATTTTCATATATCCCAGCAATTCATTTTAATCATAAGAGTAACTAGTAATTTGTGATGGAGACAAAAAAAAGCAAAGTATAAAATTAAGAAAAGAGTACACGAGAACTCAGTTCTGAATTCAATATGTTATTTCAGGAATTTCTGCATGGGTCATAAAAGGTGAATGACAATTTTATAAAAAACGAACTGTTGCTAATGATTTTTATATTTTGAGTGTCTACTCTCTAGTGAATTTGGAAAGGGTCTTCAAATCTAAAGTGTCCTCGAGGACGCCATTTGTATGCACCAAAATTTCAATTTCTTATCATTTCTAGCTGCTCTCATGCGAACTTAAGTTCTATTGTAAACTTCTTATTCTGTCTCATACATGGGTTAATAACTGTATAGTGTCTTTGTATTTAGAACATATTTTCTTCCTTTTCCTTTGTCATGATTTTTAGAATCCCAATCCACACACACACACAAATTGAGATCATCCTCACTAGCACATTCATGAGAGGCCTTGAGAGGTAGATGTTACTCTTATGAGTCATAAAGTGTACGTTTGCTGCTTCTTTTTGATTTGGTTCTGGAAATCCATCTTTTCCCTCTTTTTCATTCTGACTTAAGTGTCAGGTATTTTAACTTGAGGAGGGCTGGAATTTACACTTGATTTTTTCTGCAATTGTTTTGTTGAATCATTTAGTATCTTAGTTTCTTATGCTCATGGTAAATTGCGTTGGTGGTCTTTTTAAAATTGTCTTTACCTTCTCCTTTGAAGTGTTTCCTTGTTGAGGGACTTCTTCTTTTACAATTACTTCTTTGGATTTTCTTACGAGAAGTATAATATTGTTCCGTCACTATTATTTATGTTAATTTTCATCCCTGGTGGCTTTCAAGTCTATAGTTTCATTCTTAGGAGCAATTTCCTGGTGTTTGCTTCTTCCTTATGTTGTATGTAAGGAGGAAACCCACTAATTCTTCAAGTGGCAATATTTTCTAATCCTTCTTGTTGAATTTTGATTATTAAAATAGCAACTTCAAGCATTAATATCTTTCGAAACGATTGTACATGCCAAAAATGGAAGTTTATACTGATGAATGCTATACTCTTGCCATATTTTCAGGCACCTTAGGTGCAAGTATCGTGAATAAACAACGTGGCAATAAATAAGAATAATGATGAGTCGAGTGATTCCTGCAAGAAGGGGATTAAAATATCGATCTTTTAATAAACTCATGTATTATTTACATAATTCACTTTGTCTAAGCAATACAAAACAAAAACTAAATTAGTTAAACAGTTGCGATTCTTGAAGTTGATCTAAGATACTATTCCCTAATGACACTCAAGAGGGGAGGAAAATTAGGTGTCATAAAATTCAACAATTTTTTCAATTAATATATTTAGTTGTTAACAATCAATATAATAAGCAAGAAGAAATTGCTTAACATTAAGAATAGAAAAAAGAGTGTAAATTAGTTTATAGTGGTTCAACAAACAACTCTTTCCTATATCCTAGCACACTGTTGCAACGTACACAACCTGTCGCACTGTCATCCTCTACCTTTGTCTGTTTGTTCTCTACTGTCGTCCTCTGTGATCCCAGTCAACCGTGTGTTGTACTCACATGTGTTGAGTCATGTGTGTTGTCCTGTTGTCTGTGTTGAATGAAATAACAATGTTGATATTGAATGGGTGAGTGACTTATTGGGCCTAATACATAGTAATGTATGTGGACCAATGAGTACCAATGACTGAGGTAGTTTTCAATACTTCATCATGTTTACTGATAACTTCAGTAGATATGGTTATATCTATTTAATGAGACATAAGTCTGAATCTTTTGAAACGTTCAAGGAATTTAACAATGAAGTTGAGAACTAGCTTGACAAGAAGATTAAAGTCTTGCGATCAGATCGCGGAGGCAAATACTTGAGTTATTAGTTTGGTGCTTATCTTAGAGAGTATAGTATCATCTCACAAGTCTCCCCTCCTGGAACGCCATAATGGAATGGTGTTTTTTAGAGGCAAAATGGAACTTTGTTAGACATGATTCGATCTTTGATGAGTCAAACCGAACTTCTAATCGCATTTTAGGGATATGCGCTTGAAACTACTGCATTCACACTAAGCAGGGTTCCATCAAAGTTCGTAGAAAGGGCACCATATGAGATATGGTTTGGCAAAATGCCTAGCATGTCTTTTCTAAAGATTTAGGGTTGTAAGGCATATGTCAAACGTTTAACATCTGACAAGCTTGGCCCTAAATTAGACAAGTGCTTCTTTATGGGGTATCCTAAGGAAACTAAAGGATATTACTTCTATCACAAGTTAGAGAACAAAGTATTTGTTGCTCGACATGGTGTGTTCTTGGAGAAAGAATTTCTCACAAGAGGAAGTAGTGGAAGTAATGTTAGACTTGAAGAACTTCAAGAAACACTACAAAATAACGAGGCTAGTGGGAGCCACATTGACCCACTCCTAGATGCTTCTGTCAGTAGGAGTCAAGTATAGCCATCTCCACATGTAGTTGTGAAAGAGGCTTATGCAAAGAGATGTATTTGAATTGGCTTTATTTCAAGTGGGAGATTGTTAGTGTTATAATCTAGAAGCCAATCATTAGATGGTTGTATTCTAACAGTTATGTTCATGAATTGGATGGTTTATATCATTTTGTTCCATGAGTTTTCATTATTTTTGGATTATTTGAGTTGAGGACTAAGATTGTAGAACTCTGTAATGAAAATAATGATTACTTTAAAATGTCGCTAATCTTGGTAATTAACATGGAATATTAATTAACCACTAAAACATTAGTGCAAGCATTAAATGATGGTGATGTCCTACGAGCCATTTGATAAGGAGTTATCAGTTTAAACACAAACACATAATGGAGATTATGGTATTTGACATACCATAAATGAAATATTATTAGGATTGTGTTTATGTCATTAACGTTTCATATGTCTTGAAATCTAAGATATGAGATATTCATTTTCTTACATGAGAAATTTGTATTTGTTAGCATTATCCAACGCTAACCATAATAGGTAGCTATACTGATAATGTCACAGTATGTGTAACTTATGTAAAGGATAAATGTTCATCACAACTACTGTTGTTCCTCATATTTGATATGAGCGATAATGTCTATGGGCCTTGATAAAGTAATATTGTATGCATGTAACATGATTAGGGAGTTAATCATTTTTACGATTTACTTTGGAAATCAAGAAGGAATAAATTGGCAAGAATGCCATATTCCAATCTTGCATTATTTAGGATATTAGGAGATAAGAGAATTGACACGGACAATTATTACTTCGGGATCGTGATTTGTGTACGATACTTATCGCCTATGCCATTTGGGTAATTATAATGTCTTTTGCTAGGTACCATTTATGATGTATAGAATTAAAAGTTTAATTCTATTGTCAACATGACATAGATCCCAATGGGTCACTCTAGAAAAGATTTGATTAGGAAAAGATTGTCCAAGTATATTATATGGAGATATGAATATGACGATAAAATTAATTATAAGTGTTATAAATATATTAGTCGTCATATGGTATTAGAATAAATGTCATTAGGTAACAAATTTAATCCCAGATAAATTTGTTTGATATGTATGACATATCATATGAATTTATTGCTCAACAAAATAATGCATATAATTATATGGTATAGTTATATGGCCTTCGGGTCAAATGTTTAAATTATTTTGAAACATGAGATAAATGGCAAAGTGGGTTTTTTAAAATGAAAATTCACATGGCCAACCTTGTGAGAACAAGAGTTGTCCATGAAATGTACATAAAGATGTGTTTAAAGCCTTATGACTAAGTTTCCCTTTTCACTTTCTTTTTGGTTTTATTTACACAAGGGCTTTTTCCAGGGCTTTTAATTAACCCTAATTTGTCCAAAAGAGTGGAAGTTTTTTGTTTTTTTGTTGTTGTTCCAGCTGTTGCCGATTGCTTCTCTTCTCTCCCACCGTTTTAGCTTTTCTTTTTCTCTTTTTTCTTCCTCCAAACCGATTATCTTCATCTTTCTTACAAGATCTAAAAGGCTTCGCCATTTAGTTTATGTGTTGAGCAATCAATCATCATTTAAATGGTTTATTTTATGGATTTTATAGGATCAAATATAACCGATTGAAGCACCATTTAACTTTAGGAGCCTTTGGGTCTTCTAATAGATCTTTGGGTCATCTTTAAACTTGATGTAAGTCCTAGTGTCGCTGGACCAATTAAGCTCTATTGTGATAACAATGGAGTTATTGCTCAAGAGAAGGAACCTAGGTCACACCAAAGGTCCAAGCGTGTTCTATGATGATATCACCTCATACGAGAGATCATAGAGAGGGGTGATGAAAAGGTTTGCAGTGATGATTCAATCGAGAACATAGCCAACCCGTTGTTAAAATTTTTTTCTCAAGCCAAACACATAGTTCACACTACATTAATGGGTATTAGATACATTGGTGATTGGCTTTGAGTATACTTTTGTTTATGCATAAATATGTATTTAGCTTATAAGGCTACACTTTTTTAGAGCTCTTATACATAGAGATGTATTTGGATTGGCTCTATTTCAAGTAGGAGATTGTTAGTGTTATGATCTAGAAGCCAATCATTAGATGGTTGTATTCTAACAGTTATGTTCATGAATTGGTTGGTTTATATCATTTTGTTCCATGAGTTTTCATTATTTATGGATTATTCGAGTTGAGGACTCAGATTGTAGAACTCTGTAATGAAAATAATGATTACTCTGAAATGTCACTAATCTTGGTAATTAACATGGAATATTAATTAACCACTAAAATATTAGTGTGTGGATTAAATGATGGTGAAGTTCTACAAGTCATTTGATAAGGAGTTATCGGTTTAATCATACAGATACATAACAGATATTATGGTATTTGACATATCCTAAATGAAACATTATTAGGATTGTGTTTATGTCATTAATGTTTCATACGTTTCTTGAATTCTATGGTATAAGATGTTCATTTTCTTGTTAGTGTAAGTCGATTTGGACTCTCATGTAAGTCGACTTACACATGCACAGTACTGTAAGATTGTTAGAGTAGTGCCCTAAAGGCAATCGCCTTCAGCGCGTTTTGTACAAAGTTGTC
>JANZLH020000067.1:332253-348425 GCA_026770325.2 Erythroxylum fimbriatum
AATTCACATGGCTAACCTTGTGAGGACAAGAGCTATCCATGAAATGTACCTAAAGATGTGTTTAAAGTCTTATGACTAAGTTGCCCTTTTCACTTTCTTTTTGGCTTTATTTACACAAGGGCTTTTTCGACAATTAAAAGGGCTTTATATTTCTTACAAGGCTCAAAAGGCTTTGCCATGTAGCTCATGTGTTGAGCAATCAATCATCATTTAAATGGTTTATTTTGGGGATTTTCTAATGTCAAAGATAACCAATTGAAGCACCATATAGCTTTGGGAACCTTTGGGTCTTCTAATCGATCTTTGGTGGAAACCTTGGAGTGCATCCCACTTGGTGTAAAGGAGACACAACCGTGAGCAAGAAGACACAGCCGTGAGGAAGGAAACATAGCCATGAGACCTTCTATTTTGTTTGGAGGTCAAGTTCAAGGTGTAATGGTTTGTATGCTTTGATTTGTGCTATATTGGTTTATGAATTGGTTACAAGACAAGAACTTTTTGGTTTTGTTGGTTTTAAAATTATTGTTTTAACCACTTCAACCCTCACAAAATCGAGAGGTACTTAGTTTAGGACTTTTTTTAATTCCTTTGTTTTAAGGAATTATTACCCTTTCTTGTGATTATGGTATCCAATCACACAAAATTATTAAAAAAAAGAAAGAGAAGGAAGTTTGGGCACAAAATATAAAGCACATCAATTTAGACATAAGGAGTCCAAAAAGTTAAATGCCCAAAAGAGATAAAAAGCAAGATGATGGAGGAAAGAAATCGCAAAGCACAAAGGACCCTTACGGACTTCATGAGGCTAGAGTTTAATGCTTATCATCAAGGAATTACACAACCACTAATGCAAGCGAGTACATTTGAGATCAAACCAACACTACTGAACATACTACAAACTAACGTGCAATTCAATGGGTTAGCCAATGTAGATCCCATTGCTTATTTGGCTAATTTCTTAGAGATTGGTGACACTTTCCGATATCTTGGGATGTCGAAAGATGTTGTTAGGATGAGGCTCTTTCCCTTTATACTCAAGGATAGAGCCAAGACATGGTTGAATTCTCTCAATCCAATCAATGTCATAACTTGGAAGCAGTTGGTGCAAGCTTTTGTAGATAAGTACTTCCCTCTAAAGAAGACAACAAGACTGATAAAAGTCAATTTTCAGCAAAATGATGAGGAGTCCTTATACGAAGCGTGGGAATGATATAAGGAGTTATAAAGGAGTTTTCTCATCATAAACTACCCAACAAATTCCTATTACAAACCTGTTACAATGGAGTTAATCCACCTATAAGGGGCACTATAGATGTAGCTGCCGGAGGATCATTCATGAGAAAAACAGTTGAAGCGGCATATGATCTATTAGAAGAGACGTACAATAGTTGTCTTTGGCCATCAGAATGAAGTAAACAACGGTTAACCTTTTGGGTCCTAAAAGTAATGATTACTGTAGATTCAGTAACAATATTACAGGCTGCGATTGATAACATAACCAAGTAATTGAATAGCCTAAAAGTCACCTCTTCCTATCCATTCAAAGTAATTCAGTATGGGTACACGTTATGCGGATAAGAGAGCCATATCACATCTGATTACATCCTATTGGAAAACAACAACGTGGGGCAATTCAACTTCAAAAAAGCACAAGTCCGTCAGGAAATCATTATTTTTATTTGAACAAGTACAATCTAGGGTGGCAGAACCACCCAGATTTCCTGTTGGTCCCATAATACATTTAATCTCCTATCAAAAAACGAAACAACAACACCTTCTCTACTTATGTCATTTGTAGTCAATTTTTTCTTTTTATTTTAATAATGAAATTTTTTTGATGATATCATTTATAACAAATTTGATGTTTATAACTTGCTTTATGTAAATGTGAATATTTATTATTTAATAAAATTATTTTTTAAATAAAAATATCATATGAAATAATTGAATTTATTTTAATTATAGTTCAAATAGTATAATTTAATTTAATTCTAATGTTACTAAATTTATTTCAAAGAATTGAATTTAATTCAATCTAATTAATATAATTAAATCTAATATGTTAACGAATTCAACGATTTCGCGACACGAAATGTTGCAACTACGGTCATTTGAGTTTGCCCTTTCTTCGCTTCTATTCTGGTCCTATGCCTACTTGAGAAACGCCTTTATAAGATAACAGTAATGTGTACCGTGGAGGTTTGTGTGAGCATTGAATTGAGAATGGTGGCGGGTTTGATGAGTAAATGGAGAAGCGCAATACAAGAATTGCTTGGTAGAACAGCCTTAGTTGCCAGGTTTCTTTGTTTGCTCCACGTCACCAACACCTACCTCTGCTCACCCACTCTCGTATGCCTACTACTGCTTTACTCTCTCTCTCTCTCTCTCTCGCGCTCGCTCTCGCTCGCCCCCTCTCTCTCGCTTTAATTCTTCTTCTTCGCACTTGTGAAATGAATGCAGGCATACGGGCCGAGCATGTTCCCGACTTTGAATATGACGGGTGATGTGTTACTAGTAGAACACATGTCGCAACGCTTTGGGAAGGTGCGTCCTGGGGACGTGGTGGTGGTTCGATCACCACTTGATCCTCGTAAGATTTTGACAAAGCGCATCGTGGGTATGGCGGGTCATTCCGTCACTTTCATGCCCGACCCTGTTCTTGGTCACCACTCCCGCACTGTTGTGGTATCTTATCATGCTTCTTTCATTATCTCGTTTCATTCATTTTGTAGGTATCAGTTATAGACTTCGTTTTTATTCTTTTCAATTTCATCAAATAAATGGACAATCTTTAATGTCGATTATTTTAACATTTACATTTTTTCTTGGACTTGAGGGTTCTCATAATGGGGAACATGGGATTGTGTCTGCTGAGCCTAAGACAATATGAACTTGGTTTAATTTTGTACTGTTTCCTTTTTTTCATTCCCTGTCTCTGTTGCTACAATGCCCATAACTGATCCAACAGTCAATAGGGTTGTTGAGCTGAGGAAGTGGCAGATGTTAATTTCATACTGGTGCACAAAGTATGAGCTTAGTGATTTTCATATTCGGTGATGAAGTGTTTTGAAATTTTCACATTCCTCTGCTTTGCAATTTTCTCTTCTCTTACATGGAAATTGGAAAGCATACTCGTTAAGAGGCTATGTTGTGATGCAGAGTGAAGGTCAGCTTTTGTAATTTTATATTTCTTCATGATGAGTGCCAAATGAATCTCTCAAGATCACCGAAATATCTATTTTCTTTTACCCTTTCATTACTCGACCTTTATTTATTTACCCTTTAATTACCTAATCTCATACTGTATATATTCATCAATGTCAAGGTTCTTAAACTTTTTTATTTAACAATTGTCTCGACCTTTATTTATTTACCCTTTCATTACCTAATCTCATACTGTATATATTCATTAATGTCAAGGTTCTTAACCTTTTTTATTTAACAATTGTATCTTATTGATAGGTACCCAAAGGGCATGTTTGGATTCAAGGAGATAATATATATGACTCAATTGATTCACGACTTTTTGGGCCTATACCTTATGCCCTTATTGAAGGCAAAGTGTTATTCAGGGTAATTGCTTAATCTCTTACATTCAATAGTTTTGGTGGTTGTATGTTAGTCTTCAGGAAAATATCAAGTGAAAGTGAGATATTTATGTCTTGAGTTAACTAATAGGATTGCATGATATTCATAATATTGAAGTGTAGAAATCCTTTGTTATCCTCTACATTTTCGTGCAATCCTGTGAAGAATGAAGTGGACTCAAATTAAAGACTTTTGTTTTTTCAAACTTATACAATAGGTTGAAGGTATGTGGTAGCAATCACTGGTTTTTCAATTTGTAAATGTAAGAATAGTCCGTATCGAGAGGACAAAGCTCCAGCTATATGAGAATTTCAGTTGTATTCATGCCTCAAATGTAATTCTTTACAACTATTTATAACAACTGAAAACAACTAATTGCTAAGTGATTGCAAAAATAAAGGAAATAAATCCGCAAGTATCCGCACGTCTGTTAACTGCCTTAGACATGAACCTTGACTTCTTCAACTTTCTTCAGCACTTCACGTTTCCATGTTTCCTCCTTCGATAATAAGTCCTCAAGGGTGGTGGGGTCCTATCAGTATGTTTTGCCCCTTAACATTTGTATCAAAATTTTAAAATGACTATTTTAAATGTTTTTCAAAATATTAGGTCTTTTTTATAAGTTATCAAACATTAGATCTAACTTAAATTTTAATGCAAATGTTAAGGGGTAAAACTTACCTTCATCCTTGTAGAATATTATGAAGTTTAACTTGAACTTGAAGTAGGATATCTTCAAGGTTTGTTGGTAGGGAGCTAAATTTGGCATATAACTTATTATTTTTCTATATTCTCTTTATTCTTTTACTTCTTTTGTGTTTCCTTATTGTGATTTCTTAATACAAGTGGGATATAAAGTTGATTCCTTTCCAAGTCTCTTAAGTGGATTTGATCGTATCACTTGGGATCGGAAAAATTTGCATCCTGGGGTTGTGTGAGTGTTGATAATGATGGAAGGAACTCAGTCCAGAGATGTAAGAAGGTTCGAAGAGAATACAAAGAATTTGTTTTGGGAGATGGATTTGAAGTACTAAAAGACAATTGATGAGTAGAAGGAATGGGCTACAATTGCTTCAGTAGCATAATCAACATAAAAATAGTTAGAAAGATGAAGTTCAATGAATACTTGAAATTCAATAGAGAACTCACTACTTGGTTCCCACTCGCTTTAGTAAGGTGGAATGTCCACAATTTGATGGAATAGAATTGAGAGGTTGAATTTATTGACATGAGCAATTGTTAGTTGAATCACTACTCAAATTGAAGGTTAGGGTTGCAAATATTTGAGTAGAAAAGCTTTGCAATGGCATTAGTTGTACATGGATAGATTAACCAATTAACCACCTAGCTAGGAAAAATACTTGATATCATTGGAGCAAAGATTTGAGGAGGCAGTTTTTTGATCTAGCTGGGGAATTCAAGGATCTAAGACAAGTGGGAACAATTAGAAAATATTGAGCATTATTCGATTTCCATTCCCATAACCTAATAATTCTTGAGCTTTATTTAGCAAATTTTTTCTTGAAGGGTTTAAAGGAGATAAAGTATCTCGTGAAGTTATTAAACTTGAGGAATCTACAAGCATATTGTCAAAAAAAAAAAAATTGTGTCTTTTCATTGCTATGGAACTGTTAAAAGCAATTTGAGGTCTTCAATTTCTGTGAAAAAGGGTGTCAAGTTGTATATTAGTTTTATACCATTTTAGAAAAGTCAATTTCTTGGTATTCCAAAGGTTGTGGGATTCTCTAAGAGATTGTTCTCTTTTCCTAGGGAGTATATAATGTTAGGAAACTATTTTCATTTCCTAGAAGAGTGTGGAACCTTTGAACATAAATTCCTAAAGATTGCTTTTTGTTTTTTCTCCTTCTCCAAGGTGTGTATAAGCCTATAATTCTAAATTATTTGAGAATAAGACAATTCCTTTTTCCTTCTATTTTTTGACGTGGTATCAGAGCCTTAGGTTTTCTGAGTAAAATTCTATGGCTTTCATTGCAATTTTTTAGCTGCCTTTGTTGTTGCAATCACCAGTCATCATGTAGCCTTCATTGTTGCACTTTTCTAGCTAGACCATACGCCTTTTTATCATTATGATTTCTTTTCTTAAAATCTCTAATTAGAATAAACATGTGAAATAGAAAAAATTAATTTGATCCAAAAGCTCACCCAAAATTCTAAAGAAGTTCAATGAAAAGGTGAGCTTCCAAACATTTTAGTAACATATTAACTTAATGGCAAGATCTATAGTGGTCTAAACTAGTAAAAACCATCCTAGTAAAGGAAAACTAAGTCACCTATTAGGAATTGGTCCCGAGCAAGGAGAATTAGGTTTTGAAGCTTGGGATGAGGAAGGCTCTCTTATTATGTCATGGCTATGGAGTTCCATGACCCCTAAAATTAGTGATACTTGCATTTTTCTCTTTTACAAGTCAACAGTAACAAACATTCCTGTTGGACAATAGGAATTTGTTTGAAGTCCCTTTTGACCAAGTCTACAAGAGACCACTCACTCACAGGAAAAGGAGGAACACAAAAGATAAGTTTATTGTTGAATTTGAATTTGAATAATTAATAGTTGTTTATATTTTTTAGTTAACACTTTATAGCCTTTTGTTATGAAGTTATTAGGAAGTGTAGGGTTGTCAAGAAGAATATATTTAAGCTTTTCAAAGCTGGAAATAAAGTGCGTAGAATTTTACTTCTATAATTTCTTTCTTTAGGTGATTGAAGGGTTCTCTCTAATGAACCCTTGCTTCCTAACCTACCAAAAAAGGTAACAAAGGAAGAGAAACCCTTAAAAATAGCCCATCTGATATTACTTTGTAGGGTCCCATAACCAAAAATTGGTCTAGGGCCTGAAACATTTTTCCAACAACAAAGAGATTTGGGAGACTATTCGACAAACTTACTCCAAAATTAAGGATGTTGCTTAGGTGTATGAAATAAAAGTAAAAACAAGAATAACAAGATAAAGAGAAAATCAGTCACAAAATATGCCAATACATTACAAAGTCAATAGCTAGAATTGGACTGTTATAGGACTTTTGAGTTGCAGTGTAGTAATTGTTTTGCTAAAATAAAATATTTTATCGAAAAGGATAGTGTATATGATTTTCTTGCATGATTGGAGCTTGAGTTTGATTGGCTAAGTGTGCAAATTTTGGGAAAAGAAGAAGTCTCATCACTAAATGAGACAATCTCACTTGTCAGAGTTGAACAAAGTAGACGGACTTTGATGCTTGAATCACAAATAGTGGAAAATTTAGCATTGAAAATTATTGCCAAAATTTTTAGAAAAATGTCAACTGAAGTGCCAAATAGAAGTACGGAGCATAGGGTAGCTAAGTTGGCCAAAGGAGGGCAGAATAAAGATGGTACCTACTGTAAGAAATCATGACACACCAAAGAAGTTTCTTGAAATTGCACGGTAAGCCACTAAGCTGAGAATGAGGCAACAAAGCAAACAAGAAAAATGCCTCTAGTTTAGCCCACATCACTCTAAATATTCAAGAAAAGCTGTAGGAACTAAGGGAATTCAGCAATGAGGATATTGAAAAGCTTAAAAAACTACTGGATCAGATAAATAAATTATCACTTGCGAGTTCATTTGCTCTTTTGGGTAATCCTTCTTGTTCAGTTGGATTTAATTCCTTGAAAAAAAATTGTTTTGTCATTATGGATAATAGATTCGTGCGTTACAAACCATAAGACATTCTCATCCAATCAATTAAGAACTTGCACACCTTATCCAAGTAAGAAAAGTTATTGTTGCTAGCGGGCTAATCACTATTGCTGGCATATGAAACATACAACTTAACCCTTTAATCTTATTAAAAAATGTCCATCATGTTCCTAAGTAATCTACTAATCTTGTTTTTATACATAAACTGACCATAGATATGAACTACATAGCCATTTTGTACTCATGACATCATTGCAATCCTTTAAGAATCTATCAAGATTGGAACTAAACAAAGGGAAGTCATTTTATCTTTGCAAGTGTAGTACTGATGGCTTAGAGGCTCTCAACCATATCTAGTCTATAGGTGAAAGATCTCCCTTTTAAGTACCTAGGTCTTCCACTAGCCTCTAGGAGATTCAACTGCAGAGAAAGTAGTCCTCTCATTAAAAAGGTACAAAAGAGAATTAACTTATGGCATAATAGACATCTCTCTTATGCAGGGAAATTACAACTAACCATGTTAGTCCTCAATTCTCTACATGTCTATTGGGCCTCTCACTTTTTCCTTGAAAAAAGTGACGAAATGAGTTGAGAAGGCTATAAGGTTGTTCCTTTGGGCTGGAGGTAAAGAAGGAAAGTTCAAAGCAAAGTTAAAGTGGACAGAAGTGTGCAATCCTTTAGAAGAGTGAGGGTTGGTGTTAGTCCCTTTCCAGCGTGACTTTGTAAGGGAAGAGACTGTAGAGGCTGTTGAATGATAGTGAATCCCTATAGGTGAAGTAGATGCGTACTTAAATATTAAAAGGGAGGACTTTTTGGAAAATCAAGAGGAAACCTATTAACTCCTACTTCTTTTCACAAATTCTGAAGTTAAGGGGAACAGTGGCAGGAAACATAAGATGTGTTAGAGTTTCTTATATTGACTAAACATGAAAATGTTAAAAGGTTTATAAGTGGTAAGGGTCAACTATCCAAATGACTAGTTTTAGTCATTTTGACAATGGTTGACCCAAGCTCAATTCTTGTTAGTGGACTCTACACTCTACTCATATTAAAAATTATAATATGGTATCAGAGCAGGTTTGGTTTGGATTATAAATTTTCTGGTTGTCCGTCTGGATGCTCAGTCCCAGCGGCCCGATTTGGTTATCACTGCGTTTATTTCAAATGGCAATTGGATGTCCAGTCCCAGTTGCACTTGAGGGGGAGTGTTAGAGTATCCCAAATTGACTAAATATGAAAATATTGAAGGGTTTGTAAGTGGTAAGGGCCAACTATCCACTAGTCATCTGGTAATGGTTGACCCAAGTCCAATTCTTGTTAGTGGACTCTACACCTTGCTCATATTAAAAGTTCTAATATGGTATCAGAGCAGGTTTGGTCCGGATTATTAATTTACCGGTTGTCCGTCTGAATGTCCAATCCCAGCGGCCCGGTTCGGTTATCACTGCGCTTATTTCAAGTGACAATTGGATGTTGAGTCTCAGTTGCACTTGAGGAGTGTTAAAGTATCTCAAATTGACTAAACATGAAAATGTTAAAGGATTTACAAGTAGTAAGGGCCAATTATCCAAATAACTAGTTTTAGTTATTTTGGCAATGGTTGATCCAAGCCCTATTCTTATTAATGGGCTCTATACTCTACCCATATTAAAAATTCTAATATGACATCAGAGCAGGTTTGATTCGGATTATTAATTTTCCGATTGTCCGTCTGGATGTTCAGTCCCAGCAGCTCGGTCTGGTTACCACTACGTTTATTTCAAGTGACAACTAGATGTCTAGTCCTAGTTGCATTTGAGGGGGAGTATTAGAATATCACATATTGACTAAACATGAAAATGTTAAAAAGGTTTACTAATCATTTTGACAATGGCTGACCCAAGCCTAATTATTGTTAGTGGACTCTACATTCTACCCATATTAAAAATTTTAATATTGGATCAGAGCAGGTTTGGTCCGGATTATTAAGTTCCCAACTGTTCGTCTGGATGTCCAGTCCTAACAGCTCGGTCTGGTTACCACTGCATTTATTTCAAATGACAATTGGACTTCTAGTCCCAATTGCACTTGAGAGGAAGTGTTAAAGTATCTCATATTGACTAAACATAAAAATGTTAAAGGGTTTATAAGTGGTAAGGGTCAATTATCCAAATGACTAATTCTAGTCATTTTGACAATGGTTGACCCAAGCCCAATTATTGTTAGTAGACTCTACACGCTGCCAATGTTAAAAATTTTAATATGGTATTAGAGCAAGTTTGGTTCGGATTATTAATTTCCCGGTTGTCTTTCTAGATGTTCAGTCCCAGCGGCTTAGTTTGGTTACCACTACGTTTATTTCAAGTAACAACTGGATATTTAGTCCTAGTTGCACTTGAGGGGGAGTGTTAGAGTATCCTATATTGACTAAACGTGAACATGTTAAAGAGTTTATAAGTGGTAAGGGCCAACTATCCAAATAACTAGTTGTTGTCATTTTGGCAATGGTTGAACAAAGGGAGTGTTAGAGTATCCCATATTGACTAAACATGAAAATGTTAAAGGGTTTATAAGCGATAAGGGCCAACTATCCAAATGACTAGTTGTAGTCATTTTGGCAATGGTTGAACAAAATCCAATTCTTAATAATGGGCTCTACACTCTACTTATATTAAAAATTCTAATAAGATGCATAGTGGGGAATGGCAAAAGGGTCTCTCTGTATGGTGATAATTGGTGTTTGAATGGTCCTCTACAAGGCTATCAAGTGTTTGAATCTTTAAAGACCAGGGTCCCCAAGAATGACAAAGTGGAGGTATGGATTGGGGGGAACCAATGGAACAATGTGCTAGCAAAAATTTTGCACATTCTTCCAAACTATAAACTTGATCTACGAAAGGATGATAGATATATCTGGTTAGCTAAGAGGTCAGGGAAATTTACTAATAAATCATATAAATAGATGCTAAGAAAATGTGAGTTCTTAAGATGGAGTTGGTTAGTGTGGAACCAGAACCTATTGCCTCAAGTTTCTTTCCATATGTGGTTAGTAGCTAAAGATAAATTGGCATAATGGACTAGGTGCAATACCTAAAATTGATTTTAGGTCAATATTTGTTCTTTGTGCAAGGGAAGCTATGAAACACTAGAACACATATTCTTCAAGTGGAACTTCTCTTATCAAGTATGGAAGTCTATATTGGATATATGTTGCATTACAAACAAATGGGATACCTATAAGGAATACATGAATTGGTTTCTATCCTGTAAAATGCCTACAATAGACAAAACAATGGTTATAATTGTCTTTGGATTTTGCATGTACAAGTTGTGGGAAGAAAGAAATGCCGGGTTGTTTAAAAACAATAGTAAATCGACTGATTAAGTCAAAGTAGAGGTAGCTTATTAGGTGTGGAAGTAGTTGATGAATCCTAAAGCTAAGACATGTAGTCGACTGCCAGTGACATCATGGAGAATTAATGCAGATGCAAGAATGCTTTATGAAGATCAGATGTCTCAAGTTTTTTCAGTCATACCATAGGGCACGCATGCATCTCTTTCCACATCCCATAAACTATGTCTTCATGTATTAAAGTAGAAACATAGAGCAGAGTTTGATTGAGTACCTAATGGTTGACTACTTCAGATGTGGAAGGTAGCATCTTTAGGTAGCTGGAGTATAAGATAAAGCTTCCTTCTTGCCTAAAGATTAACCCATCATGTATCTTATGGAATTGCTTCTGGAATTAACATGAAAAATTGAAATGATGTGAGAAAATTACAAGAAGAAACTTACAATGAAGATGAGGATTTGTGATATAGAAGCTTGGCTAAGATAGCATGCAAATGTAGGATGTACAGTTTAAGTGCCCATGGTGTGGGTAGTGTAATCAGAGGGTGAAGCCTTTTAAGGCCTAAAACGTGTCAAATGTCCAACCTTGGTATAGGCTTATGAAAATCCTTTGTAAATTTTGTACCATACTTATGGTTTTCTTCTTATCAATGAATTATTTAACTTTAAAAAAAAAGACTAGCATGAAAATCAATACCAACTCCTATAAATCCCAACTATAAACTTGGTGAAGCTGAAGAAGATTCTTTTGTTGATTGTGAAATGTATCAACATCTAGCTGGAAAACTTATTTAGCTAGCATGAAATGTATCAGCATCTAGTTGAAAATCTTATTTATCTATCGCATATAAGGCTAGATATTACATATAAGGCTGATACAATGTCAAAGTTTTACTAGGAACTATGTTTTGGTATATGTCTAATGTTTACAGTAGGTATGACTTATATACAAAATTATAGTACCTATAAATGTAAACTAATGATTCTAATATAATATCTAATATAATGATTTATGGGATATTATCAAATCCCATGATTTATGGGATATTCTAATATACTAGGAAACTTAATCAAATACAAGCAAGCAATTAATCAATATACATGATTTTTTCACAAGAACAAAACTTAACAACCCCTTCCTAGTAGAACTGATTGCTTGAGTTGTTGGGTTTTGATCTTGGAATTAGGTATAAGAAGGGTAGTTTGTAGAGATTAGGAAGCGGTGAATTATGTGCTATGGTTGTTTCAAGCATACATATGGAACTGATGCAAGGGGTTAAAGCAAGTTGGAGGGATTTGTAATTCATGATATTTTGTAGAAGTTAAAGAAAGGAAAGTTGATTGATTTTGTCTATAGTTGGTCCAGTGAATTGTTGGCTGAAAAGGGAAGATTGATGGTGGGATATGTTTCATATTTAAGAACTAAAATCATAGCTCAATTTCATGAAAATCCAACTAGTGACTTTCTAGGTTCTTAGGAACTTACTTGCATTAGTGACAGATTCAAAAAGATGTGAGGGAATTTTTAAGGAGATGCGAGGATTGTCAAAGGAGCAAGTATGGAACAATGGCCTCTTTTGGAATAATCCCTTAAATATATTCCCACCAGTTTTGAATGGAAGTATGGATTTTATACAAGGACTTCGAATTTTTGACCAAAATTTGTGATCCTCATAGTGGTGGATATGTTAAGCAAGTATGCTCATTTTATATAACTTGCTCATCCATTTTCTGCTATGGTAGCCCATTTATTGATTATGTTTTCAAGTTAGATGGCATGCCACATTCAACTATTAGTGATAGCGATTTGATTTTTACAAGCAATTTATGACAAGAGTTGTATTGCTTTTGATGAATGGCACTGAATACTTCTATTGCCTAAACGAAAGTGGTTAATAGATTAGTTGAGACTTAGTTAAGTTGCACGACAAGTGATTCTCCCAAGCAATGATTGGGATGGTTGTCTTGGGTGGAGTGGTTGTACAACACGAACTTCCATTTGACATTTAGACATCACCTTTTAAAGCTTTATACAAGTGCCCACCTCCTTTGCATATTTCTTATTTTTCCAAGGACTCTTAAATTGCTTGTAATAAATCAAGCTTTGGTGGAAAGAGAAACTACATTGTAGATGGTTCATTCCTCATGAAAAGGGCTCAAAATATGATGCAGCAGGTGGTAGACATACAACAAACTAATGGAGGTTTTAAGATAGGGGACGTGGTGTATAATAAATTACAACCTTATAGACAACAAAGTATGTATAGAAGAGTTGTGCACAAGCTATCTCCATTACTATAATTGATGAAGTTGGTCAGGTGGCTCATAAGTTGACATTACCTGAGAGTCCCAAATTCATCATACCTTTCATGTTTCTTTGCTAAAAAAGTAAGTGAAGAGTAATCAACAAATTTTAGTGTGGTGGTTGGATGATGCTAGCAACTATATGTTGGAGTTCTTATATGATTTGTAGTAGCATTACCCTGACATCAGTCTTGTGGACAAAGGTTTTTGAAACAGGAGGTATTGATGTGTGAAGAAGATTCATTTTGTGTCACTTAGAGGAAATTGAGAGCTAAGGTGTTGCAGCAACATTTTTATTAGTTATGAAATGATTGGTCCACGCATTGTCGGGAAATTGGGGAAAAGTTGATTGTGAGTAATGACTATTATAAGGCCATTACTAGTTGTTAGGAGGGAATTCTGGCATATATTGTATTTCCCTATTGCAATTTCTTAATACAAGTGGATTATAGGGTTGGAACCTTTCCAATTCTCTTCAATGAATTTGATTGTATCAAATGTCTTGCCTCATGTGGTTTCCTACAACACACAGTGACCATGAAGTAGGACAGTCTAAAGCAACAAACATATGGGTAAGTAAGAGAGAGGGGGAAAAAAAAGGGAGATGCTTAGGAGAGAAGAAAATACACAAGGAGGCTAGAAATCTAAGTATATATTGACAATAAAAATTAGGCAAAGTTTATGAAAATGAATCCTTCATTTACAGTAAACATAAGTCAAACTAATAAGGAAAGTAAACATCTAATATCATTATAAAAGTAAATCAAAAGTTAAATATACGCATAATATAGTTATGAATTTTTATTCGATGTTCAAACATTGGAGTATGATGGAAGTGGAAAGGCAATTTTATGTGATTATAGTGCCTGATGTGATGGACTAAATAAAATGTTCAAGGATGGGGAAAATGTAATTTTACTTTATTGCTATTTTGGAGTTTGACATTTTTTTTTAAATTTTAGTCCTTATTCGTGTTGTATGTTATGGTTCTTATACAATTCCCTGTAGGCTTGAACTTCTTTCAATGTGGAACTTATATCGCCCTTCTTAGATGGGTGCATATGCATTATGCTTTAACCTTTTCTTATTATTAAATTTGTTTGGTCAGCATATTTTTCTTTTTAGACAAGCAACTGGTGAGGTAAAAAATTGTTCAAGCCATACTTCTCTTTGCAACGAAATGCTGGTGCATCTATCTTATGATATTTATTTTGTCAACTTCATTATTCTCTTTCCATCATGTGAATAGCCGTAGATTTATCACATTGAAACTAATTTCTAATTTCTTATTTAATTTATTTTTAATGTGACTTGATCTCTATGAATTGTGATTGAATATCCTTATCTTTTGGTCAT
Source organism: Erythroxylum fimbriatum (assembly GCA_026770325.2). Taxonomy (NCBI): domain Eukaryota; kingdom Viridiplantae; phylum Streptophyta; class Magnoliopsida; order Malpighiales; family Erythroxylaceae; genus Erythroxylum; species Erythroxylum fimbriatum. Next base: position 346,512 of record JANZLH020000067.1, read on the forward strand.
TAGGTATGGCCCACAGATGGCTTTGGATCCTTGGGGCAATAAGTGAAAATGAGAACATATTATAAAGGTACTAGTTGTTGGATTATGTAGACGTCAACATATATGGTTTAATTCTTTGGTAGAAGGAAATAGTTGAAAGTTAACTACATAGTTCTTTTTAAAATTTATGCTTGTTAAGTGTGATTTAGTTTGCTTCTGTTGTGATTATGTTTTGTTAGAGAAGAAATGAAAAGGAAAGGAGAGGAGAGGAGAGGAGGAGAGTATAGAGAGAATCACAGAGAAGAGAGAGAAGTAAAATAATTGATTCATATTTGCTTATTTATGAAAACGGTTATAAGGACTTTTTATACTCTTTTTAAATTCAAATACAATAGTAAATTTATAAGTAACAATTCTTCCTATTATAGAAGACCTTGTCCACAAGGTTTAACAACAAAATTACTAACGAGGCTTACAAAAGGGATAAAAGGGAAACAACCACCCTTTCTTTTTCTTGAAAAAAATGAGCTTCTTTCCATCACATTTTTGCAACTGACTAATTAACACATTGATTGTCATTTTCTTCCAAGTATTTAAGTTGGTGTTGATGAGGGTAGAGTGATTTAAATTTCTTTGACTAGTTGCTCTTCGTTAACATCAATGGTAAATGAATCACCGGCTTGAGATTTTCATATGTATTGCTCATTGTTGTCTTGTTTTGTAGTTACTATAATACACATATTGATTGCTCTCAAAGCTCCCTTCTTCAAAATTATTGTCCATCTTTTCACCATTAACATTATTTTAAATATTTTATTTTTTCTGTTAGCTATTGCTATTTCTAGAGCAAGCGTTTTACTCTTTGAAGTAGCCATTCAAGTGTTGTACCCTTTGAAGTAGCCATTCTTTGTGATTCCATAAATTGATTGACCGTTGATCTTAAATTATCTATCTCATATTTATGACGATCATTTTGTACCTAAATTTTATGTATCCATTTCACTTTGTATCTGAGACTTGTTGAGTTTTTGGATACTTTCTTCAAACTTCTCGAACTGTTGGTCCTAATCATCTTTTGTCATGTCTGCAGAATTCTAATTCAAGAATTATAGTGGTTACTTTTTGTTAGAGAAGAAATGAAGAACAAAGGAGAGGAGAGGAGAGGAGTAGAAAAAGAGAAATACATAGAAAAGAGAAGTAAAATACTTAATTCATATTTTCTTACTTATGAAAACAGTTACAGGGACTCGTGATAACTCCTTTTAAATTCAAATACCGTAGTAACTTCTATACATAATTTCTAGATTCTCGGGGTACCCATTTGAATACTTTTGGATGGTTATCAAATAATTAATTGGTATGATCTCTTAAACGAATATCATAGTCATTGTGGTATTGTGAACTTTAAGGTTACAGATACTGTAGGCCTCAATTATTTTATCAATTGGTGTATGTGTAGTCAATTTTGGCAATTCCGTTGAACTTTAGCTGGTAGGTAAATTGTTGGCAACTAGGGAAATGAGTCGACTTGTTATATGTGGGTACATTTTTACATTGTGTAGTTGAGAAGTTGTAACCAATGTAGAGAAGTAAGTGCTGCCCTCCATTCTCTTTTATCCTTTCTATTTAAAATGTCTAAACAACAGTAAACTAATAGAAACTAAGAGCCAAGTGTTGCAAAATTATGTATATCGATTGATTGTATTTGATTAAGTTTCTTATTACATTAGAATATTCCATAAATCATGGAATTAGAATCTCATAAATTACGGATTAGATATTGTATTAGAATCATTAGTTCCTATCTAAGAAGCACAGACACGGACATGGACACGCGACACGACATTGACACGGACACGGGGACACACCAACTTCTAAAATTTGGTGGACACGGACACGGCATATACATATATTATAAAATTTAAAATTAAGAAA
>JANZLH020000067.1:372614-384906 GCA_026770325.2 Erythroxylum fimbriatum
AATGGTCATTTGATTAATTCCTTGGACTTAAGGGGTCCCTTAAGGTTGATTTTTCGAAAACTTAGTGGATTTTATCCCCAAAAATTTATTTCGAACCGTGATAGCCTAAGCACACTTTCAAGAGGATTATCTATCATTTGATTGATCTTAGCTTTTGTTAATTTCATAGTTCCCAAAAATCTAAAAAATATTCTTTTATACATTTTCTATTCAATTTTAATTATTTTCTTCAATTTTGATTATCAAACCAAAACCCCCCTTTTTATCTGCTTAAATTGCATGTTTTCGACTTTAGGCTAGCTTTAAACCATTTTTCGTTGGTTCCAAAAGTGAGACGACCCGAGGTTCATCTTTTACTGCAATCTTAGAATTAATTGTTTTTGACCGGTTTCTAAGGATCGATCCTAGATCGAACGACGAGCCGCGATCAAAGATCCAGTTGAAACATCTTCTTCTTAGTTTCTATCGGCTTAGTTTTATACCTAAGACGCTTCGTCTCAGTTTTGTATCGTCTCAGTTTGTATCCCTTTAACTTTTGTTTCATCTCAGTTTGACCTCTGTTTCGTCTTAGTTTGACCCTTGTTTTGTCTTAGTTCTGTATCGTCTTAGTCCGCTTCATCTTAGTTTTGCGTCTTAGTCTGACTTTCCTCTTCGTCTTAGTTTGAATTTTTCTTCGTCTTAGTTTTGTACCTAAGACGTTTCGTCTTTGTTTTGTTTTGTCTCAGATTCTGCTTCTTCTTAGTTTTCTTCCATCTTAGTTTCGTACCTAAGACGCTCCGTCTTAGTCTGCTTCGTCTCAGATCGCTTCGTCTTAGTTTTTCTTCTGTCTTAGTTTCGTACCTAAGACGCTCTATCTTAGTCTACTTCATCTCAGATCACTTCGTCTTAGTTTTTCTTCTGTCTTAGTTTCATACCTAAGACGCTCCGTCTTAGTCTGCTTCATCTCAAATTACTTCATCTTAGTTTCCTTCGTCTTAAACTGCTTCGTCTTAGTTCTATGCACTGTTCGTCTTATACCTTCTGTTCCATTTTTTATCCTTTTAGAGGCCGAATTTCACTTCGAGATCTTCATGGAAGTGGTAGATTTAGAAGCTTCCATTCAAACCATCCCATAAATAAGTCAATCTGACATCTGTAGTGAGAAGTATGGCAATTACGCCAAGGCTTGTACAATACGGGTAGGGTTCGTTGAGATCACCCTACAAGGAAACCCACTTACACTTTTGACTTCGGTTCGATAGTTGGGTTTCGAAAACAGGACCCAACATAAACCTTAAAGAACTCTTTAAGTCCAAGATCTTAATCAATGGGACTCTATTTCTTAAAACCTTGTTAAATGCTCTTAGTGTGTGTAGTGGATAAGTCTATGCAACAAGTCATTTTGGAATCTAGAATCAACTCAATATCAAACACAACTATGCAAGATAAAAGAGAATCAACAAGATCACAAATAGACATATATGAGACATCATATATTTAAGCTCAAAGTTCTATATAAACAAATCCAAACCACACATTGAATGTCCAACATTTGATTAAACTATAATCAAGTATGTTTAACTACAAATCACAAATCCTAAACTTAGGAATTTATAAACTCATAACTGAACATGGATTAACTACACCGCTCTTAAGTTCATAGAACTCTAACCATTGCTACATCTTCAAAAGGACAGAAAACGTCTAGCCACGCATAGCACTCGGAAGCCTCACAACTAGGAAAGAATCCAAGCTACCTATGGTGGAAGTCGACGAAAAAAATGCAGGAACAATGAGAGAGAGATGAGAGATAATGTTGATAGGTCATCCCTCCCTCCTCCAGATGATGGAGTATGAATCAATATATATATGTCGTCTCTCTCCAACTTATCCCAAAATAGGTTTCTTTTTAAAATGGGTTGTTGGGTCGGGTTTGCACAATGGGTAAAACTTTCGAAAATGGTTCTGGTCTTCGAAGGTTCGCCGTGACAATCTTTAATGGTTTCGTCGTGATGAAACTCTGACTTCGCTGCAACGATCTTTAATGGTTTCTCCGCGACAAACTTTACCCGAAAGGTCTTTTTTTTATCTCGTGATTTCCATTTCTTTGTTCTACTTTTGGCTCTACTCTTCTTGAGTGACCTACAATGAAAAGTAATAATTTGTAATATCAATTTTCCTACAAATCTAGGGAGTGTAATTGTTAATTAATTATGAAAATTTGACCCTCAAATTACATTAATTCAAAAAAGCACTCTTAGGCCAAATTAAGTACAATATCCAACAAAAGGAGCCGAAAAGTATAACAAAAACCATGAAAATGTTACTAAATAATATAGAAAACTTGGGTTTAAACACACACATGGTAGCTTATGCTATGCATCCTGGTACTAAAAAAATGTATAATATGCTAAAATAGCATTTTGGTGGCCAGGAATGAAGAAGTAAGCGGCGAAGTATGTATCTAAATGTTTGAATTATCAGCAGATTAAGGCCGAGCATTAGGCTCCGATTGGGAAGTTATGGTCACTACCAATTCTGGAGTGGAAATGAGAGATGATTAATATGGATTTACCGAGGACTCCGAGGCAACATGATGCTATATGGGACGTTGTTGAAAGATTGACAAAATTGGCCCATTTCTTACCTGTGAGGGAGAATAAAACCCTGGATTAGTTAGCCCGAAGGTATGTAAATGAAATAGTGAGATTACATGGAGTTCCATTATCTATTGTGTCTGATCGAGATCCTAGATTCACTTCTAGATTCTGGGGTAGTTTACAAACAACATTAGGTACGAATTTGATTTTCAATACAACATTTCATCCTTAGACAGAGGAACAGATTGAAAAGACTATTAGGACTATTGAGGATATGCTCAAAGCTTGTGTTTTGGAATTCCAAGGAGCATGGGATAAATATGTAGCTCTTATTGAATTTGTCTACAATAATCACTATCACAGTAGTATTGGTATGGCTCTATATGAGGCATTGTATAGTAGAAAGTGTCAAATGCCTTTGTATTAGGATGAAGAGGGCTTAAGGATTGTTGAAGGCCCAGAACTGATTCAAGACACTGTTGATAAGGTGAAATTGATATGTGGTAGAATTCAAGCAGCTCAGGACAGATACAAAAGTCATATAGATAAGAAATGGAGAGATATAGAGTACTAAGTGGGAGATAAAGTATTTAGAGTATTACCTTAGCAATGAGTGTTGAGGTTTGGTAAAAAGAGTAAATTAAGCCCTAGATAAATTAGTCCATATAAGATTATTGAGAGAGTTGGACCATTGGCATACAGGTTAGCATTACCAGATGAGATAGCTCAGATTCATAATGTATTTCATATCAGTATGCTCAGGAGGGATCAGTCATATTCGACACATGTGTTACCAACGTAGGAGGTTGAAATTGCAAGTAATTTAAGTTATGTGGAGGAACCGATTAAGATATTGGGTCATCAGACTAAACAATTGAGAAACCGAATGATCCCATTGGTTAAAGTCCTCTGGAGGAAATATTCGAGAGAAGAATCTACACGAGAGACTGAAGAGAACAAGAGGAAACAATACCCCCATCTGATTGATCAATTAGGTAAGAATTTCAAGGACGAAGTTTCTTAAGGGGGGAGGATTGTAATAACCAGTTTTTCAAATTGAGGGTTTAGAACCCTAGATTATTGCATAGAAGTTATATCAATGAGAGTTCATGAAATTCATTTCATTCACATGCATAGAATAAGCATATGCACACACGAATTATGATTTAGTAAACATTGCAAAGAAAGTATACACACTCAATTGACATATACTAGGGTATGAAAGGTTTAAAATGATCATGATGTGAATTGTCAATTGTTTGTGTCTTGAATTTTGGTGTAGTGGATTATAATTAGTAAACTTGGAATTTATTGTTATCATTGGAAAATTGAGGAATTCAGTGTACATTTAGACTAGGAAAAATTATAAGTAGTAAGACAAGTTGACACATGAAAAATTAGGATGACTAAGCCTATAATTGAGTGAAATTTGGCATAGATAAATGAGTGACATTTTGTATAGCTACTTAATAGACAAATGACATTGATTATGGAGTGACAAATGGACTAATAACTATGTGACATTTAGGCAGTTTAAGGAAGGGACAAATGACTTACATGCTTAGGGACATATATTAACTTAATTTGGTGACACCTAGCATTTGATTAGTCATCCTACGTAGGAGTAATTTCAGTTTGTTTGTTCTTCTCTTCTTTCTTGCTTCTCACCACTGAAACCCTCCTAACTTTTTTATCTTGCTTTAATTTCATACATAGTCACTACAAGATCCATACAAGAACATATGCTTAAAGATAGCTAATATCTGCTATCATCATTTGTCCTTTGCTGAAAACATCCTACTTTCATCTTGTACTTGGGTAATTTTGCATGCATGGTGAGCTAGATAAACTTGTTGAATTGAGTTGGATTTGGAAGCTAAATAAGTAAGTAGAGTGTTGCTCTTATGGCATGTTATAATAGAAATCCTAGAATGAATGAATCGGGATAGATTGTTTATGATGTTGATGATGAATTGTGCTAGAAATTGATACTTGAATTGTATTAGGGTTTGAAGTATAATGAAGGTGAATTTGTGTTAATGAAAGCTGTTAATATAGTGATCATGAAATAGGAAAGAACTAGGACTACATGTATGATCAAATAAATGATAGTTTCTGTTTTGTTTTGATGCAAGAAAAACAATAGTTATAAGATGCCAAATGAATGGATTTGAGTTAGAATTAGAGAAGAAATTGCTGTGGAATTGACATATAATTAAGGGATACCTAAGGCATAATTTAGGGAATATCTTGAAGATGTTTGAAATTGGAATAAAGGAGATGAATCTGGAAAACAATTACAAGAAAATGAGTAGTCCACGATCGTGACACTCATCCTATAAACGTGGGCAGATGCATTAGCTTCTGTCACGATCGTGAGAAGGTACCCCACGATCTTGGGCAATGCTTTGTGAGGGAAATTTCTGTTTTAGATCTTGTTAAACCATATAAGGATAAGTTACTTTACTTTGATGCATTTGGCCTTGATTGGGGCTTGAATTGAACTCAGATAGTTGCTTAATTAATTAGTGAAAGATTTTGATAAGTTTAGGTTGTTAAATAATGTTATAACTTAAGGAATAGATGGTTTGATATCAATGTATCTAGATTTGGGATTTATGATTTGTTAATGGTATAAAGATGTTCTTATAAATGCAAATGTGATTCAAATGTTATAAGTAGTAAATTAGGTATGATTGAATGACAATTAGGAAAAATGTGTGAATGTATATAATGATAGGAAAGAATTCATAAATGTATGATTGATGAATTTAGGGTAATTAAACTTACTTAAGGAATAATCTAATTGCAAACAAGTTATATACAAGCTATGGTGAATGAATGAGCAAGATTTGTGAATAAGGTTATATATCTTAGATAGTCAATTAGGTATGCATTGAACATAACTCATAAAAATTTGTATAATTGAGTATCCATTTGATTAAACAAGTTAGTGATGTGTAAATATGTGTGTATTACATGATATAAAAGAACAAATTGAGCATCCAAATCCAGACATTGCCGACTCGTCAAGGCAATAGCTGTCTAGAGCATACTGTGAGTTAACCTAGACGTTTTCTCACTGTCTTTGAATTGTTTCTAATTAACTGTCAAATATTAAACTATTATTGATATGATTGTGATATTGATAATTCTAGACATTGATGGTCTGAGGAGTTTGATATCCGAGGCTGTATTGGAACTGCTTCCTAATTGTTTATGAATATAGAAATTATATTCTCAATTGAATGTTGAGTTTCGGACTCAGATCCGATGAATATGATAAGTGACTGTGAATTTTGAATGAAGGTTATTGATAGCATAATATGTGAAATGATGCATTCATCAGATGAATATGCATGATCAAATAAAGGGGTTGTGATTAGAGTGACCAGTTTGAAAAGAGCTTAAAGCTCATAAATGTTAAAAAAAGCCACTGGCTCAGTGATTAATGAGCCCAGTATCCACTAAAGGGAACGAGCAATATCTGAAATGAGCCCGGTATCTACAAAGGGATATAGGACAGTTAAATAGGCGCTCGGTGACGACCAATTAAGAATAAAAGTGTAGTCTCATGTTCATTACATACTTATATTTACATGTTTCATGTGAAACATTGTAAAAAGGTACTAAATTGTGTTGATATAGTGATTTGCAGTACTTGTATACATGATGATGATATGAATGATTGAGGTGAAAGATTGAATTATTCTAAAAAGATTCTATAACATGTTTGTATTATAATGTGCTTATTGAAATATGATGTATAGTGTGATTTGGTATACAAAAATATATGGGAATTGATTAAAGATAATATGATTTACTTATGATGTTGTGTTTTGACTCGAGTAAGCACATCAATGATGGTTGACTCACTGAGTTCACAAAACTTATCAAAATTGCAATGTTATTTTTCAGGTATTGAGGAGACCTAACTTTTAAAACAATCTAGTAGCAGTCTAGAATTGTCAATTTTGGAATCAAGAATGGGTCAAAGGTCTGGTCAGTTGATGTCTGAGGAGTTTAAATAGGTTATTTATATTAGCATCTCATTTCATGTTAGATATTTTGTAAAGAACATAAATCAATCAGATTTTTTTGTAATGTACATATATGGATTATGAGTTGTAATGACAATGTAAATTATGTTTGTGAAATGAAATGAGAAATGTTGAACTTATGATTACTTATGTTCTGTATGATGCCATAATAGTGAACGTGATTGTTCTAAGATTCCATTCTCATAGGGTATGCTCTTGAATGTCCTCTGGATCTTTGGGTATATGCTCTATGGTAGTAGTGTGTTACACTTAAGATAAGGGAGTAAGATTGGAATTTAAGCATAGTCTTGGTACTAAATGTTTTATATGGTTTTGGCATAAACATTGGAGCAACATTAGCTCTCTAAGTAGGATTAATAAGCTCACATTCATTAGGAGTTCTATTATAGATGATGCGTTAGTGAAAGAATTCCTGGATAACAACCAAAGCTTCCTTAATCAGTTGGAGAGGTTTGTACTCATGCTTCACCTCCATAACTTTTATTTTATATCTAATAGAGAGGACTTAATTCATTGGAGGTGACATTTCTCATGAATTATCATAAAGGATTCATACAAGAAGGTGACCAAGCTCCAAAATTGAATAGGCACAAAATTGTGGTTTAAATAGGCAAGTTTAAAAATCTCTTTCATATTATAGCTTACTGTAAAGGGGATATTAAGCATGATAGATAGGCTTAAAAGCATTCAAGAGTTTCCAAATTGTCATATTTTATGTAAAAAGAATGTAAGTCTACTAATCTTCATCTTCTACAATTGGAAAAAGAAACAATAACTCTACAACCTCTCTTCTCCTCTAATTGACTAAAATGGAGTTATCAATTAGATAAGTCACCGACAGGTATAAGTGAATGATACTTCTTATCTATAACATTTCATTAGAAATTGTAGTATACACTTCATAGAGAGAAGAAAAACCAAGGAATATTTCTCAATAAGGTAATAGAGAAGCATGGCCTGTTATAAGAGCTACAACGTTTGATTTAATAAACAAAATCCATCTTAGTTGTTGTGGTAATGTGTTTATAACCTGGGGAATTTCCTTCGGTTGATTATTAAAGTGGAGAGAAAAAGGATGTGTTGATACTACAGAAATTCCTTACTTTAGAACCTCATGTTTCTTCTTTATCTTAGCTTTCCTTTATACCTAATTTACAAGCTGTTGTTTTAAGCTAGATGTTCAAACTCCAATTATACTTGGTTTGCGTATTACTCTCAATTTGAATTCAATTAGGATAAGTTGGCAGTACTAGCTAAGATAAAAACTTGTTTTTTCTTTGTACCTCCTTCAGGAGTGAATTTTTATTCAATATAATATAAATTCCAATTTTTCTTGGTCTTTTAACATGATCTAATGTAATGGCAAACATACAAAACAAATATTAACTTAGACTTAATTATTGTATTCCAAACCTTAAGCCAAACTCAGAAAAATTTTAATATAGTGGTTTGACTTTTGAGAGTATTTGTATCATAAGTTACTTACTTGAATGAGATGATATGGGTCCTTTTCTAGACTTTCAATCTTACACATAGGATTTTAGATCTATATGTGGGCTTGTATCTCTTTTAACCCCCAAATTTTGAGATCATCATGGTTAACATGGCTTTTATTTGGACATATGGGTTTTTGGGTAATTTCTCTTGTTGGAAGTATTCTCCTACTTTCCTTTCGACCAATTTAAACATGAAGATTTTATAGGTATATAACATTGGTCCTTAGTTTCATTAAAGTGCTAAATTTAAAGAAACTATTAGACTAATCTGATTGGGATATGCAACGTATATGGTCATTCTTTTCACTCTCAACAATGGATGATAGGTTTGTAATCCCATCTTCTTATATGATTACGAAAATTTTAGAAAAAAATTAAAATTTAATAGGGGGATGCATTAGGAATTGAAAATTTCTTCTAATATGAGCCTACCTTCCAAATTGATTTGTGTCTTTCAAGATTTGTATATATATGCCCCTAACTTCTTGAGAGGTATATTCATTTGTTCTCTTATTGCACTAATGAGACAAGTTTGCAGTTGCTACTTTATTAGGGTTATTTTTAATGATTTGCTATAGTGGTTGCCAAAAATGTGAGAACAAGTTATTAAAACTTTTTTGGTTTTAAATAGTTTAGTTTCTTGTTAAAAACAAAACGTACAAAGTTTTGGTTTTTATGTGTTGTTGCAACTTGTTTTCAAAACTAGCACTATTAACATAACTTATTTTGAAATCAAAAAATTGATTTTGGTTGCTTTTTCCCTTCTATCATCTCTCTTAGGGGTTAAAATCAAAATTATCCTATGGTTATTAGTTGTAATTAGCCATTATTGTCGAGTTTTCATGTTTTTTTCTTTGTTTTTAGTTAGGAACAATCACTAAGAAACACATATATGTGGATCTATTAGTGTCATAGTCCCTTAGAAGTTCCTGAATCAGTAAGATGTTATCTAAAATAGATCTACTAGGAATAAAAGCATTCTGAGAAAAGTGATTGAGTCTTTTCAAGCTACCCTTCAATGTATTAGCTGGTACTTTGGAAATCACCTTATATATGGTGTTGCAATAAGAAATGGGGAAATATCCTTAAGATTAGTAGCATTTGGAATCTTAGGAATAAAGTCAATAAAGGACGAGCTAAGGTCTTTAAGCATTTTTATTTAAGTGAGGAATTCCTAGACAACCTGCACTATGAAACCACCAATGACATCCCAAGTGAATTGAAAAAAGAAAGCATTAACGCCATCAGGCCATGGAGCCTTCCCTAGATTCAGGCTAAAAAGGCGTTCTTTGATTTCCATCATAGAAGTTGGTTTTAGTAATTCCTCCTATAAGGCAACATTCAAGGGAGATGGATGTCCCAACAAGTTAGTTAAGATTTGAGAGCTAAACTGATGTCCTTGTTCATAGAATACCTTTAAAGAATTTAAATACCAATCCTTGAATGGAGGAAGAGTCTCTCACTAATTGATTATCCCTATCCAGCAGGTATAGGATCTTATTGGAGTTTCTTCTAGTAAGGATAAAATTGTGAAAGAACTTGGATTTGACATCCCCCTCCTTTAACCTATTAAGCCTAGCCTTTTGAAACATTAAAGAATTATGTTCCTATAAAGCCCTGGTATAGCCTTCAAGAGCTTTAGTTTCTTTTTGTTTCAATTCTATATTAAAAGGTTCAAGATAGGATTGTTTCTATAGGTCTTTGAACTTCAATTTGACATTATGAAGAGCTTGAGCAAAAGGGGACTTATCAATCAAAAGGTATTTTAGCCTACTTTACAATAATTTGAACTTACTCATCAGCTGGAAAGACTTACAACCTTGGATCCTGATATCCCAAACTTCTTTAACAATATCCAAAAACCCCTTCTTGTAGGCTAGGAAATTAAAAAACCTGAATGGAGTTTTATGGTGATTGATAGATGAACAATTAAATGTATTTTTACCCCATATTTAATGCGTTTTTGCTTGATATTTTATACTTTTATTGTATATTTAGTAATTAATTTACTTCAAGTGTGTTTACACAATATGATTGCCTTCATGGATTAAAAGGAGAAGAATTTGAATGAGATCACAGCAGAAATTGAAGATTTGAAGTACAAAAAGAATGCATGGTTGTGCACTTCCTCAAGACCATGCATCTCCCTAGAACCCTAAATTTTAATATAAAGGGCATGTTTAAAGGCAGGGCGAGTTGTAGAGCAGACAGTGGCGGATCTACAATGGGGGCAAGTAGGGGCACTTGCCCCCACTGCCTCCAATACATTTCCTATAAAAAATAAGTTTTGCCCCCATAAAAAAAATAAAATTTTACTTCTTTTAAAATTTTGCTCCCATTAAAAATAAAATTTTATCTCTATTAAAATTTTGCCCCCACTCAAAAAAGTTTCTCGATCTACCCCTTAGAGCAGACATTAGAAGGTGATTTCCATATGTGTAGTTTGTTCTCTAGGTACAATTCTAGTCTATAGAAGTGGAAAACATGAAAAAATCTTCAATAGATCCATCGAAATACATTATCAAACCCTTACATTGTGAGAATATTCGATAGGAGATAATAAAGGACATTTAGAATTATAAACTCGTTGTTTTCTATTTGTTTTTCTTTTAATGTATGATTGATTTTATGTTCGATTATGTATAATTAAACCTCCGGTTAGTATTTAGGTTAGATGAACCTCTTGTTAATACTTTGGCATAATTGATTCTTTTATTAATGTAATTGGTTTGATTCTTATATTAGATTTGATTATGTATTTTATTTATAATCGGATTTCATACGTAGAGGTTGAGAAATCCTAGGTTAAATAAATCTACCATAATTGGAAGGAGTTGATTGCAACCGTAGAGATAGGATAACATAAATCTTCTATATTAGGGCCAAGCCTAATAGAGGGACTCATAAATCAGTAATGCAATCCTATAAAATTTAACCTAAGTAATTCGGTTAAAAACCTTAGGATTAGTTGTTAGTAGATTTAAGGTCAGCTATTAGCATACCATAGGAGTCTCCACGGCCCAATGAATCGCCAAAATAATTGCATGATAAAAGTTCAATCTGTTAAGGGCTTAGGGGGATTCAAAACCTATATACTAATTACTTGATATCGATAATTTCCTAGTGCTTCATAATTATTTGTCCAATTTCATTACTTGTTTTCTTTTACTTGCTTAGTTTTAGTTTCTTTTAATAAAAAAATCTAAAATCAATCCTTTGTTTAGATAATAAGGGAAGGGTAATTACTAGTATTCATCGTCATTGTGAGATCGACCTACACTTGTTAGTATTAGCTACAACTACACCGTGCACTAGTGGTTATTACAATATTGACTGTCATAAAATTAGTCAATTAGTGATCCTGACTATTAGGGACAATGACTGTTGGGACCCGATTCTAGAACCGGACCCCAACTGGAAAAACGGAAAACGGAAATGAAAAGCGAAACAAAAAAACAGATCCTAAAATCGAAAGTGGGCCAAACAAAACGAATAACAAAAGAACGGGCGAGGAATCGAAGGAACGGATTTACAAAATCTCATAATCAAAGAAACCAAAACGATTCAATCAAACTAAAGGGATAATTTCGACATCCGAGAACACAAACTTTTTAGAAACGTTGCGTTGGAAACCATACGACACACTCGGTCTAAACTAATCCAAATCGGTATAATTTTTTTTTCATTCAATAACATTCAAATCAATTCCATGTCCCATTTGAAATCCATCAATTCCAATTTCCTCCATCCATTTAATTCTTCAAATTCTATCATATCTCACATCTCATCATTTAAAAGAAAAGTCTTATTTCTCTTTTTCCATAAAATCCCACACACGTTTAAATACCATCAAATCATACACAAAAAGCACTTCAATAATTCAGACCGACCATCGCTATCATCGGACCTCCTATCCGGAATCCAAACACATTCAATCCCATTCAAAACCATATGCAACTTGTATACAAAACCGTAATTCACTTTTCTAAATCTATATACACATCCATAATTTATTTACATACTCCAAAAGAAATACATCACCAAAAAAAAGTGGCATTTTCAAGCCACGATACAACATCAATCTCAAAATCCGAAATACATAAGAATACATAAAACCCAAAATCCTTATTAAGAGTCTAAAACCTTACTCTTACAA
>JANZLH020000067.1:423950-438077 GCA_026770325.2 Erythroxylum fimbriatum
ACTTTCTGGATGGTTGACTCCATGCTCCTACAAAAGTAAACAATTGCAGTATCAATTGTCCTCACGAATTCGATATCAAATCATGACAAAGTACTGGCAATTTGCAAATTATGAAAGTTCGATATGAGGACCAAATTAAGCACAAAAAATAATTAATTAGGAGTCAACAAGTGCATAAATAATTAAGAAAGCGGGGCCAATTTATAGTATAAACTTGGCTCAATCAGTGTGGTACTGGTAATTGAAATTGGACTCGTAAGTGTTTACATTTATAAAGTTTCATATGTTAACTGCCCTAGTTTGGACGTTGGATAGCCTCTAAACTCGTGATCTAAAATTTAAGGATGTCCAAAATTATAAATGATGAAATTAGTTACTTAAAGAGGGTATGCATTAGTTATTTGAAAAAGAAAGATATGATTTGCTGCATGACACTTCACAAAATTCTAAATTGGTTCCCACCATTATATATGATACTAATTCACCCCTTAACATTTACAAAATAGGACAATTAGCACCCTAAAGCATCACTTTTAGGTTTTTGTTAGTTAGAAGTGATGGTCCCATAATAAACGTACATGTGGCCTACCATATCAACCAATATGTCATATGATAGCTAATGCGTTCTAGACTTTTTACTTTGTAAGAATTTACTTTATTTAATTTTTATAAACCAAAAGCATATTTTTATTTAATTTTTAGACAATTAATTTAGGGTAAACGCTTTATTCCCTTAACCTTTAATTGCTCTTTCTTTCCCTAATCTTTGATTTCATCGAACCCCCATTTGTACTACATTACTCTTCTTATTTTGTAAACTTGTTGACTGACAAAAATTTTCTCTATCTTTAAAACATAAAATGTATTTTAACCATAATTATATAATGCAAAATCGCAATTATCTTTGGAGTTGGATAATCATACCTTTTGCCTTATTTTTCATCCTTTTGTTCTTATCGAATCTATTTAGGTTTGGGTATCCTTTGTTTTTATTTCTCCCTTGTTAATGTTCTCTTTGCTATACTTCTTTGGCACTCTATTTTTGATTTGGTTAGATATGACAACTTGCTTTGTGTGTCAAAGGAGTGTGTATTAGTTCCTATACCACTTTGATGATCTTGGGGCAATAATTTGGAATTCTGAGTACGGGTCTTTAACTAACAACAAGTTTTTACACATGGATTAATGCTTTGATGATTGATGGTTATGTTTCTTACAAGAATTCGATAGTTATTTCTTACTGATTGGTAGTTGTTTTGATGTTATTGATTGATGGTTATGTTTCTTGTGATAATTTCACTATGTTTTTAAGTTTACATACTATATTGTTACATTATCTAGTTTGTTATGTCATTACCCAACAGTCAAGATTGAAGGTAACATACTCTAGGTCTTCAACCAATAATAATTCTTTAGCCGATGTTCAATGTTTTTATGGATTTAACATGTGTTTGAGGAATTCATAGAGTGAAAAAAAAATCTAAGAAGTAGGCTTTATGGGTGCCCAAAATATTCAATTAGTAGAAATATTTTATTTTATACTCAACATGGGAATATAAAATGAATATATTAATAATTGTTTATTTTGGTGATGATTGTTAGGAGTTGCATGTTCTTTTGTTAGCATGATGAACTCTCCACAAATAGTTTTATTTATGTTATTAACATATTAATGAAAGAAAATATTAACTTAAAGTAACAACTAGCTATCAATTACAAAGGGATAATTGAAGATAAGGTATGTAAAGGAGATGTTATAAAGCTAAAAAAAGGTGAAGGAAAAGAACAAATTGAGTTATAAGAAAAATAAAGCAAATGAAGTATAGACTTAACCTTGCTAATAATGAGATCAATGACTTAAAAAAGATATCTATGAAATATCTCATTATATTGTTATCATTTTTTTACTATTGAAATCATATGGCTAATGCAAGAAGTACTTGCGTGTATTATGGTATTAAGGGGCCATATTATATGAGAACTACTTATTTTTAATATATGGTTAATATTTTTTTTAATGATATAATATGGTTAATGTTATATCATTAAATTTTTGGCTCTTTGCTTATACTATTACATGCTTTCCAAGAAGTTATATGTGTTGTACAACAAACTTTAGTGAATCCCTTATGAATTTTGGATATCATTATTGAGCTATTATGGTTATTACACTCAGATGTCATAGCCATCTTGTTTATCAATTATGGAGCACGATTTGTTATTGTAGTTATGTTTTTAAACCAAGAAATTATGCAGGTTAAGGACATAAGATGCAATAGCTAGTTTCCAAAACTTACTGAGGGTTAGAATTTTAGACTTTTGAGTCATATCATTTTAGAATTAATGAGGTGTATTTCATTCACATGCATAATATGAGCATATATACACACATGAATGTTGATTTGGAAAACATTGCAAAGATTGTATGTGCAATCAATTGATATATTTTGGGGGTATGAAAGGTTTAAAATGGTTATGATATGATTGTGTATTTTTTATGTCTTGAATTTTGGTTTGATGGATTATAATTAGTAATTTGGAATTAAATGTTAAAATTGGAAGAGTAATGAATTAAAATGTAAATTTAGTCTAGGAAAAATATCAAGTGGCAAGACAAGTTGACATATGGAAAATTAGGATGAATAAGCCTATAAAATGAGTGACATTTGGCATAGAAAATTAAGTGACAAATGGCAGTAGTGATTGAGTGACAAATGGCCTAGGATTTTGATGACATTTGGCAGCTTATATATAGGACAAGTAGATTGCATGCATAGGTGACAAATGTCATTGTAAAATAGTGACACCTACCACCTAATGAATTAAGCTAATGTAGAAATTGTTTCTGCTGCCTTCTTTCTTCTCTTTCCCTCTCACCACCGAAACACACACATACCCTCACAGCTTCTAAATTTTTGCTTTAATTATGTTCGTCACCACTCAAAATCTTTACAAAATTTTGCATCAAGAAAACTATATTCAGCTGATTTTTTCTTGTTCCTAAAAAAACATTCTACTTCCATCTTTTTTTTGGAATTGTGCTTGCATGTATGGAAGGCTAGGTTAGCTTGATAATTGACGAGGTATTTGAGCTAATTAAGAAGGTAAAATATTGATCTCTTGTGATATAAAATAATAGAACTTGATGATGAATGAATCAGGGATTGATTGATTGAAGTATTGGTGTTAAATATGTGTTGGAAAAAGGATGCGTGAATGGTGGTTTTTTTCTCTGTTTAGTGTGCATGAAAAACAATATTTTATGAGCTGTTAATTGAATGATTTTGAGCTAGAAATTAAAATGAAGTTGATGAGGAATTGAGGTATAATTAATGGACTATTACGAAGGTGTTGTGAATTTGATATGAAAGAGTTTTCTTTTGAATCTGGAAAAAAATTGGGGATGTTAGTGTATGTGTAAGAGTGATTGTTAGAGACATAAATGAATAGAATTTAGAGAGCTTTAAAGTGACCAATATGGAAGCTATATTAACATGAATTGAAGTAGCTTTCGAGAGTATGAATTCTAGACAAATTGAAGTGTTAATGATTAAGTAGATGACATTCATGGAGAATTGGGGGAAATTGCATAGTGCACAATAGGGGCATTTATCCCACGATCATGGCCAAAGCTTTTAAATGATAATTTCAATTTTGTGAATTTGTTAAACCAAATGAGGATAAGTCACTCTACATTGGTGTATTTGGACTTGATTCAGGCTTGAAATGACTGTTAATTGATGCCATTACTTAATGAATGGATTGTCTTGATATCAATTATTTAAATATGTAAATTTTGAGTTATTAAAGGAATAAAGGTGTTCTTATGAATACAAATGTGATCCAAAGGAAACGAGTAAGGTGTATTAGGTATGAACGAATGAGAATTGAGAAATTGTGTGAATGTATATTGCTAGAAAAGGTTGACGAATGTATGATTGATGAATTTAGAGTAATCAAACTTACTTAAGGTACAAACCTGAATGCAAAGTGGTAATATACATGCTATAATAATTGAACGGTCAAGATTTGTGATTAAGAATACATACCCGAAAAGGTCAATTGAGCATGCATTGAACATGATACATATACATGTGCATGATTGTATATTCATATGATTGAACAAATTATGATTGTGAACTATATGTATACTGCTTGACTATAGATGCACAAGTTGATCACCAACATCCAAACATGATATGTAAAGGCAATGGCTATTCTAGAGTGTACTGTGAGTTAACCTAGATGTGGAAACTTAATTATATGTGCTTCTCTTGAATTGTATATGTAATGTGGAATGTATGAACAATTGAATGATGAATGCCGGACTTAGATTCGAAGAATTTGATATATGACATGAGCACATTGAATGAAAAGTACTGAAAGCATGATATGTGAATTGATGCATCTCATTACATTGAAATGCTTGATCAGATAAAGGAGCTGTGACTGGAGTAGCCAATGTGTGGAAAAGAGCTTAAAGCTTAGGATTGTGCACAAAGAGCCACAGGCTCAGATAACAATGAGCCCAACATCCACAACAGATACGGGACAATATATGAAATGAACCCGGTATCCGTAACAGATACGGGACAGTAAATTGGGTTGATAGGGGCTCAGTCATAACAAAGAAAATAAAAAAGAAATCACATCTGCATTTGCATATACAATTATACATGTATCATATGAATGATTGCGATGAAATTATTAAATTGTTCTAAAATTGTGATATGCAATGTTGGTATACAGTACTTGTTGAAACATGACAAAATGAGATGTGGTATTCGATACTAGATTTTGTAATACACTTGTTGAATTGAGTTATGGAATTTATTTTGGAGTTATGACTTGAGTTAGCACATCAATGATGGTTCACTTACTGAGTTCGCAAACTCATCAAAATTGGAACGCTGATTTTCAAGTTTAAGGGAGATCTAGCATCTAAGCGATCTAATAGAATTCTAGTTTTGTTATTTCAGGGACAAGAATGGTTCAAAGGTCTGGTCAGCTGATACTTGAGAAGTCTAGATAGATATCTTTTGTATTAGCATTCCATGTTATGACACACATTGTCTCTAGTGTGTAATTTTTGTACTGTATGATGTACTGGGATTGTTGGACCCTAATTTTTTTAAATATTATTTATTGTTTGTTTAATTATTTATTTATGATTTGTTTGTTTATTTCATTTTATTTTTTTAGAATTGAGTCTATTAATTTAGTGGGCATGAGTAGAAATTAGAATTTTGGATAGAAATATTAGAATTAGGTTAGAATTAGTATGGTGTTTAATAGACATAAGGGGAAAAATGGAAATTTGAGTGAACAAATGAGGGTAAAAGGGGGAAAGACTAATAAAATGTAGTCTTGAATTAATGAAGAAAAGAAAAATCGTGGGAGTGAGAAGAGAAGAAGAGAAAACATGAAAAGAAGAGAGAAAAACGTGGAGGAAGAAGAAGGAAGGAGATTTGGCTAAGGTTTAAGGTAAGTTTTATCTTTCCTTCTTGCTTAGGTAGAAGAAGAAGTAGAGAAATGTGTTTGTATGGGAATGTTGGAAGAAGAAGGGAAACCCTTTCTTGATTTTTCATGGATTTGAACTAGGTTTTGGTTTTTCTAACCTAGATAGACTATGGGTAAGTTAAGGCTTAGCCCAATTTAGCAATTATTTCATTTTTATGATTTTTGAAGCTCTATGAATTTCTATGGGAATGTTGTGTTGAATGAGAACTTAGTTGTTTGAAGGAAACCATGGAAACCCTATCCAAGAGCAAGAGGAAGGGCACAATTGAACTTGGATTTTGCAAGCCATTTAGGTGGGTATTGTGTTTATAGTTATTGTGTAAATGGGAATTTTGCTTATATGTGTGTATATGCTTAATTGATTGGATTTGAATTGTTGTGAATGTGGGAAAAATGCATTATGATGTGTTTTATGTCATGCCTTGAAAGATGTATGACATTTTAATATAATTGAAGAAGAAAAAGTATAAGAAGCATGAGAATATGAATATGTGATTGATTAAATTAAGCATAGAATTGCTTCTGTTTGGGCAAGAGAGAAACCGTTTTGTTAGTCACATGTACGTTGACCTAAAGCCTTCTTCCGGCTACTCGCTTGTGGCATATGAGATCCGAAGAATGGACTTATTTCATTCATGGTGAAAACTTCGGTTTCTCCATTTCATTCTACGAAACTCTCGAGCCATTTGTTTGTGCATTTGCATTTTGATTTGTCAAGTTATGATACAAGATTGAGTGTCATGCTTTGATGATTATGATATGTTCTATGTGATGACATTTTGAACTATGAGTTGTGAATGATGGATTTGCTAGCCAAAAGCGAGATATAGATGTATATGGATAAATATATGTATATATGTTTTACTATGTGGCTTGTTGCCAATGGCTATAAACATATTAGCCACTGAGCTTTGTAGCTCAACCCACTATTTTCTCCTCAGGTGCAGAACGAGAAGATCGTTGATCCTTGCAAGGCAAATGGACAAACTCCGAGATAAGCATCCAATGTATTTTGTATTTTGTGTTAAGTCTTAATGTAGATGTTGATATGTATCTAAAGCTTTGTAAACTCTTATCTTTTGATGTTAATGAAATACGATTGCGCTTTGGCTCATGACCTTCCAAGTTGTACACTACATTTTTTCAAGTCTTTCATAAGGGTAAAATTTGTGATCTGACTTCAAGGGGAAAAACTGTATAAATCTAGGCTGAATTAGACAAAGGTTTCTTATTGGAAGTTTTAGCTTATCTTTCTAGCTTTCCAACGATATAAAGTATGAAATTTTTGGATTTCGGAGTTGAGAGATATGATCATTATAAGTTAGTGTTGCTGCACACGATGTATAAAAGCCTCGGTCGTGATTGCGAGGAAGCAGGGTGCGATCCCACACCCTGGGAGTAGCCTTGAGTGCCATCGTGACAAGGAAAGGTGTGACTACACCCCGGGAGTGGCCTCGAGTGCACTCGCGACAAGGAGAGGTGCGATCGCACCTCGTAACTTCACCAACGTTTCGCCACTCGAAGGATTTTCTAGATCTGAACGTGTTTGATTCTTTTGGCCATAACTTCGTCATCTGACCTCCAAATGAAGTGATTCTTAAACCAATAAATTCCTAACACATTTTCTATCTCTAAATAAAAATTGGTATCCTTTGTTATTGATTTGAAAAAAATTGATGGAAGGAAAGTGAGGGAATCGGTTGAAAGAGCATGACTTAGTTATGAACATACTTTGGCTTTTTAATCTTATCTTGATCTATAGAGCACCGAATGAGATGGTTCTTATTTCAAAATAAACTAGAGACATAGAGATACAATTTTTCTGAAGAAGTCAATTTGTGATTTTGGTGACCGACTGGTGTGAGCACGCCACTTTTGTGGGATGCGTGTCTAGATATCACGTAGGACGTCGGGCACGTGTCTTGTGAGGGCGGGGTGCCCAACAGGGATTAAGTTTCCAAACTTTTGTGTATGATCTACTTGAATTTGGAATGTTAATGACATATATGACTTATTATGATTGTGAAGGAAATAAGTATTTGGAATGCTTAAGTTATATTGATGCCTCGGTCTATATTTATGTGATTGTTCTAACGTACCATTTTCGGAGAGTATATTCTCGACTATCAGTGGATATGTTCAGGCATATGCGCTATGGGAGTGGTATGTTACAAGTTTTGGTATTAGAGCATGGTTTGACATCCTTAGGGACATATGTGAGCATTTAAACATGGCATATAGAAAGAGACCTAATAGTGATCATTGTTATTGTCGTATAGGTCATCTGCTATAGGAGACCGAGTCGCAGAATTAGCTGACCTTGAGTTTATAGGAGCTAATAGGGAGTCCCCAATACCCCAGTCTGATCAAATGCCTGAAAGAATTCCTGAGAGGAGAGAAAGGAGGTATGATAAACTTAGGAAGCAGGGAGCTGTAGACTTCTATGGAAATACAAACCCTACCGAGGCAAAAGGTTGGTTGGAAAGAACGAAAAGGGTGTTTGATTACATGGACTGCAAGTACAATGAAAGGTTTGACTACGCAGTCTCGTTACTTCAAGGTTTGGCTTATCAGTGGTGGAAGACTATTCCAGGTAGTTCTACCCGACCTTGTAGACTGACGTGGGAAGACTTCCTACAGGTCTTTAAGGAGAACTATATGCCAAAGATCTACTTAGATAGGAAGTTGAAAGAGTTTCTCGATCTGAAACAGGGAAATCTCACTGTAGCCAAGTATGAGGTGCGGTTTAATGAATTAATGGGCTATGCTACTGCTCTAATTCTGATTGAGGAAGATAAGTGTGGGCGGTTTGAGGATGGATTGAATATGGAGATCAGGATGAGGTTGGCTATTACTAATTTGAGTAGTTTTACTGAGCTGAGAGCTGCTTCAATTCGGATTGAGCAGTTATTGAAGGATGAACAAGGAGAGTATAGGCAGGAGTTTAGAATTAAGAGGCATGGTGAGTTTCAAGCTGACTCTGGCAGAAGATTTAGTAAATGCCAGAATAGATCATCACGATCACAAACTAGTTCGAGGCAGTTAGGGTTTAGACAGAGAGGTGGTTTTGCTCATGCTGGAAGTGGTAGAGGTCAGGCGTTTGGAAGACAGACATATGGAGGGCAAACACAACAGATGCCTAGTTATGAATATTATGGAAAGAAACTTGGGGGAGAATGTTGGAAGATATCGGGAGCTTGCTTGCATTGTGGCTCTTTTGAGCATCAAATTAGAGACTGCCCCATAATATTGGGAACATAATTTGGAGTGAAAGGAGGATCAGTGACTTAAATGACTGTCCAGTAAAGCAAAGCTAGTGGAGCAGGACAAAGAGGTAGAGGTAGGGTAAAACCAGTTCAACAGGTCCTAGTGTTAAGACTGAGGTGAGGAGTAACTAACCACAATCCCAGGCCAGGATATTTGCTATTACGAGGTAGGAGGCACATAATTCCCCAGATGTTGTTGCAGGTGTGTTACATGTCTTTCAATTTGAGGCATTTGCATTGTTAGATCCAGGATCTACGTATTCATTTATCACACCACATCTGGCATCTAAACTGCATTGTGTGTGAGAGATGTTGAAATGTGGCTTAAAGGTGAGTACACAGGTAGGTAGTACTACAGTGATTGGAGAAGCGTATAAAGGGTGCATGATTTGTTTTGATCAGGCCGAGTTGAAAGCCGATTTAATAGTATTCTAGTTGAAAAAGATAGACCTTATTTTGGATATGGGCTGACTTACTGCTTATAGGGCTGTGATGAATTGTTATACTAAAGAAGTTATTTTTTAATCTCCTAATTAACCAAGGGTTATATTTTGAGGTGTTAGTTAAGCAATGCGAGCCAAATTGATTTCATCAATGAGTGCCTTTAGGCTAATTCGAAGTGGATCATAGGCTAAATATTATTTAGCATATTTAGCCTATGTGACTGATACTCAAATTGAGCAAACAGTTTGGGATATTCTTGTTGTTAAGGATTTCCTAGATGTAAGTATCTCTTACTGAGAATAGACGATTTACTCGATCAATTGCTGGGAGCTCAAGTGTTTACTAAACTAGATTTGAGGTTAGGGTATTATCAATTGAAAATAGCAGAAGTTAATGTACCAAAGAGTGCATTCAGAACTAGATATGGGCAC
This sequence comes from Erythroxylum fimbriatum, assembly GCA_026770325.2. NCBI lineage: Eukaryota > Viridiplantae > Streptophyta > Magnoliopsida > Malpighiales > Erythroxylaceae > Erythroxylum > Erythroxylum fimbriatum. The sequence continues at coordinate 433,612 of JANZLH020000067.1, forward strand.
TTTGAGTTTTTTATGATGCCTTTTGGATTGACAAATGCTTAGGCAACCTTTATGACGTTAATGAATAAAGTAGTCCAACCTTACTTAGATCATTTTGTGATTGTATTCATAGATGATATTTTGGTGTACTCGAGGAGTAGAGAGGAACAATCTGAGCAATTGAAGTTGGCCTTACAGATAATAAGAGAGAAGCAATTGTATGCCAAGTTCAGTAAGTGTGAATTTTGGCTTGATCAAGTGGTGTTCTTGGGTCATATAGTATATGGACCAGGCATACAGGTAGACCCAAAGAAAGTTGAGGCAATGATGAAGTGCGAAGCACCTAGAAATGTGTCTGAGATTCGGAGTTTTCTTAGGTAGCAGGTTATTACAGGAGGTTTATCGAGAGGTTTTCATTGATCTTAGTTCCTTTGACAAAGCTTCTGAGAAAGAATATACCTTTTTGATGGACTAATGAGTGTCAGAGGAGTTTTTATGAATTAAATTGTCAAATAGACTTAAGTTGGATAAACCCCAAAATCTATTATTTACGTTGATTTTTTTAATTTGCTAATATATTCAAGTTTTCATAAGAATTGTTCATTATTATATCTTATGTTGAATTTAAGTAGCAAACAAAAAGTATTTAATTTCAATTTTCATACATAAAGATTGAGATATCATATATATGAATAAATAAGAGCGTGAATAATTAGAGTTGTATAAAATCCTAAAGATATGATTACATAAATTGCTTGGGTTATAGCAAAATCTATCAAAAGAATTCATATAACTAACTAACGCATTCTTATGGATCTTGATTAGAAAGAGATTTTAACCAATGAACTTAAGGATAAGAGCTACATTGCTTAAGAAAGAATGTGATTTTGAATGTGGAATACCTACCAGTCTAAGAAAATAGGGTTAATTATTGACTCATTAATTCAAGCATATAAAAGGTTCTAAGGAGATTCTTTATGTGGACCTTGTTTATCTTCTTTTATTCTTGTCTAATTTTTCATTATTATTTCCAACTTTTGATTTTAGTTTAATTTTCTTTAAAATCAACCATTCATTTTATTATATTAATAATAGAAAGATAGTTAGTATTAATAGTTGTTATCCTTGTGAAATTAACATTCACACTCATTGAACTCTACCGTATAAAGAATAATTGCTCTCACCTTTGTAATTTCTTTTAGCATTGCTTTATGGTTTGAATATATCATTATCAAGTTTTTGGTGTCAATACTAGGGACTAGAATATTAGGAAATCTTTATTTTATTAATATAAATTTACATTTTCTATTTCTATTTCTATTTTTATTAATCTAGGCACCTTTTGTTTATTTTATTTTTATATTTATTTATTTATTTTTAAAATGTTTAAACTTTTGTAGACTTAAATAAAAGCTTTTACATCACTACAATAAGGTAAGTTACTATAGTTAACAACTTCATATCACAACATAAAAAGTCTCTTACACCAAGTATTGTTTCCGCTCACTTAGCCTCTTCAGGCTGTCAGCTTTTCTTCTTTCTTACAAGAAAGATATTGCGAGCTTTGTTACAGTAATGATAGCTCTAGTGTTTTGCACAACAAATACATTATTTTCTAAAGTTTAAAAACTTAAGATCACTATCTCAAATCACTAATTGAATTCACTAACTTTTTCAGTCTTCGACTCTGACTTGTATTTATAGCCTTTGTCTTCAACTGCTTCTTGATAACTACTTCTTTCTTCTTGTTTCTTGATTTTTGTTTCTTGATTCTTGTAGAAGCTGTTATTCAGTTGAGTTCTGTAACTAACTCAAACTGATTAACCGTTCGATGTAGTATCGGGTCTTCGTCTTAGTTTGCTTCCATTTTAGTCTTGCTTCCGCTTCCATCTTACTTTTGCTTCTGCTTCCGTCTTAGTTTCTTCCATCTTACTTTTGCTTTTGCTTTTGTCTTACTTTTGCTTCCGCTTCCGTCTTACTTTTGCTTCCGCTTCCGCTTCCTTCTTAGTTTCTTCCGTCTTACTTTTGCTTCCGCTTTCGTCTTAATTTCTTAGGTCTTACTTTTGCTTCTGCTTCCGTCTTATTTTTGCTTCTGCTTCCGTCTTAGTTTCTTCCGTCTTACTTTTGCTTCCACTTCAGTCTTAGTTTCCTTCTGATCAAAACGATTCAATAATTTCTAATATTATTATTATTTGATTTTCACCAAAATTATTAGACGTGAAGTCATTTTGACTTAACAATCTCCCCCTTTTTGATGATAACAAATAATCATAATTTTAGGAAGATAAACGAATATTATTTATATAATGAATAAGAAGATATCAAAGATATACACATGTGAAAAATTGTAATCAGTACTATCTTCTTTGTCTCTGGTCTCCCCATGTTCTTTCTTCTTTTGCTTATGCACTTCTCTTATCTTTCTCTTCTCATTCTCTTCTCCCCCTATTTGTTATTAATCAAAAATCTTCATCGAAGACGTTTCATAATCTCAGAGAACATTCTTTGCATATCAGTGCGGATCAACTTGAGGTCTTCTTCCATAGAAACTCGTAAATGAGCTACATCCTCTTGTAAATTACCCACTGAGTCACAAAGATCATCAACCTTGTCATAAATTTCTTCAATTTCCTTAACCAAGGCTTCATAACTCCCCTGTTGTATGTGACTAACTTCTTCCAAACCAATAGTAGGATCATGTTGGGGTGTTCTTAGTGGAGCGAAGTTTATAGCAACAAATGGTTCTGAAGGTAAAACATCCAATTCAATGATTATGAAAATAGGAGGTTTGAACGATAGGTTTCCTTCAGGAAGATCAAGATCATCAGTTCTAGGTAGCTTTGGAACTAGTTTTCCAAGAAGGTGTAGTACATCTTTAATTGAAGATATAGAGGCCAAAGGTCTAAAATGCATGATTAGGAGCACAAGAGTCTCTATAGTGAAATTAATACCTCTAATTATGATGGTTCTGTACTGCCCTTCTGTTATTTTGCCAACTATTTGAGAAGTTTTATTTGTGATGAAGTGGCCACAATGACTTCCTGATGCTTTTGAGATATGGTGTGAAATATAGATTCCTCTCGGTTGAGTTGCATAACATGTCTCATCTATGTTCCTCACTTCTACTTCTATCTGATCTTCTGTCAAATCACCTGTAATTCCTTCTGGATACATTTTCTTCTTCCCTTTATCTTCATTATGTACAATTAAAGGTCTTGGTTGTATGTCAGGTACAATCTTGATCACTGTTCTTTTTGTGATTGGGTAAATATTATACCTCTCCTTGGTCTTCTATGTTGGATATGGCTCTAACTTCTCATCTCGCAGAACACCATATAACCTTTTCTCTCTATGATTTAACAGATGTATTGATAGTCTATTTAACAATATTGGCTCGACTTGTACCTTGACAAACCTTCTTAAGGGTTCTCTTATAATTATTGAGCTTCTGCTCTTGACAGGTACAACTTCTTCAATCACCTTCAGTTTCAAATCCTCTTTTCTCATAGGTTGAGAAGGATTAGCCTGTGCTGAACTGTGTTTAACTGACTTTTTCTTTTGTTGAACATCAGTTGGAGTACTCTTTTGTTGACTAGTTTTCTACTTCTTACTTTCTTCTACTAGCCTAGAAGGAGTTTTTTGTTGAGGTTGAGGTTTCTTTCTCTCAAACACCAACTTTCTCTTAATTAATGTTTCTTTAGTCAATTTTGCTGGCTCTTCATGCAAAATTGAGACTAAAGATCTAGTTGCCTGTGGTGTTTTCTTTCCAGAATCTCCATCATGAATTAGACCTTTCCCTTTCTTCTGCTCTTGTTGTTGCCAGGTTAATAGTCTTGGTGACCTTTTCGCTTGTTTGGATTTTTCTGAATGAAGTGTCCTCCCCTTTCTCTTCAGAGACACTTGTCTTTAAGATTGTTGCACCTGGCTTTCTTCTGTTTAAGAAATCATTTTAACTTTTATTAATTCATCTGACGATTTCTTCTTTTCTTCTATAGACATTCTTCCAGTGGATTGATATTTTGTTTTCCTTTTGGGAGTTACCTTTTCACTCAAACTGCGTTTGACAATATACTCCCCCTTAATCCTTGCTCTCGCCATAGAATCTGTATCTTCCTTTTCTTGATTCTTCAAACCCATTTTACTGACAGTTGTCGCGTTAATGATGCTTTTAATGTTCATCTTCATTCTGTTTCTCTCTCAAGAAAAATTACGGAATCTTTGAAGATTTTTGTCAGCAGCATTCCATACAGTAGGGCATTGAAGTCTCTTTTCGACTTTGTCATTGTTGGACCCCGTTTTCGGAGCCCAACCTACAAAATTCCATGGTTTAGCTCAATGGGATAACAAACATATCGAAATGTCAAGCATTACACAATGCATGACATGACATAATCACAATTTCATTGATTTCATCAATTTGATAAACATCATGTCAACATAGCAAACATTTTAAGCAAATCATTTCACACATAGCATACACACAAACA
>JANZLH020000067.1:455092-468591 GCA_026770325.2 Erythroxylum fimbriatum
TTTTGTTTTCAGTTTTTATATTACAAATTTTAACCAAACATGGTTTTCGTTTTTTTAAGAAAAAAAAACAGAAACCAAAAACAGGAAACAAAAACTAAAAACAACAACAGAAAAACGGAAGTGGAACCAAACGGCCCCTAAATTGACTAATAAATTCAAAATTAAAAGAAGGTATCCTAAATTGACTAATAAATTTGAAATTAAAAGAATGATTTAATTTGTATATGCCTAATGACAAGTATCATTTGATAAGCATGAATTTAATGTATATTTTGATATTCTTTATATCCAAATTACCTTGTTTTTATTAAATTTGTTTTATTTTTAGGTAATTATAGAAAAGTTACTTGAAGAATGATGTTGGACTTGATGTCTGTTGACAAAAACAAAAGGGTGAATACTTCAACCAAATCGTATATGGTAGTAATGTCACGTTTTAAAAGGAGAATCGTAGAATGACATCAATTGTATACCAGGGAGGAATCTAGTTCTGGGAACATGGCATGACAAAGTCTGAAGAAGTCTTTTAGGATACAGTTACGGAAAACAAACAGGTACGATTCAGGAGTACTTTTACAATTCCTTTAATATAATTGTGTTCTCTGAATCCGATCTCATTATTTTCGTTCCTTGGACGACCAAAATCTAAATTGGATAACTCACTAACAATTCTAATGTAAACATAGGAATTGTAGTTGTTGCTTGTCCTGTTTTAAGCGATACTCCTTCCAATCTTCAATAATCCAATCTTCAGCGAACCATGTTTTAACTGACCAAATGAACATTAAATTTATGCGGCAAATGCCCATTTGTTTGACCACAATTTTAAGCAACAATGCCACATTGCAATACCTGCAAAGTACTTCAGTATCTGCGAACCTCTAACGAAATGCATTTTTCTACCGTTCCTCAGTACTAAGTTGATACATTAGGCGCCTGACTTTTGCTTAATTGTCACCCAATTGCAATGAGACACATACATCATCATCACAGCCATTTCTTAGCGAAGCGAGATTTTCAGACACAGCATTATCTGACAAGTGGTTTTGATGCAGAGGGGACTGCCTGCTGAAACTTGGAATGAACTGGTGTTCAACACTGGGAGCCACTTCGATCCTATCTTCCAGATGAAATTCTGCTTGCATCAATGACCGTTTCATTTCTGGGTTGATGGGCTCCACGTCTAGTGGCACATGCTGAATTTGAAGACCAATAGACTCAAATTTCTCTTCAACCTTGTCTCTATGTGGTGAGGAGTCCTCCATAGTTGAGCCAATAGCTGTTGCTGAGGCAGCTCTTTGCTCTTGTATTGCCACTATAAGCAGCACATTGGACACATAATTAACTACTTGAACAACAAGACTAGCGACACAGAGGGGGCTAAGAAAAGAGAATTATGGAAAGTAAATATCAAAACTAGATTAGAAACAATAATTTCAATAGGATCAACTTCTCTGGAGAAAAGCTATGGAGATAGTTCAACTTTGCAGCTAGATTAGAAACTTTGAACAGTTGCCAGAAAGCCGAACCCAGACCACCCTACTCTTTCATGAATAGTTCACCCTTCCATCTTCAATATTGGAGAAAGAACAGAACTACCATTATTAATCAAGAAAAATGAGATAAAATTTTCGAAAAGAATGAAGAGACTGCATAGATTTTGATGCATGACAACAAAATTGGATGATAAACTTTAAACACCCAGAAAGATATTCCAGCATGGTTTAACCCTCCATTATAACGGACTATTTAAATAAACTGCATCTTTGTGGAGGGCCAAATTTAATTATTTGAAGAGTAAGATCTTTTACTGTGTTAAGTCTTGATAAACTTTCTACTGCAGGTGGATTTACCTAGAAGCTACCGGTGGCTGCTATATCTAGCATCTCCTAGTCCTACCTTCTAATTTTATCCTACTCTTTGCTGAAAGTAAAAGGAAATCTACGATCACGATCATTAAAGGGCCTAATAAAAAGGACCAGTCGTACGTTGAATTCTAAAGTTTTGTTAGATCCATCAGAATCTGAGGTTTGTTGTTCAAGTTATATTTTAGCGCATGGCTTGTTGAAATAAGCTTTTGGAAAGCAATAAAAACTTCCACCAGTTGAAGTTTTATTATTATAAAACTGACTTCCATATTTTCGCAAATGTCAATTAAAAAATATCTGATATGTACATGTCAAATTTGGTTATATTTATGCATATCTGATGATTTCCAAAGTCACTAAGCTTCTAATTAAAAAGACTATACACATGCTAGAGTTATTTTAATTTATATTTCAAGCTATCCATTGATTTTCTGAAATGGTGTACAATATTTAACTAACAAATATTTGCTGATAGCTATCAACTATCAGTCATTAGCTATAGAATAGAAGCTAATGTCAGCAGCTAACAACAAGGGAAGTGGTTTCTCAGAAGAAAGTTGGATAGACCTCTAGTTAATCAGGTCTGGTTAACTGATTTCCAAGGAAGTAAAGCACTTTTCAATAAGCCATTAATCTCATATCACTTCCCGATTGATATCAACCCCCTTCAGGTTTCTTAATTTTCTGGCATAGCATGAGGGCTTTCATGAGCTTATGCAGGACGGAATGAGCTCGAATGTGCAAGGGTTTGAGAGAATAAAATGTGAGAGGAGGCTTAGAATAATGAAGGATAAGCTAAAAACTTTCCACAAGGCTCTTATGGATAGCAAAAATCTGGACTTTAATTTGATCAAGAGGAAATTAGACTTTACACAAGCTAGTCTCTACCCGGATCCTGAGAATGAAAAGCTAAGAATTGAGGAAAGGCAAGCACAGGAGAATTATATCAGAGACTTGGATGCACATAACATTGAGACAAAAATCAAGGGTTCTTTGTAGCTACAACAAGGTGATAGATGCAATTCCTTCTTCAAAGCAATCCTGAGTAGAAGAAACCTCAATAAGATCCCATGCCTAACTAATGAATCTAGGGAAAGAGTATGGGGACAAAATAATATCAAGAGAATGGCTTTCAGGTAAGGATTTCCTAGGCTCTAGCAATGGATGTGAGTTGTCTATGCAAACACCAAAGCATTCATTACCCCAACTATCACTCCTAATCAAGGTCACAACCTTACTAGGTCAATTGTTCTGGAAATGTGGATGAAGTGTTGAGGAACCTGGACCCTAACAAAGCCCTTGGTCCAGATGGGCTAAATGCGTACTTATTCAAACAAACCTAGTAATGGACCAAGAACCAAGTCTATAAAGCTGTCCTAGAATTCTTTAATATTGAGATCCTTGTCAAGGAAATTAATCAAGCACACTTTTGTCTAGTTCCAAGGTTCCTAACCCAAGAAACCTGAAGGATTTTAGACTTATTTCATGCTGCAATACTCTACAAAATCATCTCTAGTATTCTGGTACAGAGGCTGAAAGAGGTGATAGGTTCTTTCACAAGCAAAACCCAAGGTACTTATATTGAAGGCAGAAGTATAATGTTCTTGCTCAGGGGCTGTTTTCAAGGCTATCAAAGAAAAGGTTCAGGGAAGCTCTGTGCACTAAAAATTGACTTCAAAAAGGTTTTTGACTTGGTCAATTGAGACTTCCTGCTTCATTCCCTTGAAGCTGTGGGCTTCCCAGCTAAATACTGAACTGGAAAAGGCAAAGTGTGACCACAGTCTCCTTCAGTGCATTGGTTAATGATGAACAAACTCATTGATTCAAAGAAAAAAGAGGGATAAGGCAAAGTGACCTTTTATCCCCATATCTCAATCTGCATAGGCGTGTTGCTAAGACTCGCAGCATCCAACATAGAGGAGATTCCTTCTTTCAAGTTTCATAAAAAATGTCCGAGAATAAAGTGTTCAACCTTGCTTTGACAAATGATTTGCTGATGTTTTTGCAAAGCTGACTCTGAATTAGTCATTACCATCTTCAGGTCCACTAACAAGTTCAGCAAACAATAGGAATTGAAGTCAATACTGATAAAAGCTTCCTTATGCTTTCCAGGATGCATTGTACCTCAGTGATCAGCTTGCTTCCTTGAAAGGTTTTAGAATTCTACAACCTCCTTTCATTCATTTAGGAGTCAGCCCCTCTTATAAAGAATGCAAGAAATTATTTGAGAAGACTGAGAGAAGGATAAGCCAATCGTGCAACAAGAGTCTTTCTTATGCTAGAAGACTCTAGTTGATCAAATCGATATTATGCAATCTGTACACCAATTGGTTATTTCATTTGGTCCTGCCCAAGAAAGTTGTCAAGGACATTGAGAGATGCTGAGGAACTTCTTGTGGAATGGTTATGACTACAAGAATTCAGGTTCTCAGGTAGCATGGAATGAGTTGTGCAAATCAGTAGGTCAAGGAGGACTTGGCCTCAGATTAATCCAAATCTCTAGTAAAATTTTCCTAGATAGAAGGATTTGATAACTGATAAGGAAAATCTATGGTCTCAATGGATGCACACTTTTCACTTAAGAGAAGCTAGTTTCTAGGGTTTTAAACAAAATCAAAACATACCCTGGACCTTTCATCACATATTCATGCTCAGGGGAATACATTGCAAGGAGTTTGAAAGTTTAACTGGCAATGGCAAGCGAACTAGTTTATAGTTCGATAATTGGGAGTAATAAGGGTTCTTTACACTTCATCCCTAGTATCTTCCAACTTAGATACATTCTAAAGCCTAATGCTAGATGCCTGGTTCATCAGATTTAGGAGATTTGAATGATTAAAGGAAGCCATTCTTAGTTACCACCCAAGAAAGGATAAGGGAGATAGGATAATTTGGTCCAAACATAACTCGGCTAAGTTCACAAATAATTTTGCTTCTGAGCTGTTAAAGCCTCAAGTCCCTAAAGTCTCCTAGCATAGGGTCATACGGTTTACGAGATGTATCCCAAGAATTACGCTATTATGTAGCTTACAATGCTTAATAGACTGAGCACATCTGCTAAGGTAAAGATTAGCTTGGCTATTAACCCACATTATAGCTTTGTAACCTTGAGCTAGAAACAAGAGATCATCTCTTCTTTTAGTGCACTTACACCAAAGAGATCTGGCTGAAAATTCAGGTGGCCTGCAACTTCTCCTAGAATAAAACAGATTGGGACAGCATAATATCTAGAGTTTCCAATGCTTCACTCCCAAAGGATGATAACTTACTTCTAATGCTTGCATTATGCACCATAGTTTATGAGATCTGGAAGAAAAGGAATCAAAGGAGGTTTAAGGGCAAACAATTTGATATTAGAACTTTCAACTCCCAACCCTTTCTAGGATAAAGGAGCTGTTACTAAGCAATTTCAACAATGCAAAATTTTCCAGGATTGGAACCACTAGGTGGGGATTCAACTACCCAAATGTTATTTTGAGACCCTGCACTCAGTCTATCATGGTCCATAATTTACAGATTGTACACTATGGCCTCTAGGCTTCGTTATTTTGAATGTATCAAGACCCCAGTGAAATCACAGCTTGTTTCATCTCTTGGCTGAATTTATGTAATGCTTTGCCTACATTCTTTTTGGAATACAATTTATTTAATTTCCAAAAAAGCCAGTCTAAATCTGGTCGCACAAGAGGTGGCACTTAGCCTAGGCAAAAACGTTAAAGGACTGTGCACTTGCCATCAGCAATGCAAATAAAACAATCACAGTGTTATCGCATGAAAAATTCATCTTTCAGTTTCCATTACGCCTTGAGTTTAAGGCATGTGGTACCCTGACTTCAACCATGTCAAAGATGATAAATAGTACATAAAATGCTCTTCCTATTTCAATTATCTTTTGCAATGATTTAATTTGTGACATATCAACAAGGAAGATATATCAATTAGTTTTGTTCTTGTTAATGTTTTATTGTAACTTGTAGAATATCAAAGAATGACAGGGCTAGAATCAGGAGGAATTTATAAAAGCATCAAATGAAGACGATAACAAAAACTAGGCACATGATCAACTAGAAAAAGCACAAACCTTGAAGTCCTTCATTAGTTGTGATAAGATCAAGCTCAAGAAGATTCAGAAGACGACCAAGATCAACCCCACTAGTCCAATTCTCTGGAGGCTGGCCAACCTTCAGCTTAAGTCGTCCACGATTAGCAGTACCACCCCATATGATTCCAATAGGTTGTGGCTTTTCTCCATTCTCACTCTTCATTAAAATGAGGCTTCCACTATCTCCTTCAAGATCAAAAGTCTGTTGGTTCTCACCCACAACGAGATAATCGGTAAAGAAACAAATGCCTTTCTCATCATTATATTCAAGTGCAAAGGCTAATACAGTTCCTGTTGTCAAACCAGAACTTCTTCCGACCTTCATAACTTGCTTCCCAATAAGACTGCTTATTGGAGACTGCAAATCTACATTTTTGACATCACCGATCTCTCCTACACCTTTTATAGATGTAGTAACAGTGGACATGTCAAAATCATCAGCAAATGGAATAAATGCCCCATCTGCTCTCACAAATGTCTCTGTAAGTTAAAACAAATGGCAGCCAATAAATGTTGGGCTCAACGTTTGAGTTGAATAATACAACCATTAACCATTAAGGATTTGAATTCAAACATAATCTAATAAGAATATAACTAAACTAGATGAAGATAATCGATGAAACAGCATAGCTAATGAAATATAGAGATGATTCAGGATGTTAACTGTATGTCACATCAATTGATACAGAGTTATTCAATGAATGGACTAAACTAGTAGAATATGAAAGAAAATGGTACAAACAAGAAGTTGGCGTGGTATGTATTAAATTGGCTACGAAATAACCTTGAAGAGATTCATCATGTGATGCCCTCATTTGACTATCTAAAAGTGTAATTATAGAACATTTATATGTGATGAACTAATAATAGACTAGCCAATATAATATTCCATGTGAAAAGATCCTGTTGAGAATACCCACATGTGAGTGTCCCACATCGGAGAAAGAGGAGAAAGAAGGCTAACATATAAGCCTAGTGAGCTACTCCATCTATAGTCCATTGGTTTTAGGATAGAACTTCACTTGGGCTTGTGTGTGGTCTAACTTCTCGTGTGGGCCCGTAGGCCTTGCAAATTTAACATAGTATCAGAGCCAAAGAAGATCTTGGCCTACTATTTGCCCCAGAAGGGGGTCCGTTATTTAAGCAACTAGAGAAGGAATTGAAGTCCGCATGGAGCAAGTGACCCAGCATATTGTTTGCCCCAGAAGGGGGCCTATTTGACCTCAATCAAAAGTTCTAGCCCTGATAAGGATTGTCTACATACCTCTCCAGATTGCCTAAGTAAAAAGAGACTCACATGTGAGGGGAAGTGTTGAGAATACCCACATGTGAGTGTCCCACATTGGAAAAAAAGGAGAAAGAAAACTAACATATAAGCCCAGTGGGCTACTCCACCTATCAGTAATTGGTTTTAGGATGGAACCTCACTTGGGCTAGTATGTGGTCTCACTTTCCTCTTTGTGTAAGCTCGTAGGCCCATTGCAAATTTAACAGATCCACATATTGAAATCACCACAACATGCACATGATGAGAGTTTTCTGTATCTAAATTAGCTAAAAGTGGGCTTTGGAATTGTGAAAAGTCATATGTTATATTATTAGGTTCACAACGATATTGTTGTGAAACTGGTTTAGACAACGCATACAATGTCATGTCTTTATCAGGACTTAAAAAAGAGATAAAAGGAGCAAGAAAAGGAGACACTAAGCTAGTAGGTTGGAACATCAATAATATAGGCCCCCTGCTCAAATTTTTTAATGATAAAATGATTACACCTAAACATAACGACCTCAAAATTGTTGAATGTGATAGCGCAACCATTGGATTGTATTCACAGTTTCAGCTTATGCAAACTTGTATCACACGTGAATTTATGACCACAAGAGTATTGAGTTATGATATGAACTCTTTACCAGGGTTTATTCCAGCAAAAATGCCATACCAAAGCTCATCTGTGATAAATGAAGTAGCCCTCTCAACAGCACCAAGATATACCCCAGGTCCAAGTGTTGGGGGCAAAGGATGAAACATTTTTTGGTTTGGATAATCCAAGTTGACAGCAACATGCCTATTAGTCAGAAAACCAACTTGTCGATTTCCAGTCTGGCTCCTCACAATAGAACTCAATGTTCCGTAAGTCTCTTGACTAGCTACCTACATGCACAAGCAACATATAATCTTTGATTTCCACGAACTATATATGATGCTTAATGTAGATAGTACATCATCTTGAACTTAGAATGCTGCTTTAACTAATGAAACATAGATGGGACTCCAATTCTTTTAACTATTCTATTATCAACTACATGGCCCAATAGCCTTTTGAGATTAGGTTTTGTTAGGAAATGAATATAATAGACTAAAGTTGAAAAATAAAGCACAAAACAAAAAAGAAAAGAAACTCTTCCATTAATTCATTATGAAAAAATAAAGAGAAAAAAATTAAGCTAAATAAATGAAAGAAAATCTTGTAAGCATGTCAATAAATGAAGTTAAATGAAAAAAGAAGGACAATTTTAACTAGGAAAAATGTATCAAAAAGCACACAACAACCCCATCCCTCCCCCGCGCCAATAAAAGGAAAAAGTAGATTTCCTTGCAATTAATACAATGATGTTGTTTTTATTGTAGCCAACAAGGAGAAATACCTGAGAACCAGAACCAATGCAAGGATCACCCCCACCCAAATCATCCACAAGCTCTATGTAAAACTGTTCTTTGGGGGTTGGCTCGGGTGCACCAAAATAGGAGAACTCAACCACATCTACATCACACCATACACCTCCAGGTCCCTGATTATAAGAATGTATGTGGATGGAATTGTAAATTCTTGAAAGGACTTTCTTTAGTGACAGTGGCACAACACCTAATTTCCTTTGCAACAAAAATCTAACTAGACACAGGTGACATCATTCCTCACCTCTAGAGCATTAGGCAGGCATTGGATGGGGCTGAGCCATTGCTTGTGAACTTTCCTAGCAACAAAAACAAGAATGGCTGGAATGTCTGTGAGCACACCTCGTTGTATGCGAAATCCCACTGCTGTGCAAAGACTGTAACATCGCAAGATCTTGCTGTGAAATGCCCTTATTGTCATCAGCTCGAGCAATGTGGTTGCCCGTTGCCCTTTTGGTAGACGACCTAGTGTTTCAGGTAGAACCCCTTTCTGCAGATTGGCAAAATAGTTAGCCCTCTCCTCAGCAGTATCTATTAAACGGCTGGAGGTAGGCCATGAGAAGTATGCAGCACTGTTTTCACAGTGCTGTCCACTTGACGCAAATGGCTGGAGAGTTGGGGGACTTAGGGACGGAAAACTGGGATGACTGTAAATGTTTCTTTCAGCATCCAAAGCCGATTCATCTGATGGTATTGAACCAGAGCAACGGACCCTCATATCTCAATGTAAAGAAAGACAATCTTTCAAATAACTGCAGAAATAGAAAGAAAGAATCAAGGAAAATCGTGGAGCCTTGAGAAATAAATAAGTGGAGGTATAGCTAAGAGGATTGAACGGAAAGAAAAGGAAGCAAAGCAGAAAGCATAAATGAGAGGTCATTTAAGTGGCAGTATACGAACACGTTGATCATTTAGATCAAAAGAACTAAAGCTTGCATGGATCGTTGAAGAACAGAAAAAAAGAATGACCTAAGAAGGCATCTACACCATGCAAGCAGAAATGAAGAGTATTAACAATAGTAAACAGCAGCAGAAGTGATCCTATTGTCAAGAAAATTTAGTTAAAGATTCTGTGAACTATACACACCTACACAGATAAAGAAAACTGATTTCTAGAGCACAGACCCCAGATTCTTCGGAAATCTTACCCAAAGTTTAGCTACTAAAGTGAAAAAGGTCGAATGTGGGAGGAAAATAAGAGATGTTTGTCTGATGGAAATCATATTGCTTGCAGATTCCTAATCCAAACCTTCTTGCATTTAATTTATTTCTATCGAAAAATACTGTTCATTCTGTAACCCAAATTCAGTCTTGTCAACAATTTCCTTAACCAAAATTTGCTTTCATGCCCAAGTTGAATGAGAAACAAAGGCTAATCCAAAAGCGTAGGGTCTTATATTTACTTTAGAAAATGTGAAACCCACTAATCATGGCCAGAAAAGAAAAATGTTTCAGAACAAGAAAAATAGTAAAGAAAATCGTATAAAGCATGGAGTTTCAAAGTAACGGAACTTGTTTAATGTTGAAACACAAGCTAGTGCAGAAACCCTTTACCATAACAGAAATAAAACTGGGGAACTCAAAATCAACTTTCCCATTTTGTTTCATGCTTATACGTATGTAAAAGTAGTCAAAATGAATATCTCATAGAAACAATTGTACCTTGGTCTGTTGGCGATAATTGCTTGCGGTTGATTCAATTTGATGCTATGTAACTGTTGAAGAAGTTAACACAGGTTTCAGTCTTCAAGTTGGTGTATGACGGTAGCTTTAAAGAATGCTCTAGCAAAGAGTAAACAACATAAAAGAAAAAAACTCAGAGATCCCAGAGCAGAAGAAGTTCGCTTCTGGTTTGGAAGAAATGTGAGAGTAAACTTACTACAAACAGAAAACGGTTATAAAAGAAGAAATGTAGAATAAACCAAGACAAAGCACAGACTTGATTTTCCATGCATGTGCCATTTAAACAATCAAGATCAACAGAGAAGAAAAGAAGTGAACAGTGAGATTTTGAATGGATGATAAATATGACTGGATCAAAAGCTTTCCAAATTCATATTCTAAATACATGCATGCACGAATCAGTATATTCAAGCATCAGTATAATGAAGCAATAGGTAATGAAGCAATAGGAGAAAGCAATAGTATAATGGTGCATCAGTATGGTATTGCAATCTATTCATAAGGAGTCAAAGAGAAGCATGGATGATGCATATAAAGAAATGGATGTCAATTCTTATTAAGCAAACACCCTATTCATTAAAGAAAACATGAACTCTGTTTTGGTCCATTTTCTAATCTCCAAGTGACAAAAGATGCTGCTTAAAATAATAAATACATGGTACAAGCCTTATCAACTTGCTTCATTCATCAACCATCAGAAATAGTCATATATATATTAAAGCTGCAGATCACATCAGTTTATGCTGACTCCAACACAAAAGCAACGAATTCACTTTCCACAGTTCCTTTTTCACATAGAATAATTAGCTCTCTAACATGTTGGCATCGGATTACCAGTTACAGCTTAAAGATGGATGCTTTTTAAGAACCATGATCGAAGAAGGGTCAAAGAAAGAGCAGTCAATGTAAAACCATTACTCAAACAGAGGAAAGTAGAGAAGTTGATTAATCAAGTGCAGAACATGTTAAATCCAGAAATAGTCATACATATATTAAAGCTGAAATTGTTATATATATGTCATTCAATTGTATGTGGAAAATGGTCATCATTTAAACCTCAAAGATAGGCATATAACCATCAGATGAAAAATAGCTTTCCAACTCAGAAGCCTAATCCTTCTGATTGAAGAAGTAGGTGGTGATCCATCTGGAATTTCTTTAGTAAGAAGAACCACAGGAGGCCAAACACACCAAACATTTATGTGTCTTCCAATCATCAAGCACAAATGACAGATACTACACCAAAACTTGGGGGAGGTCAAAATTTACCCACTTTTTCTATAGCACTGCATAAATGCTTTGATTAAACCCAATATCTACCCACAGATGCCAATACTGCAATTCTAACTACATTACATAATAGCATGATCCTCTCTAGCATTAGCAGCAATACCTGAAAATATGTTGACTGCTCAGCTCAAACAATCTGTACTTTATATTACATTTGAAGAGATAGATCAGTCAAGAATAATGACAAAGTAAATGTAAAACCTATACAGTAGATTAAATCAAAGAAGCCTGATTTTGAGAGGTTATTGTAAAATCTAAGTCAAAGAACTTGCAACATTGTAAACTCAGTTTGAAGATAATGCCAGCAACAAACATCTAGATATTGCTCCAAAATAAAACTAATGCAGCAAAGGATAATTACCTCTAGATATTGCTCCACTTCAAAGGATACCACAGGTTAGTGATTTGTTGCAGCCGTACAAATAGCAACCTAAATTGTGAAAGCAATTTGCAATGTTGAAGTTATCAATTTAGAGGGATAAAAGGCTATAGGAACGAAAATCATAAACAGTTAATGCTGCTATATGAAGTGAATAGAGATACATCATTTTTAGTTGCATGAAATAATGCAGATCATAAGTTCGTTGATAAGTTGAAGAAGAAGGGTTATGAAGTCCTCTACATGGTTGATGCTATTGATGAGTATCTTTGTTGGTCTGTTTGATTAGTTATGAAGTCCTCTACTTGTGATATTTCTTTATTACTTTCAACAAATATGCAACTTTAATAACTATAATAAGACTCGTCCATTGGTTCACAACACATTTACGTACGACTTACCTTAAACAAACACAAATATTACATGCATAATATCACATGTGATCAAGGGCCGAAGATAGATCAACAAAGGTACAAGTGCATAATAAGAATTTATTCATCATCGTCATCAGTGGACTCTTCGTATACAATATCACATTCATTCTCACTACTGCTTGTCTTTAGGTCATCCAAATCGTCATTCAAACGTTGCTCGGAATTTATCACAACATTATTTATTACATCAAAAGCAATATCATTTTGATCTAAAAACTCTAAGGAACATTCCTCGAGTTCCACGACAACATCAGAAGACTCCTCAACATCATTTGCATCTTCTTCATTACCATGCAATGGGATATCATACGCATGTCTAACTTCACATTCTTGAACAATCCGCTAATTTGAACCGAGTAACAAATCTTCCACTAAAACAATTTGCTTTGCTTGGTTTGCCAAAACAAATGGGTCATCCTTGAACCAGAACTTAGTAAAGTTGATGCTTTTTAGAATGCCATTGACCCTCATATTCGAATTCCCAAGATCATACCATTTGCATTTGAAAAGCACAACACTTTTACCTCAAAATTTGTCAGCATCCCATAAAATGTAATATTATCTTCCCCATAATTTCCTAACACTGCAACACCATTGTTTTGTGCAATCCTTCGCACATCACGGGCTTAAGTGCGAAATCGCATGCCATTTGTATTGCATACAGTATACTTCTGTACCAAACTATGAGGACCATATGCTAATGCATATAAAGACTCAAACATATTTCCTTCGCGGGAGCTAGTCAATGTCATCATCTATAACAAGAAATGAAAATTAGTTAATAATATATAATTATTTGTGTACACCACGTACAAACGTTCTCCTCACCCAATGTTTTAACCAAGAAGAAAATTGTTCTCTATGTCTCCTGTCAACACGCAATGGACTTTGTTGCCTCAGCTCATCCATGTGCTCACTATGGGTCATCATAAATTCAATCAAAATTATATGAAATATCTCTACTTATGACATATCTTAATTTGACAAAAGGTTAGAAAAACTTACTCAATAAAGGGCCTAATCTCATGACAATTCATAAGCACATACCAATGTGCAATCTCTAGCT